>ML782965.1:145859-206608 GCA_009831015.1 Picea engelmannii | reverse complement strand
CCAGGGGTTTTAGAGTCTACCAATCCGTCAAGCCAGCGAGTGGCACCCTTGGAGCACGTGGTGCATCCTGAAGGGCACGTCGCGCGAAGAATTACAAGTCAGCGAGTGGCACCCTTGGAGCACGTGGTGCGTCCTGAAGGGCATGTCGCGCGACAGAAGGGATCAAGGTGAGTGGCACCCTTGGAGCACGCAGTGCGTCCTGAAGGGCACGTCGCTTGAGAATGATGATGAGACAGCCTAGATGACCCTGAGACCTTAGCACCTGATAAATTCTTACAACGCCTCCCCTAATTAAATTGTCTCCCTGTTCAAATCAAACCTAGATTAAAATGTCTCTAAGATAAATTGACCATCCCTAAGAAAAGATCCTCCAAAAATAAACCTAGGGCGGAAACTAACACCCACCTAGGAGTTAATTAAAGACTTCTAAAAAGTAAAGGGGGGGTAAGGTAATGGGGGAATTAAAATAAGCAAAACCCTTGGCTTTTAATTGATAAAGAAGAAATAAAAATTTGTTAAAGAGGGGAGTATAAAATTTAGGATTTCAAAAAAAATATTAAATAAATAAATAAAAATATTTGTTTTTATATTGAAAGGAATTTCAAGCGAATTTATCATTTGAGGGTTTAACAAAAAAAAATTATTATGATAATAATAAATAAAAATGGGAAGAAAGAATAAAAGAAGAAAAATAAATAAATAATATAAAATAAAAATAAGGAAACTAGAGTTAAAGGAAACTTAAATTTTGGAAAGTAGGGGACATTGGGGAAAAAGCGAAAAAGGAATCAGCATTTAAGTAACTACTAAATTTCTGAAACATCATTTTAGGAAAGTGAATAAAAGCATGAGAGGGGATCTAGGGACCCTAGGAGAAATTTAAGGAGCGATTTAGGGGGTGTGAGGGAATTTAGACTTTTAATTATTAAACAGAAATTAATTATTGGAGAACCCTAGGGATGAGTGACACTTGGACGACAGAGATTGATTGGAGGATTTGTCATTAAAAATTAATTAATTAATAATCAGGAAAGTAGGTGGGTCTCATTTTCCTATAAAAGAAAGGGAAAGGAAAGTAAAAGAGGGGGAACGGTTAGCGTAACGTTACGCTGCCGAATTGTGGTTTGACGAATTTTCTTGTGAGGAGTTGGGTGTAATCTCAGCTTTGTGGGAGTGGTAGCTCAGCCGTGGAGGCGAGCTGAGACGCTATTCTATTTCTGGTTTTTGTGTGGCCCCTTTACGGCTCGGGGGGCGAAGGGGGAAGCAGAGTACCCCTCATGTTTGGCTGGGAGGTACCGGTGAGCGTTCCCGGTTGGCAAGCAGGAGCGACGCGGAGCAGGAGCGACGCGGAGCGTGGATGACATTCGAGGACGAACTAAAGGGAAACGGTATGATTCTCAGACTGGTAGAATAGAATGCAGTTGGATTGTATGATGTAAATCTGTTTGGCATTGAAAGGTATTTTGGATGAAATTTATATAATATGGTTGCGTTTTCTGTTTCCATAGATGATAGATGGTTAGAGTTAAATTGTTTGTCATCTCGCGAATCCTAGTTAGTGTTATTAGCCTGACTGCGTAATTGTTTTCTTTTTATTTTCGTCAATCTGGTCTGCGTTTATTGTGGCACGGGACGGTGTAAATCATTAATTTAGTAACCATTAGAGTCATGTACCCAGAGTTTAAAAGTTGTCTGGAAATGAAAGTGAAAACCCCCCCCCCCGCACCTTCGGTAACTTCGTAGTTGAACGGAATTTAAATCCCTGCATTTCAGTTGACTTATTTTGCAACCAATTTATAGTGTCATTGCACGGCATGTGTAAAAATTTTATAGGCAGAACAAAAACCAACCCGGCCTTCTCTGTGGTAGAATGTTCAAACTGTTGGGGCGTTGGGCACCGTCCTGGGCGTTTTGGGGTTTTTGTCTATTGGCATTTTTGCCACTACTTCGGGGCATAGGTGTACACTGTTGAAGGGGCGTTTGTTTAAAAAAAAAAAAAAAAAACTTATACTCTGCGTTCCATTCTGTTGACATGCTAGTCTTGCGCGCGTTATACCATGGGCCAGGTGTGTTGTCTGATCACCGTTCCTGCATAAGAGATTGCGGGTGCTGGAGTGATACCAAATGACTCTTATTGATTTTCCATGTTTTAGCGCTGCTGAACATCCTGGGTGAGTTTAAAGGTTTCCTTGCACGAACTGGGCGTCTATAATTCTGCGTTTCTCCTTGTTCGTAGTCGTTTGCCTACAGCAGTATTATCATGTGTGGGGCATTTTCCTTTACCAGGGATTATGGGGCGAGTTAATAAACTGTTTTTATGGCGTTTTAACACTAGCTGGTGGTGGTGTTACACTTGCGCTGAGTCTGGTAACCCTGTGCATATTCTCCTTCATTCTTCCTCTCCAGAATATCCTTCTTTTTGTGTTTTCCTGGGCGTTATACCCGCGCGCGTCAGCGCTCTCCTTAAAACGTTGGCATGCCTGGTAGCAGCGTTTATTATACGGCATTTGAGGTAGGCACTGCCATCGATTTCATTCTTGACCTGTCAGTGGATTTTGTATGAAAGTGGAGACCATTAGGGCGGGCCTCACGCCAGCGTAGATTCTAGCCCAAACAGAACTGGAAGTTTTCAGTCATCATCTCATAAAATATAAACTGTAATGCAATAAATTTTTAATGCCAACTCCACGCAATTTGTAATGCCAATTAATGCACTCTGTCATGCAATCTGCAATGCAATTTAAATGCCATTTAATGCAATCTGTAAAGCAATCTAATGCAATCTGTAATGCCAATAAATTTTTAATACCTTCTCCCTTGACTTCTCATGGAATACACGAACTTAAACCCCAACGACTGGCTCTTCCCTTCTGATTTGCACCCAGCGAAGAATCATAATGGAATGTTTCCCTTGCTGCTACCATTTAATGAATTCTGTTTTTCTTTTACAGTCATTTCCTAACTCGCCCAGGTTTCGCTTTTTGTGCTGTCGCCTTTTAGATATGCTATTCTTGGGGGGTAGTTACGCCCTTGCTGTCATGAGTTACCGACCGGTTGTTTTGGAGGTCAAGGGTTTATTTACTGAATGCTTGGCTTAATGGAATAATGGCGATAATGGCATGGGCAGAAATGTTAATATGGCATATATGTTAATTGATCTTAAGCTGTCGTTAATATGATCTTAAATTTTGTTAAGAATATCGATCAATTAAGTTGACCTTTATGGTTATATATGTATTGTTAATTATATATATGTTAATTATTATTTTATTACCCTTGCTGGGCTAAATGGAATAATGGAGAAGATGGTTAGAGTAGTACTGGTGTTATGGTGCACATGGTTAATTATTGTTAACTCTATTATTAACATGCTGTTAATTATTGTTAAAGAATATTGATTTAATTATGTGACCATGTGATTAATTATATTGTGAGATATCTTGACTATATTGTTAAAGTTGTCATTATGGCATTGTAGAGGCAATATAAATATAATGATTTAAAGCGTGTGCCCCTTTTTCCTTTTTATTACATGTATAAATGAATTAGGGCATACTAGAGTCAAAATAAAGCTTAGGTGTATCTACTCCTTATATATTATATTAATGAAAATATATATAGATATAGATGTACCACATATATATACCAAATTTCCCCCATAATACTCAAGCAAGATCAGTATTATTCTAAGGCATGATGGGAAATGGTTATACTAGAATTTAATGCACTTTTGGTATGGTCATGCATGATTAATTTAATATGCCTGGTAATGTTAGTAGGGTGTTGTTATGAATCTTGGAATTATCTTCGGTATTTGATTTATTTGGTATCGTCATGTATATTTAATTGTTGGTGTTATTATGCACATTTATATGCACAGTGGGCATTGGTATTGCGATGCACATGGGTAAATGTTAAGCATAGAATAATTTATTTTAAGGCTTTTAGTATATATTTTATTGCATGATTGGCATAGGGATAATCTAATCATAGGGTGACACCGAAGCATGCATGTAACAAAAGTTAATGGTATCATAAATTGTTAGTAAGACGTAATGTATCGTTAAGGTAATGTGGTTACTGTAAAAGGTAAGGGATGCATTTGTACAATTGTAAAATTCGGTAAGTGGAATAGATGGTTGGAAATGTGTAATGGTAGGGTTCTCGTCATATAACACTTGAAAGTTAGAATTGATAGCGTTGAAATGCATGATCCTTATCCTTATTGCAATAATTATTATCTTTCGTAAACCTAGTGATATGGTTACCTTATTGTAAGGCTGGTATAAATTTTTGTTCTTGATAAAACCTATATGTGGTTCGCGTAAACACTGTTAAACTTGGGTGTCGTCGTCAAAGTCCTTATCACGCGCCTCCCGTAAGGGGCGCCCTTGTTCTTCTTGTTTATATTGTACCTGATAAGTTTTTAGCGGGTTGCTTGGTCAGATATGTCGGGTGGGATGTAGACACCTCCATGTTCCTCAGAACAGTCGCCAGCCCTGAGACCTTAAATGGTTAAAGACGATGGGAAACCGGGCTTGAGCGTTGCTTATGTGTCTTGGAGGTCCTAACCTTGCAGGGTAGGACGGGCGGGAGGTCAGTCGTATTTAGCAGTCAGTTTTGCTTGTCGTGTGATCATCATTTTGCCTGTGGTTATGTATCGTGCGTCCTGGTCATATTCTTATGTTCATCCTGGTTGCGTCGTATCGTCGTCAGGTGGCGACGCAGAGTCGAGTAGACTGTAGATGTTTTTTTGTACATACACACACACACACACTTCAAAAAAAAAAAAAAAATTGCACCTATCACTAGAATGGTTGTCGTAACGAGGCGGTTCGTTACACTTGTTCATTGGTTTCATCATGTGTATGTGAAAAAAATTTCATGCTTATAAATTGAGTGTTTCATACTTATAAATAGGGGTTCTGAAGGCCACTTTGTGCATATATTAATGCATAATCAATGACATTTATAATTACAAGTAACTCTCTATTAAATGTTTGAGTCTCTCATGGATTCTCCTTTAAAAAACTTTTGTCTTATTTAAAGCTTATAGATAAATCCCACTTACAAAATACCACATTTACAACTTTGAGTATACATTGCTCAATATTTTAGAATGTAAATTTTTGGACTTAGTTTTCATTTTGAGCTTGCCATCTCAAATATCAAGATAAGGGCCTCGCCACACAACATACTTTGGTCTGAATGGTTTATTCACCAATTAAAATATATGCACAATAAATATAAATCATTTTCCATTATTACTACATGGCCATCCCTTTTTTGACCCTATATTCCTTCATGTGTGTATCCTCTCAATTAAAATATTCAAGTTTAGAAGTTCTTTTATTCTTGTAAATTGATTTTGTATTATGTTTTTGTAAAGTATTCACGTTAAGACTATAAGTGAATTTCTTAGCCTATTTCATGTAGTTCCATGGTGTACCCAATTACATAATCATTTCAAGTTTATGGTATATGAATTGAATTTCAATGAATTAAGGCTTCCTATGTAGTACAATATGATGAAATACTTCCTATGCTCTATTATATCAAATGGAAAAACATCCATATTTTCATTGGATTCACTCTCAATCACATTATCCCTTTATTAATGGGAACTCAAGAAAAGAAAGCTTGTTTTATATTGGCATCTTACCATTTTAAATCCATTTTTTTTTTTATCCAAGGTGACCTTTGGGATGCTTGAATTTATATGCCAATTAATCCATATTGAATGTTATGTCCTATAAATCCATATCAATAATTATTCTCCTCCCCATGTACTAACCAAACCCAACATTTGTATTGTGCATTTTTTCAAAATGGTGTTCTCAAGGCCATATTGTGAATCAATAGTAGGAAAATTTGTTCATAATTGTTCGTCAAGATACCCAAATTTGTGTTTGAATTTAGTGTTGTTGATTATTTGGGTTGGTTGTCATTGATGTCAACCCTTGAAGAAAGTTTGGTAGAAAATTTCGGTAGCACAAAGGTTTGGGTAATGGACCCAATTTTGTTTGATGTATAATGGTATGAGTTTTAATATATTTTAAGGTAATATTATTTTGGATGGATAGCACATGTCATTTCATTTCTGGTGGTATGTGGAACGTCACATAAATCCTCATGGTTAGAAAGTTATGGCCATGTGAAGTTGGAGAACCCTCATGAGTCATCTAGAAGCCCCAAAAGGTCAAAGTTGTCAAAGTGGTTGCAAAGAAGAAATTATTTGAATAATAAAGTGAAGTGATGAATTTACTATAAATTCAAAGTGGATACAAAATAAATTATTTAACTAATAAAGTTAATGGAGAAATTACTAAGTGGACAAGTGGTTAGAAGTGGGTTAACCCTAAAATAAGGAAAGTTGTTTAAGAGATTTTAGAAGGTAAATAATAAAGTGAAGTGATGAGTGTACTATAAGTAAAAGTGGATACAAAAGAAATTATTTAAATAATAAATTTAATGGAGAAATTACTAAGTGGGCAAGTGGTTAGAAGTGGATTAACCCTAAAATAAGGAAAGTGGGTTAAAATGGTTAAAAGGTAACCCCTTGAGGAAGCTACATGAAAGTAAAAATAAGAGGCAAGGCTCTCTCATTTTAATCACACTTGAGAATATTGAATATCTACAAGTGACTAAGGTAAGCAAAGGATATCTAAGACGAAATTCAGAGGGAAGGTGAAGTAAAGAAGGCCAAAATTCAAAGGAGGATCAATTATTTTGATGATGCTTTCTAAGGTATGTTATTTAGAGGTCATCTCACCATTTTCGCAGTAACATTTTTTATATAATGATTCAGACTGTGAAATTGGGAGGCTGCCTAGGAAACATATCCAAGTAGTTGTGATAAAAATTCCAGCTTGTGGTTCGTTTTATTTTTGGATTTACACTCTGTGGAAAATAGAGTTTCTGGCTAGTCCTGAAACTAGTCTAAAACAAGTGTTTCGGGTAAAAATGTCATAACGTCCTCATAACAGATCCAAATTCAGTGAGAGAAAATGTATTGGTTAGAGTACAGTCTGTATTATTTGTTGTACCATTTTCAGATCCATACAACAAATATTCCATTCGGGTCACGCTCTGCAATTTCACTCTCTAGAATAATCCAGAATTCAACAAGGTATGTCAGTTTTGTTATAACTCCTTTTCTGAGAGGTTCCAAGTAGTGAAACCTAGAGGAAGTTCATAAAAGACATTGAAGAAAATTGTGTACCATTTTTAGACCTTTATTCATTACAGGTACATAGTTATGATTATTGCAAGTTAGGGTTGTTGACTAATCCAAAATTAGTCATGTGAGACTAAAGTAAAGTTTGATGAAAATGATAGTCTCTTGTTGTTAAAGTTAAGGAAGGTTTGTAGGTATGTGATCATATACACCAAGTCTATTACAGAGTTACAAATCAGATTTGGATGATGAAATTGATGAGGGATTTTGGTTGAGGTACATGTTGGGTACATGATTGAGATAAGTAGTTGATGAGTTGGCACATACATTAGGTGTATAGTTGATGATGTTGGTACATATTGATGAGTCATATTTTATGTGTATTTGATGCATGATTGGTACATATTTGGTGCATGGTTGATGCACTCGTTGATGGTACATGTTGAGGTACAGGTTGGTGCATGGTTGATGCACTTATTTATGGTACAAGTTGATTACAGGTTGTTTGGATAGGTTATTGTGACAGGTTATTTGTATAGGTTTGGTGCATGGTTGAAGAATTTATTTATGGTACAATTTGAGGTACATGTTGGTGCATGGTTGATGCACTTGTTTATGGTACAGGTTGATTACAGGTTGTTTGGATAGGTTATTGTGATAGGTTATTTGTACAGGTTTGGTAAATGGTTGATGCATTTTCTTATGGTACAGGTTGAGGTATGGTACATGTTGGCACAAGTAGTTTGGTATAGGTTTTTACAGGTTGATTTGTTGCAGGTCATTGGTACATGTTGTTACAATGGTATATCTCACAGTGATAGTGCGATAGTGCTTCCATCATTCTAATTCTACATCAGGGAAAGGACAAGTGGTTGTAGAAAGAGAACATAGGGGGTTGTAGCCTCCTTTTGGTTGTATCTAGAGAATATGGGAGTTGGATCTTCTCTTAGTTTGTAGCCTGAGAAACTAGGGGGTCAGAGACTCCTTCCAGTTGCAGTTGGAAAACAAAGGAAGTTGGTGCTTCCAATGAATGTAATTCTTAAAGACGTATAAGAAAAATCATTTCGTGGTTATCTCCAACTTTGGGTTTCCACGTAAAAACATTGGTGTAATGTGTATGTGTATGATTTCTCATTTGTTCATTGTTTATTTACTCAACAACTATTGGATGATAATTCTGCATTGATTTAACACTTGTATTTTATGGTTAAAAAGGATTAAATTTCTCTATTACTGATTCAACCCCCCTCTCAGTAATCCAACAATTAGTATCAAAGTAGGTTCCTTCAAGTATCAGTTTAACCACTGGAAGGAGATTATGGATTATTCTGAGAATGGAGTACCACTATTTAATGGTTAGAATGGTTTAAAGTATGAGTTATGGAGTGGAAGGATGAAAGTATTTTTTACAGGAACAAGGGTATTATATTTGGCTATCAGTCATTACAGGATATGATAGTTCAAAAAGGGGAAAGACTACAACCAAGAAGGAATTGAAGAAGAATAAAAAATTAGCAATGGATTTCATCTAGGAAGGATTACCTAATTTGGTAAGAGAAAAGGTGGTAAATTTTCATCAACCAAAGAAAATTGGGATAAGTTATATGACATATATTCTTCACCCATCGCAGATTCAGAAAATGCCAAAGAAGATGCAGATAGCGATCAAGAAGAATCATGTTCACCATGTCAAACAAATTCAGAAGATGAAGAGTACATAGTCACCAGAGGTATGTTGTTTTTCTTTAATTGTGAAAAATGCGAACATATTGAAATAGAATTCCATGAAGGAAATGAGACAAAAAAACTAATTGAAAAGGAAGATAATTATGAAGCAGAATTGATTATTGCTTTAAATGAACAAAGAAAAGAAAACATTTCACTCAAGAAAGAATTGATGAAACAAAAGGAAAGTGTTCACATTTTTTAAGAATCCCAACAAGTCATCGAGAACTTCATAACTCAACTAGAAGAAGCCAGAAAGATCGAAGAAAATCTTGAATATCAAAAGAAGTATTTGGAAGCCAACATAGTAGCACAGAAGGAAGAAGTAGAAATGAGAGATAATATATTGACAGGATATCTTAAGGAAAGAACTAATGATCTAAACCATCTTGAGGAAGAGTTTGGTTAAGAAGAGAAAGGACTTGAAGAAGAAATAATCACATTAAAAATTCAGCTTGAAGAAGCGAAAAGAACAAAAGAATTCATGAAGTCTCAGATAATGAAGAAAGAAGAAGAGGTTAAGAAGCTTGAAGAAGAATTTGTCACATTGAGAAGTAAAATCGTCAATCTCAAAAAGAACGTTGAAGATACATAAACATCCACATTAGTTATAGAGAATGAAAAGAAGCACTCTAGGTTGCTAGAAAAGAAGAATGAAGAAAATATAAAGAGTTATGTAGAATTACTCAAAGGAAGGAATCATGGTCAACCAGAATCTAAGAAAACTATTGAAGATACATATTCAAGAAGACCATCCATGTTCAATACAAAAAGAAGATTCAATCATGATCATGATCAGTCAAGGCAAAAATTCAGAAGGACTACACCAAAAAGAAGATCATGCACTCCCAGGTATGTAAATTTCTTTTATGGTCATTGTTTTTATTGTACTAATTTTGGACATAAGGTTGCATATTAGAGGGATTATAAAATAAATGTTCAAGGAAGAACTGCATATGTGGCCCCACGTAACATTGAATGTTACAAATTTCATAACTATGGACACATAGCTAGTGATTGTAGAAGCATGATCGATACTTCCATGAAAGAGAACACCGATATTAGATATAAGAAAGTATGGATAAGAAAATACGAAGAATGGGTGAACAAAGATCAGGTCCCGGAGATCACAAGATTGGAAATAAAACAAGATGAAGAAAATTCTACAGAGAAAGACGTCAGATACAAAAAGGTTTGGAAAATAACTGAAAGAAAAGAAGGATGGGTAAATAAGGAACAGGTTCACAAGATTTTACTTTCATCCACTGTAGTGAAAGATGAATCCACGGAGAGAAATAAAGAAGTTAGAGATCAGAGAGACGATGAATCTACTAATGAAGATGATGATGAATATAGTTCAGAGAAGGAATAGTTCTAAGCCATCTGACTTAGAGACTCCCAAATAATATGAATAATAGATAGGGGGAGTCTATGTGATAACTGAGACAGAGAAGAGAACCATCCTTCTATTAGCTTGCATAATTTGAGTATACATATTCAATGCATTTAGTTAGCAGAAGTACAATATGATATATTAATCAAATGTAGTAATACTTCATGATAGTATAGTGACATATGAGTCAAAATTATGGACCATTGTGTAGCAGAGTCTTGAACAGTATGGACAGATATGGACGTGAAATCAACTTTTTTGAACAAGGAACTTGAAGAAGAATTATACATTGAAGAACTGGTTCCTAGAGCATGGTACTCTAGACTGGATAAATATCTACACTGGATAAATATCTACAACAGGAAGGGTTCAGAAAAGGAAGTGAAAAAAACAACCTCTACATAAAGGTAACTCAAGATAGTATTTTATTAATTGAAGTTTATGTTGATGATATTATTTTTGGAAGTACTGATGATAGGTTAAGCCAGAAATTTACAAAGGATATGTAGAATGAATTTGAAATGTCATTACTCGGAGAACTATCCTTCTTTCTGGGTCTTCAGATACGTCAAAGAAACCAAGGAATTTTTATTTCTTAAACTAAGTATATCAAAGAAATGATAAAGAGGTTCGGAATGGAAGATTGCAAACCAGTTACCACTCCTATGCAAACGAGTTGTAAGTTGAGCAAAGATTCAAAGTCTACATACTAGAGGAAATACATGTCAATGATTGGTATATTATTATATGTGACAACATTCAGACTAGATGCAATGTAGGCAGTTGGACATGTGGCAGGATTTCAAGAAGCACCAAAGGAATCACATGTATTAGCAGTGAAGAAGATTTTCAAATATCTCAAAGGAACATAATATTTTGGATTATGATATCCAAAAGGAAAGGATCTATCACTTATTTCCTGCACATATGCAGATTAAGAAGGTTTCATTGATGACCAACGAAGAACCAGTGGAGCAACGTTCTACTTCGGTGAGTGTTTAGTATCTTGGCTAAGCAAGAAACAATCATCAATATATTTATCTACAACCGAAGAAGAGTATATTGCAGCACCAGGATGTTGTACGCAGGTTCTATGGATGAAAAACATTTTGACAGATTTACAAGTTGAGTATGATGATCCCATTCCAGTCTATTGTGATAATACAAGCACCATCAATATATCAAAGAAGTCGGTGAAGAACATTCCAATAAAGTATCATTTTCTACGGTAACAGGTTGCAGAGAAGAACATCATAGTTGAATATGTGGGAACAAAAAGAACAAGTGGCAGACATGTTTACAAAAACGCTACCAAGGGAAACCTTTGAGTATTTTCTCCAAAGACTCAGAGTAATTTCTACTCCAAAATGAATTATTTTGAATGTTTATCTTATATGTCTTAGATTTACACAAGGAAGCACCATAAATAAGGAAATTCAGGTTGGGAGATCAGGTTCAGGAAGAGTTCAGTCAGGGGATTATACCCGGGGATAGTTCAGTTAGGGGGAACAACACCAGATGGAAATATACCTTCGCCATTGATGACAAAGGGAGAGATATTTATCAGATGCAAAGGTAAATTCTTGGAGAAATATCACAGAGGCATGGTTCCAGGGGGAGCGATGCTCACAGGGGGAACATGAGTGACATGACTTTAGTATTGCATCAGAGTGTTTCCATCAATTCAAAAGGGGGATATTGTTGATTATTTGAGTCGGTTTACATTGATGTCAACCCTTGAAGAAAGTCTAGTAGCGAATTCCAATAGAAAAAAGGTTTGGGTAATGGATCCAAGTTTGTTTGATGTATAATGGTATGAGTTTTAATATATTTTAAGGTAATACTATTATGTATGGATATTAAATTTCATTCCATTTCCAATGGTATGTGGAACGTCACATAACTCCTCACGGTTAGAGATTTATGTCCATGTGAAGTTGGAGAACCCTCATGAGTCATCTAGAAGCCCCAAAAGTCAAAGTGGTTGCAAAGAATAAATTATTTAAATAATAAAGTGAAGTGATGAGTGTACTATAATTCAAAGTGGATACAAAATAAATTATTTAAATAATAAAGTTAATGGAGAAATTACTAAGTGGACAAGTGGTTAGAAGTGGGTTAGCCCTAAAATAAGGAAAGTGGTTTAAGAGATTTTAGAAGGTAAATAATAAAGTGAAGTGATGAATGCACTATAACTCAAAGTGGAAACAAAATAAATTATTTAAATAATATTTTAATGGAGAAATTACTAAGTGGACAAGTGATTAGAATTGGGTTAACCCTAAAATAAGGAAAGTGGGTTAAGATGGTTAAAAGGTAGTCTCTTAAGGAAGCTACATGAAAGTATAAATAAGAGGAAAGGCTCTTTCATTTTAATCAAACTTCAACATATTGAATATCTACAAGTGACTAAGGTAACCAAAGGATATCTAAGACGAATTTCAGAGGGAATGTGAAGTAAAGAAGGTCAAAATTCAAGGGAGGATAAATTTTTTTGATGATGCTTTCTATTTACAGGACATCTCACCATTTTCACAATAAATTGTTTTCTAGAATGATTTAGACTGTGACATCAGTAGTATGTTGAGGAAAGATATCCATGTATCTGTGATAAAAAATGCATCTTGTGGGTCATTGTATTTTGGCTAGGGTTTGTGGCTAGTCCTGAAACTAGTCTAAAACAGGTGTTTTGGGTAAAAACATCATAACTTCTTCATAACAGATCCAAATTCAGTAAGACCAAATTTATTGGTTATATTAAATTTGGTAGTATTCTATGTACCATTTTCAAATCCATACAACAAATATTCCATTCGAGGCACGCTCTACAAGTTCTCTCTCTAGAATAAGACAAAATTCAACAAGGTATGCCATTTTTTCTAGAACTCCTTTTATGATAGGTTCCAAGTAGTGAAACCTGGAGGAAGTGTATAAAAGACATTGAAGAACATTGTGTACCATTTTCAGATCTTTATTCATTACAGGTACATATTTATTATTATTATTGCAAGTTAGGGTTCTTAACTAATCCAAAATTAGTCATGTGAGACTAAAGTAAAGTTTGATGAAAATGCTAGTCTCTTGTTGTTAAAGTGAAGGAAGGTTTACATGTTTGTGATCATATACACCTCGTATATTACAAAGTTACAAATCAAATTTGGATGATGAAATTTATGAGGGATTTTGGTTGAGGTAGATGTTGGGTACATGGTTGAGATAAGTAGTTGATGAGTTGGCACATACATGAGGTGTATAGTTGATGATGTTGGTAAATCTTGATGAGTCACAGTTTATGTGTATTTGATGCATGATTGGTACATATTTGGCGCATGGTTGATGCACTCATTGATGGTACAAGTTGGTGCATGGTCGATGCACTTATTTATGGTACAGGTTGATTACAGGTTATTTGGACAGGTTATTTGTACAGGTTTGGTGCATGGTTGACGCATTTGTTTATGGTACAGGTTGATGTATGGTACATGTTGGCACATAGTTTTTGGTATAGGTTGTTACAGGTTGATTGACTGCAGGTTAGTGGTACAGGTTGTTACAATGGTATATGTCACAATGATAGTGTGACAGTGGTTCTATCATTCTACTTCTACATCAAGGAGGTTGGAGGGGGCAAGGACAGGTGGTTGTAGCCACCTTCTGGTTGTATCCGGAGAAGATAGGGGGTTGTAGCCCCTTCTGGTTGTATCCAGAGAATAAGGGAGTTGGAGCTTCCCTTGGGTTGTAGCCTAAGAAACTAGAGGGTTGGAGCCTCCTTCGAGTTGTAGCTGGAAAACAAAGGAAGTTGGTGCTTCCCATTAATACAATTCTTAAAGACATATAAGAAAAATCATTTCATGGTTTTCTCCCAATTTGGGTTTCCACGAGTGTACTGTGTATGTGTATGATTGCTCATTTGTTCATTTTTTATTTACTCAACAACTATTGGATGATAATGCTACATTGATTTAAAACTTACATTTTATGGTTAAAAAGGATTAAATTGCTCTATTACTGATTCACCTCCCCTCTCAGTAATCCAACAAGTGTATGCATGTTTTATTTTCTATATCGAAAATGGAAATTTGAATGTTCTATAATGTCTTTTGCACTATAGGCGAAGTTGCTAGTAATTTCAATATGATTTCATTTTTTTAAGAGGATCTTAAGATCATTCATTTGAATTTATTTATTTTAAAACTACATTAATCCTTGGTAGATTAATTTTTATGTAAATATTTTGTTGATTACTACATCGTCATCATCATAATCATTCATCAACATCACATAAACAAGAACTTCAATTCATAGAACATGTTCCATGATATATATATATATATATATATATATATATATATATATAATTAAATTCATGTTCAATTCATAGAAAATCTCAACTATAGATTTTTTACAAAATGGCACATCATACCCAAGATACATAATGGTGTGTCATGCCCAAACATGGTAGAATGGAATATCTTTCCCTATATACAAAATGAAATTCAATGGTCAGTCATTAACCACTTCCACCCTCTCCACTATCAAGATCATTTGCGAAGAAAATATTCATCCTCTTGCTCAAAGTGGAAACTCAAGTCTTTTTTCATCTTGGTGTGTTTTACCTTTTAAGAGAATACACAAAGAAACAACATTCTTAATTTTGTTTTCCACAATGAATCAACAAACTCACACAATGATACTTTACAATTCAATCCAAGAAAACTCACCGCAGATGATATTGTAATTCACGAGCTTGTTTCCCTCCTCCAGACCCTCAAGTCTCTATTATGCCTCCATACAAAAGTTATAAGAATCAAAACATGAAATTTAATAAACAATTACTAAAATAAATTCCATTCATGCTACATAAAAAAAAAAATCATCAATGAATGATCTCACCATGAATAACTCAAGAAATGGCATAGATTGGATAGCAAGTGAAGTATTCAGTTATATAATATAATATAAGGAAAAATATATTATAGGTTCAATTTATATAGACACATTGGATGAATCAAGGGGGTATGCATGAGGATGAACTGGTCTAGACACAATGGATGAAATTTTGGAGGCTGCAACAACTTGGACTGGTGGTTGGTGTATGGGTGTATCCATTGTGGATGTATGGGATGGAAAAGGTGGTGGGAATGGGTGGAGATAAACCTCGATAGGTTGTATGATGGGTGGCAATACCCCAAGGGAGGAAAATGGTATCTAAAGTACTAGGGTAGAGTGGCCAATGATTAGACCTACCATGTATCCTAGGATAAATGATGTATGTAATGGGGGTAGTGATGAATAGAAAAATGATGGTAGTGGTGACCCGACAAAAATGAACCAACCTACACACGCATTTAGGATATTTTTATTATTACAAAAGAATGAAATTAAACCAAAATAATATAAAAAAATTCCATAACAAAACAATATTTAACTTGACATAAGATACTTAGGAAGGGGGCAATATGTCCATCCTAAGTGGGCATGGTTCATCGCTCTATGAAACTACAACCTGTAAAAAAAAAAGCATTATAATTGATTTCTCATAAACAACATATAGAAACACAACAATTATCTTCTTACACATGTACATCATGCATTTATAAGATCCCTTCTAAAAAAAAAAGTGTATGAAAAAATTCCATCATATTTTATGAATACTTGATACAAGATAACTAGAAGGATGGGTTTCTCAAAAGAAGACAAGTCAACTTTAGGTTTTCATATAAATTTAATTATGACCAATTTGTCTTGAGATTTATTGAAATTCTTTGGTTAAAGACTAACCATCAAAGACTATGTCATTAGAAAGTTATTAATGGACAAATGGAAAATTTATTGTAATCATCATAGAAACTTGGCCATAAGAAAATGGGCAACAATAGGTTCCAAAGTGTAATGCAACATGAGGTACACTTTGATCTCAATGATAGGGGTTTCTTCAATATCCAATTTGATTACAATATTAACTTGGAGATTGTTGCGACTGAGAAATGATGGTTCCTTTTCTATGTTTTTTAGATGTTTCTTTGTGATACATGATTTCAAGTTGGGGATTACATTGTCTAACATGAAATTCATTTGAATTAGGTGCTAGGTTGGGGGGGGGGGGGGGGGAATCTATTATCATAAATTAATCACTTATTTAAACTTAAGTGTTAGGTTTGAGGGGTATCTATTATGATAATTTGTCCAAGGATTTCATTCAACCTCATTCATTTTTGGCATACAAATTGGTGGGGGAAATCACAATGAAAATAGAATCTTGGCTGATGTATTAATGCCCCATCAAACTCATGAGTAAACCAAGTTCAATATTCTAGGTTCAAGATTTTATTTTAGCAATATAGTTTAAGCCTTTGGAACAATTTTGAAATTAGACCCCCAAGTTTTGTGTAACAAGAACATAGGTGTTGTAAGTGTCAATGTTAAAAAAAAAAGGGAATAACAACTTTAGAGATCATACAATCCTAAAAGTTGAAAAATCCATGAAAAGTATTAGATTCAACTACCAGAATATAATTTTTAGATGTAGCATTTTACATGGGAAAAACGAATTTACAAGAAATTAACAAACAATGAGATACAATTAATAACAATAAAAATGGTAGGATAGAGAGGGAAACCATTTATTGAGGCCAAATTAAAACAAGGAAAATAAACCCTACCTACTTGAGGCAACCATCCCAAAATTTCCTAAGACTTTAGCTAACTCCATTAACCACCTCAAAATGAGAATGCATTACCAAAAAATGAAAATGGGGTAGTGTAAGTGTCAAATATGACACTATAATGACATAGAAAGTCAAAAGAGAGGCCACCCTTGTAACCAACTAGAACTATAAATATGCATGAGAGGGAGAAAAATTAATACCAAATAAGAATAGTTTTGTGTATCCGATGCAATATCCTTAGTACATATTACATTGTATGTATATGAGTTATTTTATGTGTACATGTTTAAATGATTTCATATGTTATATTTGTAAAACTAATTCTTTAATATAATAAGTTCTTGACGACTTAATTAGTGACATAATTTTTAATTTAGGTTTTTTTCATCATTATTGTTATAAATAGAGGTTTCTCCCTTTTTCATATTTATCTCTCTTATCATTTTATAAATACAACCATATAGTTTATGGTATTTATTGGAGACATCTTCTTGCATTACTCAAATTTGTAGGTGGAAAAAATCCTCACTTCTACATTTAACACAACCTTCCCATGTCCCTTTAGAATTCCTTTAATGTTTGTTCAATAGTATGGACGTCAATCACATGTTCCTATCCTTGTACAAAAAAATTTTAATTGAGAAGGAAGAATCAACATTTAACTTGGGTGAAGGCTAGTAGTGGTGAAGAGCACAATAGCCCAATTGTTCTACGCGTAAATCCCCATCATGAAATTTGTTGAAAAACATATGAATTTCCCTTTCTCATGAAGGATAGCTTGTGAAATAGTGAATGATCTCTCATGAAATATCCATCATGTACACAATCTTATTGATCATCTCTAAAGTGAAGGATAGCCCTGCCCTCATTTCCATAGTTGGACGTGTATGAAAGCTTCAAGTGATGTTTCGTGTGTATGTAAGATTCAAGAAACATTTAAATGGATGCACGTTTTACTTTAGAAGGGTAATTTAAACAAATAGACACTCATTATTAAATTTTAATGGTGTCTTGTAGAGCTCATCGACCTCTATCTTCAAAACACAATCCTTCACTTCACTTCCTCTAGAAACAATTCACTTTCACTAATTTTGTTGAATATGTTTGTTATTATTTAGATGTGCAATATGTTTCCCCCTAAATTGACCATATTCCCTAGGATATTGAGAATATGGAAATAAAGATTTAGAAAAAAGTTACAAATACCACACACATTGAGGATCACCTCATCAAAGACCTCCTTCCACCACAAGTAAATTTTGTGTTTATAGTGAAGCATTGAGTATTCTGAATTAACCTTCAATTGGTTAGAAAGGGAAGCAAAGTGTTTCCCTCACACTTTCCATGGTATTATCAATCAACCCTCAATTGGAAATAATGATAAGAAGAGTATTTCACTCACACTTTCCTCTTAAATAGGCATGCCTCCAAGTCTAATTCATTTTCTTCATCTTTTATGATTTCTTCAACTTCTTTGAAGCCATACTTACCACCACCTCTATCCTTAATAAAAATAAGATACTCAAAAAAATAAAATTCAAGGAGAAAGGATTGAATTCAACAAAAATCACTTCATTGTTGAGCTCCCTCAAATAAACACTATGCTTGATTATCTCCAACAACGAAAGTGGAGCTTAAATTTTAATAGAAAGAAAAAATCATTGGAGTAGCATAGAGAAAGTATATAACTTTCACAAGATAGTATAAGAGGCATAGCTTTTTCATAGTGGCCAAAATTGAAGAAGAACCCATAGCCACTATGGGAAAGAACAATAATTGCAGCTAAGTTCCATGTAACTAGGGAACTCTATTGTGTTTTTGGGTGAATGATGTAAGACTAGTTGATACTTAGACTAATCATCACCTGTGAAAGAAAGGGATCTTGGCCCAATTATGGTTTTTGTGTTATTATTGTCCCTAAGAGGTTTGTAGGAATGTAAATTTAATTTCAAAGTTAATATAATGAAAATTTGTGTTAAATTGCAATTTGTTGTTGCTATGTGTTTGTTTACTTGGATGTCAACTTGTTTTGCATTGATTAAAGGTTAGGAAGTTGTATGAAGGCTTCATGTTTCTTGTTTTATTTATCTTCCAGTTAGTTGTTGGATATTGAATGAATGGAAAAGGTGTCATCATGTCCACCCTTGCACCATTTGGTACCATAATATAAATATTATTTCTATAAATTGCAACTCTGAGAAAGTGAAGGAATATTGGGTAGACATTTTTTTAAAAAACATCTCCATTGTTTTCAAAAACATCTCCATTGTTTTCTAGGTAGTGTTGTAGAGAAAGTGGAAAGAACAACTCCAACTAGTAGTTGGGTAGATGTTTTTTTTTATTGGAGACATTTTCTTGCATTCCTAAAATTTTTAGGTGCAAGACACCCTTGGGTGTGAAAATGCCATCATTTTTTCTTGCTTATGTATCTTAATATTTTAGCATATTTTAGTTATTTCCATAGTTGCAATAATTGTTCTATTTTGCATTCTCAAACACTACAAGTTGGTATCATAACTTCAACAATTTTTTTATCTTGTTATATTCTTTTAAAAAAGAAACAAGAAAATTTTAAAAAAAATGTTGAGGACAAGATTCCAAGACAATGTAACTAAGGAAGAGTTGGAGGAAATTTTCATGAAGTTTGTGGAAGAAATGAGGTACTTGGTGCAATGAAAATGATCAATATGAGATGATTCTTCATTTTGAAACCAAATCTTTCAAGGGGAGAGGAGAATATAAACATTAAATGAAGGACACAATTATAGTCCACAATATAACTATTGCAACAAAGTTGAAGCACATATTTGGTTAAGCAATATCACGTTAGAATTCATTGTGCAACACATGCACATTAAAACTAAAAGCATCTAAAACATGGACTGAAAGCATATGACAATTTATTTCAAGAAGAACCATTTTAATTCATGATTTGTTCATTCCACCATACGTGTGTGTGTTCTACACTGAACGAGCAAGATACTACTACCACTACATCAATGGTGGAAACTAATAGGTATGCACATGTAGGTGTCAAGGGTTTTCTATATACGTGTAGAAATTGCACGCATCATATAATTATATATAGAAAAAAATCCCACAATAAATGGTGTGTGTGTGTGTGTTTGTGTAATCAATAAATAAAAAAGAGATGATCAAGATACTAACCTAATCCATGAAACTTTCATGTTTGGTGGCGTCCAATGACCCATAACAAGTTTTCCCTTAGCTTGAACATATGTGAGGGTAAAATGAACTAGGATGGGAACACCTAGTCTTTCAACGAGGCCTCTCTTAGCCGGATTTGTTTGCAGGGCCTAAAGGTCTAACCCCCCCTCCAACATTATGTGGAGGTGCCTCCTGGTAGGATAATGGTATGAATGCATTATGCTACAACAAGATATGGGTTAAGGTGGATACAAATAACTAGGTCTTACTAATCTTTTCTACTATGGGAGGATGTTAGGTACGGTATTTAGGATTCTACCTAAGAGGATGAGGACCTAGAAACGAGTCAGGGCTAGCATTTTTTCCATCATGTGCATACCCATGACCCACCCGCTGAATTTGTGAATGTCAAAGTAGCTAACATGGTGACTTAAAGAAAACTTATCCCACAATTTTTTAAGGAAATACAAAGGAACCTCCTCATTATTGAAAAGAGGCTTGTTAAATACCATAATCCACCTATCCATCCAATTATCTAAAATTGGTTGGTAGGTGCACTAGTTCATACAGATACATTTTTTTTTATGATTGGTGGTTGTAATCCAGTTTTCAATTCAATGAACAATGTCATTAAGTCTTATTTTGAAATGTTGAGGCCTCTAACTTAGTTTTTTTGTATCCATATGATAAAATATTTAAACATGTAACATCTCGATCTTGTGTGCACCTGATGTGACTTATTCTTTGAGGACACTTGCATGTAAGTGATCCGGTTCATTATATGATTGACTGCTTCACTTATGGATTCTGATGTTATGTTATGTTATTATGTATAGATAGGTGCTATTGATTGGTTTCTCATGAGTGTGTATGACTCTTGATAGATTGAGAATGTCGATGGCACCAATGGAACTCCTTGAACTCTAGATCGAGTCAGGGAGTGGTCTGTATATGGTTTGAGTATTTTTGTTATTACATATGTGACATATGACTGGGTATATTATGATTTTGTTTATGAATCACTAACATGTTTTCGTTGATGGATGCAGGCTGAAGATTTCTTACTAATCAGACTCACATTAGGAGTAAAGGGGTCATGCATGGCGACCGAAGATATTAAGGGAGAGGTGTGGCAGCAGCCCTGCCACAACCTACTAGTTTGAGAGATCCAGGATCCCGTGAGGGTAGACTGAGACAGTCGCTCATGAAGATTCTAAGGGGCGCGTAATAAGGTACGGTCATTATTCCTTAGAGGCCCTTAGTCTCCCACAAGGTCGCCTGACGGAGTTTTGACTCCAAGGGTTGGACATCTACCAAAATCAATTAAAAGGAGAGTGGCACCCTTGGATCACGTAGTGTGTCTTGAAGGGCATGTCGCATAAATGAAACATGAATAAAGGTGTGTGGAACACTTGGAGAATGTAGTGCATCTTGAAGGGCATGCTACTATTTTTTTTAAAATCACAGGTGATTCAATGAACCTAGGTTCCTAGAAAATGATATCTTATTTTGACTAGGTTTGCCTTAAAATAAATGTTGTATGAGTAAAGTTTAGTAATTATAAAATTTCCCTTAAAAATTTTTTTGCTAAGCCTAGTTGAAATTAGACAATAGGTCTAATTGGGGTATAAGAAATAAAACTAACTAATCTATTAATAAAGGGGGGATGAAGAAAAATCAATTTAAAATTTAAAGGAGAAATAATTTATCACAAACTTAATTGTTGTTTATGTGCAAAACTTGTTAATTTAGAACTTAGACAAAAAGGGGAAAATTAAATGCAAAAGGAATGTGGAACATAGAAGGGAATCTAGTCTAGAGAAGTTTCCAAATTAGAACTCGATTAAGCTTTAAGAAAGGCGTCAATCATTAAGGGAATGTGAGATAATAAAGGGACATCAAAGAGCATTTTTAGGAACTCTTTTAGGTGGGTGAAGGAAATTGGAAAATTAATTTAATTAATTAAATGAAATTCGGGTGCAACTAAGGGATCGGGTGACAAGTGTATGGGGGTGAATTTTTCCTAATTAATTTTTAATAAAATGAATTTAATGTGCAAATGGAAGTGTCACTAAGAAGAAATCTATAAAAGAAATGACAGAGAAGGGGACTGGATTACTACTGGTATGCATAACGTTATGTTGCCAGATTTTTCTCTTGACCGTTTTTTCTTGTGGGAGTTAGGATACCCAGCTCGGATAGAGAGTGGTAGCTTGAGCTTGCAAGGCGAGCTGGGAGCTAGCTTTCTCTGGTTTGTGGGTGTGTCCCCTTTGCGTATTGGGGGGATCAGGGGGAAGAAGAGTACCCCTAGCATTGGATGGGATCTATCGTTGAGGTCTAAGTGATTAGAAAGCGAGAGTGAGGAGGTTCATCAGCAGCCGAAGAACATAAGCAAGCCGTCAGTCGGATTACAGTACACATTTTTTTAAGTTGTAGTTGTAAATTACTTATAAGTGTACATAGATTTATTGTTGATGGATTTGTAATGGTTTTCTGATATGGTTGGGCATAGTCCCTCTCTTAGTTTTTGTTGAGTCTTTCCTTCTTTTATTAATGTGAATAAACTCTGCGTGTGAGAAAGAAAAACGTCCAACATAGGGGCATGTGGCCTCTGTCGTTTTGTTGTGTCTTTACTTGTTTTATTATTGTGAATAAACTTTGAATGTGAGAAAGGAAAAACGCCCAACATAGGGGCATGTTGCCTTTGTGTTTTTGTTATGTATTTACTTGTTTTATTAATGTGAATAAATTGTGTGTGTGAGAAAGGAAAAACTCCCAGCATAGGGGTGTGTCTCCTCTGCATTTTTATTGTCTCTTCCTTATTTATTTTGATGTGATTAAACTTTGCGTGTGAGAAAAAAAAATCCTAGCATAGGGGCATGTCTCCTCTACACTTTTGTTGTGTCTTCCTTGTTTATTTTGATGTGATTAAACTCTGTGTGTGAGAAAGGAAAAACACCCAGCATAGGGGCATGTCTCCTCTATGTTTTTACTATTTCTTCCTTGTTTATTTTGATGGGGTTAAACTCTGTGTGTGAGCAAGGAAAATGCCCAACATAGGGGCATGTTGCCTCTACAATTTTGTTGTGTATTTCCTTTTTTATTTTGATGTGAAAAAAATTTGCGTGTGAGTAAAACAATATGCCCAACATAGGGGAATGTTTCCTCTGCATTTTTTTTGTGCCTTTCCTTGTTTATTTTGATGTGATTAAACTCTGTGTGTGAGCAAGAAAAACGCCAGGATAGGGTCATGTTTCCTCTGTTTTTTTTTGTGTCTTTCCTTGTTTATTTTTTATGTCAAAAGACTCTACGTGTGAGCAAAAATTGCCAAGCATAGGGGCATGTTGCCCCAACATTTTTGTTGAGTGTTTCCTAGTTTTATTAATGTGAATAAACTCTCTCTGTGAGAAAGAAAAATGCCCAGCATAGGGGAATGTTTCCTCCGCGTTTTTTTGTGTGTCTATCCTTGTTTATTTGATGTGATTAAACTCTGTGTGTGAGCAAGAAAAATGCCCAGCATAGGGGCATGTTGCCTCTGTGTTTTTCTTTTGTATTTCCTTGATTTATTAATGTTATTGTGAAAGCTTATAATAATGTTCATCATTAATGTAAGATTGTAATAAATGCTTATCTTTAAATGTTTCCTTTTATTAAATGTCTAAATGAATGCTTATTTTAATGGTTGCATAAGTGTTTATTAATATTATCATTAATGCTAATAATAATGTTCATCGTTAATGTCTATTTAATTAACGGTTATGATGAATGGTTATTATTAATGTTGTATAAGCGTTATTAATGTTCAGTTATTATTAAATGTTTATAATAATGTCCATTATTAAATGCCAGTTTTTATTAACTATTTATGATGAAAGGTCATTATTAATGTTGTTTTAGTAAATTTTCATAGAGGAGTGGTTAAGCAAAGCACTTGAGTCTCTTGCGCAAATGGATTGTATGTGATAATGATAGTTAAATACTTTTAGATTTCCTTAGCACCTTGTAATCATTGAAAAGTAAGATCAATTATGAGATTAGATTTATTTTGTGCCTTGGAATAAAAAGTCTTGGGTACTCTTGCGCAATAGATGATGTAGATGCATGTTCACTTAGATTTAGTTTATTTCTTGCACGCATGAATTTAATGTATTGAATGATGGTTTTAGACGTTTATTTATTTAGTTTATTTAGTTGTTCTTGAATGATGGTTTTAAACTTAGTTTATTTCTTGTGCGTATGAAAATCTAAGGTATTGAAGGAGGTACGGTATAATGTTTAGATTTTTCTTCTTGCGCACAATGAATTGTCAATGAAATGAATGCTTGTTGGTTATTTACTTCTTGCGCTCATGGATTTTTATGATGGTTAGATCTTAGACCGTTGCATGATAAAATGTAATGAATGTATTTACCTTGCATCATTGAAATAGATTGATTGTTATTAGATTTCCTTCATTTATGGATTCCATACAATGTATGATTGTCAAAGATTTTTTAACTTCTTGCACAATGGATTTTATGTCATGTATGATGGTGTGGATTTTTTTTATCTTGCGCCTTGGATTATGTTGATGAATAGGTCTTAGTTTTCTTGCGCTATGATCTAAGTTGATGCATAAGTGTTTACGACTTAGTTTACTAATGCACCTATCACCATGTTGCGGTATGATTTCCTTATGATTGTATTATTTGCACGCAATGATAAATAAGTTAATACGTTAATCTGGAAAATGGATCATGTGCTTACCTTGATAATGATGTTGATTATTGTAATTTGATGAATGATTTAATCACATGCCTGGAAGTTACGGAGATGTTTTTTCACACCTAAAAATTTAAAAAAGTAGATTATTGTGCCTCGGATTATGTCGTTGCTAGATGGATTTAGTATTTTAGTTCTCTTGCGCCATGGAATTTTATGTTACATGTGTTGGTTTATTAGAATGCCTTTGCACCTAGATGATAGTTGATGATGTTATTTAGCTAAGTCGGCTTGGACTTGATTGTGGAGGGTGGGATGTAGACAACTCCTTGTTCCTCAGAATAGTTTCCAGCCCTGATACCTTAAATGGTCAAAATCGATGGGAACCTGGGCTTGAGCAATGCTTGTGTCCTGGAGGTCATAACCTTGCAGGGTAGGATGGGCGGGTAGTCATTTATCTGATGAGTGTTGTCTTAATTTGCTCCAAGCTTGATGTGCTAATATAATATTCCATTTATGTTTATCTGTCGCTATCCTTCGTTGGTGCATTGATTGCATTGTTATTTATATCTATGATGAGCAGCGGGTGATGTTATCACTTTATGTCGTCGTTCATTTATGATGATGGTTGATTATATGTCGTTACTAAATTATGGATGTGTGAGTTGCGACGTGATTGATTACGACGATGTATCGAGTGTAATTCATTCATTATGATGTCGTCGAGTTATGTTTCTATGATTTTATTGTTGGCATTATTTTCCTAAATCTTTAAAAAAAAATTGCCTATTGTACGTCGTTTTTGTGCCGTAACGATCGGGGTCGTTACAAAACATTATGGCCCTACAATTAGAAATGTGTGTCAATTAGCCTTTAACATTTGTAATAGAATTAACAATGGTTTCTAATTATGTGGCTGGCGACAATCGTGAGGGATTTGTATTGTTTATTTTAATTCTTTAATAATTGTTCTTAGAGACCACAACCCTCTACCAATTTCAATGTTTATGTTTGTAGGTTTTAGGTTGGGGTTTGGTGTGTATTCATATGGTGATGTTGGGTTTAGGTTTTCTTTAGACTCCTCGTTAATTAAGCATGCTGTCATTTAATAAGGGAAAAGTAAATTTATATTTATTTTTTATAATTTAAAAAAATTATGAAATAAAAAAGAAATAAAATACAATCAAAATTATTATCTAGAGCCAATTTATGACCATGCTAGTAAATTCCTGCAATGCTTTATGAATCTCTCAAACTCTTCTCCTTAATTTTCTCAATAACCCCTAAAATACATGGAACAATATGTTGGTAACAATGGATTAGCCATGGTTTTTGTCTAATTTAACATCATAGGAATGTGTGAATGTTCCTAAAGAATTCACACACTTATGAATCTTCACGCATTCTTAAGAATGTCTACTTGGTGTTTATTTGGTAGTTCACATGGTGGTTCGAGGTATGTTAAGGCTGAAAGTTCATGAACACATGCATATTTATGAGAATGTGAAATCGTTCTTTGGCACCCTATTTCCAATTTTTCGACCATCATCTTCGTATGAGAGCCCAAAACCTATAGTAAGCATGATCCATAGGTAAAAAGTCCACTTTGACTTGTACCCACAATGATGCGCAAATCATTTCATGGTTTCACTCACTAAATATTAATTTGAAAAAACATAAAATTATCGTTAAAAAATATGCAAAACTAATGGTGTGCAAGAACTTACCGTTATCATCCCCCGGGGGAGCAGCTCAATTGGTAAGTGCCGTGAAAATGAAGTTCAAAAGAGGTCTTGAGTTCAACTCCCCCCGACTAATCTAGTGTGTAACGTGTGGGGCCACTATCCACACCTGGAGGTTATAGTGGTAGCAGTTGGATAACACAACCACATGTAACGCGAGTACGTACCCAACTAGTTGTTGATTTCGGCAGCCATAAAAAAAAAAAGAACTTACTGTTATCTACAAGTGTACACATCTGTTTTAATAAATTCTATTATTCATTAAATTGATGTTTTAATGTCAACATATACATTACATTTTAAAGGAAAAGTAACATGCCACTATTAGAAGATGTCTCTAATAATTCCTAACATGATCAGCTAGCTCTCACTCGACGATTAGTCCTGATGATGAATCCTGATTCGAATTTGAAATGTCGATGACGAAATGACACCAACTGTGGATTATTTGAACAACACATGCGAAACTCCTCACCATAGAAACTTAAAAACAACAATCAAAATATTGTTTTTTTTCCATAGTTTCAATACAACTAATTTATCATTAGAGAAATGAATTAACTTCTTGCAATCCTAAAAAGAAATAATATATTTTAATGATTTTCAAATATAAATTATTTATTTCTTTACGATATTTTTTTTTAATATATAATTTTTTTTCAAAAATTGTTTTTTAAAATTGTTTATAAAATCTCTCATTATATATATATATATATATATCCTTTTCCCTAACCTCTTTTGTGTTTTTCTTATATCTGTCTCCTAACTTTTGGCGGGCCTTATGTTCTTTTTCCTTCCTTCCTTCCCTTGGTTTTAGAGCTTATTTTATATTCATTTGGACCTTGGTCATATCATTATCATTTATTTATGATAATTTTGTGATTGACATGAAACTGTATTCAATATTCAAAGGGAATAATGGAGAACATATAACTAAATATCCTCTTAGGTAAGTTTATTGCATTTGATTTTTTAGAAGTAATTTGATTGCACCGAGAGTAGCGAGGTGCTCTACATTTGGGTATGGGGGAGATGTTGAGACATTAGAATTATGTTATGTTAGATAACGCTACATTTAAAAAAATTAAAGTCGGTTCAATTAAAAAAACAATTACATGCACCTTTAAGTCTGCTAAATTAAAAAAAATAACAATAATAAAAACAAGATCACTTCAATTAAAGAAAAACATTTCACTTGACATGGAATGAAATAATAAAAGATAAAATTGCACCTTAAGAAATTGGATCCCTCTTGGTGCTTGATAGATCCAAGTTTAAGATAGAGCTACGATGGTTTAGAAGCAATCTAAAGAAGACTATATGAGAACTAAGGAATATTATAAGCATCTAGAGCCACAAAGTTAAGGAAACTTCATATGTGTGAAATGAAATCGTTGCAATGCACATTGTGAAAACTGAAACCAACAAAAATGCACATTATCGAAGATCACCACACAAATAGAAGTGCCATAAAGTAAAAATTACTTCTAAAACTCCCTTATTGTTACACTATTTATCATAAATCCAAAAAATAAAAACCCTCTTTTCAGATTCTAGACAAGGATAAAAAAACCACAAAATAAGATATTGAAATTAACAGAACAAGAATCCGCAATAGAGATGAATACCCATCTAAAATCAATG
The DNA here is from genome assembly GCA_009831015.1 of Picea engelmannii. Taxonomy (NCBI): domain Eukaryota; kingdom Viridiplantae; phylum Streptophyta; class Pinopsida; order Pinales; family Pinaceae; genus Picea; species Picea engelmannii. The sequence goes on along the minus strand of ML782965.1, from coordinate 178,390 downwards.
TACATAGGTCACATCTATGTCTATAGCCTCTTTGTTCACAAATCACCTTCTTTTCTCACAACTGATGTATAGGAAATATGGAAAGAACTTACAATCACAATGGAAGGTGATAAAGGGGTGGAAGACATATTTAATAGTGTCATCAACAATGTTCCATCCAAATATGTCTAAAAAGATGTAGGACATGGAACCAAGAAATGTGGCTTGTATCATCAAGAATCCACCTTAATATTTTACACGTTTAATATATAATTATCCACATGGACACCTTCTAAAGAATATATCATAATATTTTTAATTTTAAAATTTGGATTTAATTATGTGCTCCATTAAAGTAATTTGGAAAAAAACAATGAGAAGGTTGTTTTTACCTATAGTAATATGTTTAACTRAAAACAAAGTCTTAACCAAGTTAAGTTAAATTAAATTATTTATCACAAATTAAAATAAATAAAATACTGATTTAAGATTCCAAAAGAAGATTAAAAAGCCATACAATAAAATACTAAAATTAATAATAATAAAACTTTACAATAAAAATATAAAAGAAAATTTACAACCAATCAAACAAATGCATATTCCCCTGAAATCAATAAACATATGGCATATTAATAAAATACTGATTTGAGATTCCAAAAGAAGATTAAAAAGCCATACAATAAAATACTAAAATTAATAATAATAAAACTTTACACTAAAAATATAAAAGAAAATTTACAACCAATCAAACAAATGCATATTCCCCTGAAATCAACAAACATATGGCATATGTGCCCTCTTTAAGTAGATCTCGTATACAAGAAAATATGAAGATCTCATATACAAGAAAATATGAAGAAAATATGAAGAGTATTCAAAATTTTAATGATGTCATTGATCCATATCTTGTATAAGGATGTCATATTTCAACATGTCTAAAATTATATGTTAGATGATTAACCTTCTGGTTTTACTTAGTATTTTCAAATTACAATGGAAGTGGAAGTAGTAACTATCACAAGTTCATCTAACCATTTCAATTTTTTTTTTAATATTTTTTAATAATAGTTATTATATTGATATATTCTTAAAATTTTGAAAATAATTACTAATTATAAAAAAAATAAAAATGATAACAATAAAAAAATTAATTAAATAATAAATTGAATAATTATTACATATTATTTTAATAATATTTATAAATAATTATTAAGATTAATATTAAACTTACATGAATATCAAATTTATATCTTCTTATTTATTTTTTTCAAACTACAAAGGTAATAGATAAAAAAAAACTATGTCAAGTTCATATAAGGTTTCAATATAAATTTTCAAATTAACAAATAAAATAAAAAATTTCAAAGTTGTTGTTTGAAATTTAATAATTATTACATATTATTTTTAATAATATTTATAAATAATTATTAAAATTAATATTAAATCTACATTAATATCAAATTTATACTCTTTTAATTATTAAGATTAATATTAAACTTACATGAATATCAAATTTATAGCTTCTTATTTATTTTTTTCAAACTACAAAGGTAATAGATAAAAAAAAACTATGTCAAGTTCATATAAGGTTTCAATATAAATTTTCAAATTAACAAATAAAATAAAAAATTTCAAAGTTGTTGTTTGAAATTTAATAATTATTACATATTATTTTTAATAATATTTATAAATAATTATTAAAATTAATATTAAATCTACATTAATATCAAATTTATACTCTTTTAATTATTTTTTTTCAACCTACAAAAGATATATAAAAAAAAACTATGTCAAGTTCACATAAGATTTCAAAGTTGTTATTTGAAATGTTATTTTGAGTTTCATCAAAACTAACCTATACTTAAAGGAAGAAACTTACATATATCATAAGGTTTCAAAGTTGTTTGAAATGATATTTTGAGTTTCATCAGAACTAACCTACACTTTAATATATTAAAGGAAGAAACTTACAAATATCATAAAACAGTGGGAAAAAAATACTATACACATAGTAGCTTCAATTTTTTATTTTCTGAAATTCAATTTGAATGGATTTTAATTCTATTTGGGAGACATAAAAGTTAGAATGAGTTATTCTATGTTTATCAAGTATCATATAAAGAAATATTTTATGTTTATGAAATATTTTATGTTTATGAAGTATTATATAAATAATTTTATGTTTATCATGTATATTATAAATATAGTTATTGTATGTTTATGGAGTATTATATAAATAATTCTATGTTTAACAAGTATTATATAAATAATTTTATGTTTATTATGTATATTATAAATATATTAGAACAATTTTTAATAAGTTTAAATTTCTTTGTTAATATATAATTATTATTCTTTATTTTAATAATTTATCATTTTTTTTGGTTCAAACACATTTTTTAAATTAAATTATTTTAAATTTTTTTATCACTTTCAAATGTAAAATAACAAGAAGTATATTAGAAATAAAGATATTATTGAAATAATAGTTTAAGAGGATTTAAGCTAAATTATTTTATATTTTATCACTACACTATTATATCAGATTATTAATTTTCAAATTGATTCAAATGTAAAATAACTAGCACATCCCCAAACTCTTGGTGGTGAATCTTTAAAGGTTTCTACTTACTCAAAAAATGAAACGGGGCGTCATCATAATAAATTTTAAATATGATTAAGTAGAAGTTAGTCTTTGAAATCACAACTATTGATTTATTGAGATGACTAAAAAATTCCATCAATATTTACTCTTTTCCATACAAAATTAATTAAGCACTAAAACCTATTAAATGTACTCATTATCAATAGGTGTACCCCTTTAAATTTAACAAGAAATATATTGAAAATAAATACATTATTGAAATAATAGTTGAATATAAGAAGATGAAATATAAAAGATAAAAATACCTTAGATGTATAATATGTATAATATGTTTTAATAGGTTATCAAAATCACCATAAATCTATTTTAAATTTGAATTTATCAAATTTAATTTAGATTTCAGAGGAATTAAATTTCATTTCTCAATGTATAATTTTTTTATTATGGCGATCCTTGATCACACGTCTTATTCCAAAAGTAAGAAACCACAAACACAAACACAAACAGCCTCCGTCTCAGCGACTAAAGCAAGGAATATTATTGTAGAGTTACATTTCTGCTTCCGGAAATGGCGTCCAATCTACGAATACACCGGAAGTAATTAAATCCTGGAAAAATAAAATAAAGCATAAGATTGCTTACACGTATAAACAATGATTCAGACTGAACTTTGTATGATAGTTGTGTATAAGAAGTGGAAACTTACTTTAAGGATTTAACTATGAAGAAACGGGAGATGGAGCCGAAGTGGGAGAGATTGTTGGATCTCCGAAACCAATTGTTACAGGAGCCGAAGCGGGAGGGATTGTTGGATCTCCGAAACCAATTGTTACAGGAGCCGAAGCGGGAGAGATTGTTGGATCTCCGAAACCAATTGTTACAGGAGCAACAGCAAATGATACAAACTCGGTCATCATCCGCCGGTCTCCGCTTCTGTGAGCCTCGCACAGGCGGGGCAAGTAGATACCTGCTCAAATTATATACAAATAAATCAATCATGGGCTAACTGAACGTTTAAGAACCATACATATACATATTCATAGCTGCAGGAATGTCTCACGTAGTATATCCAGTGAGTATACTATTTTACGTCTGCTACATTACACGGGGTATGAATATGAATACAAAATTGTGATGAAGATGATGAGTAATAAATACCTTCCCCTGCGGCAAGATTGAAGTATAGGTCGACGATGTTGGGGCAGTTGTTGTAGCAGCGCGGAGAGCATAACTTCTTTGTAAAGCCACGTTCTGCTAGAGAATCGGTGGACATCCCCACTGTCATCCTCTCCAGCCCACAGGCGTTCATGCATTTTTCCGTTTCTATCAATTCATTCATATTATCGGCTATGATCTCCGATGTCTGCACATCATCAATTACCCAATCAACTCGGAGGAACATAGTAGCAGTAGCAAAGTTGGTCAAAGACAATAATTAATATATGTGAAAAATTAATTAATGCAGAATGATCTAAACTCACCTGGCATTCATACTGCACATTGTCATCCCTCAATATGGACTTCTCAAGCACACAACGTGCTCCAGAAGGCGACACAGAAAACGCGCAAGCCTCCACTGGAAGCTTCTCGCATACTATCCCACCTGATCATGAGTCAATCCAACAGCAAGTAATCAATAAATTAAAAGATTGTTAATTCCATGACCAATTACTATGATCCGATGATCAGAAAAGGATTAACCTAGCCAATTACAGATTCTCAGTGGACATGCGCAATATAAATTGAAATCAATTGTACATATTACATACCATAAACAACTTGCAGAGTTATAACTGAAATAAGGGCTGAGATTGCCAAAAGAAGCCTCGCAACAGCCATTTTCGGTATTGTTCTGAATCTCGGTTACCACTCCGTTTTCTCTGTTAAAATGAAGAAGTATGTAGAATAACTATCAACTATGTTATTCTAATTTACAGAAGCAATCGCAGAAAATGGAAAGTATAGTATTAGGAGATGCGTGATTGATGACTCTGCGCTCTATGATCTCTCGTTCATCGCTGTATATATAGGGGTAAAGAATGGAGAGCAAACAACCAACTGCGTTGAGACATTTTCAACGCCGCAGCCGCCTTGCGGAATCAGGCGATGCCTTGTGAAACTGCCACCTAATTTTCCTGCAAATATACTTTAATACAATATGCGTGCGCATTCACATTGTGTGTGGTTGAACTAGGGATTTGGTGTCCAGCGGATGACATTAGACTTGAGGTCTAGTGGCACGCCATAGGGACCGGGCACGACTCTGAAACTCGAGGCCAAACGGTACTGTCCGATGATTACGCCATTTGTCTATTGACTTTCTAATTTGGTGTTAGTTTTAGCCAAAACTTCAAATCAAAGCAAATTGGCGTGCTAATTTGGTGTCAGTTTTAGCGAAAACTTCAAATCAAAGCAAATTGACTTGCTAATTTGGTGTTAGTTTCAGCCAAAACTTGACATCAACGCAAACTTAAATTCTAGATACCCACCGAGTCGACTATTTTTTAGTTTCTGGCGGTGTTTTAAATGTAAATGTGCCGTGTAGAGGACTCAATGGATCAAAGTAGACCACGTGGAACGTGGAGCAGAATCCGAACATTTCCAGTGTGTTTGCTGTAGATTGTGCTTGACTTGACTTACAAAATTGTAGGAGCTCTAAGTTTATATATTACAAGTTACAACATGCAAAATGTTTCAAGCTAAAGCTTCATTTAATTTAATTAATAGGAACTTTTACCAATAAATCTTTCCTTTTACATTTTCCACAATTTCTTACCACAATACAAACAAGGCATCTCAATCACTTTATCCTATGAGCAACGCAATCAGTTTATCATATGAGCAAGACATCTCGATGGCTTTCTCCAATTGTTTTTCATAATTGATAATGATCTCATATCGTATTAACAATATGAAGAGGACATCAGGACCACATTGTCTCATTTGTGAGGATCTTTTATATGGTTTATTTATGATATTCGTAGTTATTAAAATTGTATTAAAGCTGGTTAATATATAATACTAAATTATTTGTAAAGCTGGTTAATATATAATATTATTAAATTATTTGTAAATTAAAGATTTACAACCCACTTGCTTTATTACATGAATAATTGTAAAATTAAATTTTGTTTTTTTCTTTCAATCTTGTGCATTCATCTTTGTCCTCATTGGCTTACGAGGCTTCTGTCTTTGGTGGACCCTTGGAAAACCCACAAATAATGGATTCCTCGAATTTCTTTTAGAGCTTTAGATAAGTAAATAAGTGAGATGGTTTTAGTGCAAAAATGTTGTGCATGAACTATGAACTATGGGTTGTTAAAACATTCTCAATATCCTTTATTCTTTATTGATCTTTGAAAACTCATGGTTTCTAACTCTCGAAATACTCTCCTATTCTTTATTGATCTTTGAAAACTCATGGTTTCTAACTCTCGAAATACTCTCCTATGTGTTGAGCACTTGACCTCTCTCTATGTCGATGCATTGTATTCAACCAACAAGACTAACAATTCCTTTTGCACTTGCTTAAACAATACTCAAGATGCTCACCTCTCTCTATGTCTATGCATTGCATTGAACCAACAAGACCAACAATTCTTTTTGCACTTGCTTAAACAATACTCAAGGTGCTCACCTCTCTTTATGTCTATGCATTGCATTCAACCAACAAGACCAACAATTCCTTTTGCACTTAACCAACAAGACCAACAATTCCTTTTGCACTTGCTTAAACAATACTCAAGGTCTTTGCATGTTCAATGATTGAACAATCCTCTTTGCTAAAGTATTGTACTTAATGGTTTTTCAATCTTTTCCTTGCTCTCAACATTGACTAACAAGATGAGATATCCCATTGAAAGCACTATGTTTATGCTTGGTGGAATTTTCCTTGCCCAACGTCGGTATCCTCTATGTGCTTTGCCAATAGTATCTGTGTTCGCTCTTGAACAATTATTTCTCTATGTGCATGGAAATATGACTTCTCTTCACAAGTAATAGACTTAAGTTTCTTTGTTGCTACAATCAAGGAAAATTTTAAGAACCCCTAAATTTATATGTATAATAAATGGATGAATCCCCATAATACATAGGAAAATTTGAAGGTTATTTTATCAATAATATAATTTGTATGTATAATTTTTTGACAAAGTTTTTACGAATTACATAATATTGTAAAATCTTAGCGAATCAAACTCACCATTGTTAATCTCCCTTTACAGTGAACTTCCATAGTTTTTCAAACATGCTAACTAACTTCGTAATATGATCATCTTTTACACATAAATCCTACACAAAAACCATCATATGTGAAGTATATATATATGATCTGATGGACACTATACAAACTCCCTTTGATATGTCATAGATTTTTAAATAAAAAAAGTAAATAATTACCTTCTCATGCATCGCTTTTCACTTTGCCTTCGACTTCATCCATTTTGATAAATCATTATTCTTCGTCATCTTTTACACATGCATCCTACACAACAACCATCATATGTGAAAGATATTTATGTTGTGATGAACACTATACAAACTCCTATGCTATGTCATATTTTTGTTTTTTAAATGTACATACTAGACTTCTTCGCATACCTCACTTTTCCTTTGACTTCAATCATATTGATTTCATTATCCCTCATCTCAATTTCAATAGAGTAAATTGAAACACAACTATGAAAGTGAAAACAAGAAAATAATTACTAAAATGAAAAACACAAACTCATATCTCACTTTTCACTTTTCCTTTGACTTCAACCATCTTGATTTCATTATCCCTCATCTCAATTCCAATAGAGTAAAGTGAAACACAACTATGAAAGTGAAAACAAAGAAAATAATTACTAAAATGAAAAACAAAAATTTACGAGTAATACTGTCATTTCAAGTGCCCGATATATACATTAAAATAAAAGCAGACATGTAAATTGGAATCAAACATCTGATGGGTGGTTACTATAATCATGTAATTGTCTAGATTCTATATACAATGACTACATTTATGTTTCTTTCCACCCCAGGACATATGTAAATACAAACAATTATGGAGTCTCAAAGTGTGTAGGGGTTCTTACAGCTATCGATGTAACCCAAAAAGTCTAATCACCCTCAATATTAACAAAAATGAAATACAAAATCATCACACCGAATAAGATAAACATATACAATGATACTATCATCATAATCTTACAAAATTAGATGGTATCCATCCCAAATGCTAATTTGTATCACAAAATTGAGCATGCCTTGCAATGTCCTTAGTGAGTGGGAGGTTACTTGAGAATCTTATTAAAAATGAGTCCACAATCACAATAGATGGTGATGCTTTTTCACCATATATGCTACTATCATTGTGTGAATATAAGGGATATTTTAGTATGACTATAGGGGATAGTTTTGTCTCTATTTCTATCGATATTCGACTACATCGTGTTGAGTCTATCATTTATATTCACTTTTTATTGTATTTCTATCTTTTTTTTAACACATTTAGACACAAGTACGAAGCGGATAAACTCCATATTCTAGACAGATCCACAATGTGATCCAAATTATACGCAGGTAAAATCATCAAGGTGGGTAACACTTTTGTGAGAATCTAGTCTCCAAAATTCCTAGCAGCATTTTTTCATCCGAATTTCTCAATCTTTTGGCCGAAAGACATGTTTTTTCGGCCGAACGTTCACACGTCAAATAGAAAGACACTCTAATGGCACCCTCGAGAGTCATGTACAACATTGTTCGGACGGATTTTTTCCGTGCAGTGAAACCTTTCGGTCGAAATATATTTCGAACAAAAGAATTGTTTGGTCGAAAAGGTTGTTCGACCAAACCTTTTGTTATTTATATCACGCCTCTCAGATAGTTTTTCGTTTCCAGAGCCATTGAAAGTTGACCATTAACCTGCTAGTGGTGCATCTCTGGTTCTTCATTCTTGGTGTTTTTATTTCTTTCATCTTGGCATCTGATTTGAGGGTTGTGCGTCTATCCGGTAAAATTTCTTTTGTAATTTGTCTTGTTTTATGCTTGTTTTAACCTTTCTATTGTGATGTTGCTAACTTTGTGAAATTTTTGTTGTGTGCAAGCACTACTACAGGAGATTCATTGACGGTGTTGGAAAAGTTATAGGTGGCGTTGAATTTGGTGCATTGAGGGCTCAAGTAGAGGCTTCATCATTCAACATCTCTAGGTACGTATTTTTAATTTCCCTTATTTAATTCTATTTAAAAAAATATAATTTTTATGTTTTTTAGTTATCTTATTCTAGGTACCCGAATTTGGGCATGTCAATGTACATGGACATGGGCAAATTTCAGGCATGTCTATGTACATGGACAGGGCCGAAATTTGGGCCTGTCCATGTAAGATTAGATATAGTTATAAAAGGGTGTATATTACTAATATAACCATAACCTATTTAGTAATCATAATAAGGAAAGTAATACTCATAGCTTAAAGTCATACACATTGATGATGCACATGTTAGATATCAACTACTTTGTTCTATAACAGTGATGATGCACATGTTAGATATCAATAGTAATGGTTCTAGCACTATGTAACATGAACATGATGAAACCTGATTCCATATATAATATGACTTAGTTTAGATAGAGAATGTAGAATGATAACCAAGCTATTGTATGTATTCATATTAGTTATGCTTACTCAATTAAACATAACACATGCAATATCACTAGTACCAACTAACTGTGTTATCTTTTTCATTACCCCGTGATATCAACTACGTTCTAATTCCATTGTTTTATCATTACTATTAGGATCTGAATCACATAAGACTCTGATTTCCATTACTAAGCTTAGACTAATCTGTGTAATATCTTGAATATGGTTAAGATAGATCTTAGATAGTGTTGAATAGGGAAACACAGATCATTACGTAATAACAAGGATCTTAGCTTGAATATGGAGTTTTTTATCTCTGTAATCTAATACCTATATTAAGTATATCATGTTTATACAAATATTGTTTATTCTATTACGTGTAGTTACGTCAATAAATCTTGGCCACTAACTCAATGAACTTGATTCATTAGTACTAATAACATAGTTAAATCAATAAGCTTATATATTCAATAGAGCTTACTAATATATTAACTAAGGTGATATAGTGATAGTTACTAACCTTAAGATGGGTATCATAGGGAGTGATTGAAAAGTTTGTCACATAGCATGGAAAAATATCAACATTAAATTAATGGCATTTAATGTCAACCTTGGAAGCCTTGCACCTTAATTTATATAGGGGCTAACACAAAGTTTACCAACTATATATTATATTCATCATTCATTTAAGACTCGGTTTTTGTCACGCGTCTTCAAAATTTGGGGATTCAAACTACAACGGTGATCTTGCATAAGGCTTTGAGGCAAGCTAAAAGGACTAGAGTTGAGTTTAAATGGCATAAAATATAGTAAGGTCCATAATATTGCACACTTTTGAAACTAAGAATCCCATCATTATTCATTTTCCAATACAATACAAGTATAATTATTTTAGTAAGAAATTGAAGATTTGTACATTTAATTATCAATCCGAGGTTGTATCTTACTTACAAACTTTTGTTCACCGTATATGCAAGTATAATGTTGTAATTTACAATGAGTTGTAGTACGATTGATAAAATTCCACAAAACAATATACCAAAATGCTTTAATCAAGTCACCAACCTATATTACTTCTTTTGTTACAAAGAAAGAAATGTCTCACTTGCAAGATGCAAATCACACTTGTGAAAAAGTAAATCACATTTGGAGGAAATAAATCACTCTTGTTGAAAGTAAGTCATGCTTGTAGAAAAATAAATCAATCTTGTAGAGAGTAAATCACACTGTAGAAAGTAAATTGAACTTGCAGAAAGTAAATTACACTCGTAGAAAGTAAATCAAACTTGCAGAAAGTAAATCACACTTTCATAAAGTAAATTAAGCTTGTGAAAGAGTAAAGGCTACTTGTTCAATTATTTAGGATGTATTTGATTATTTTGACGAGTGTGTCATACCTCATGTACTCAATAATTATATATTAAACAACACTATGCTTCGTAAATGAAAGAAATAAACTACCTTGAGTTGCAAATTACACATTTGTCAACTAGAAAACTAGATGCATAGTTGCAGCAGTCGGAGTTGTAGCTATAGGAGTTGCAACAAAATGATTTGCAGTATCTCGGGTTACAACAACATGAGTTTTAGAAACCAGAATTGCAACAAGAATGAAGTTTAAATAAGAATAGTTGGAAATAAATGAAGGTGAATAAAAGATGTTACAACTACGCTTCAAATATTTGAAAACTATGGTTCTGAAATGTGATCATAAAGAGGCAGTGACAAAATTACAACAATGAAACAATAGAGTTGCAACACAATGTTTTTATGGAGAAATTGTTGGAAATAAATAAGGAAGAGAAATTACATATTCTTTCTTATCAATCAAAGATCACTACCCTATAATGTTAACAATCAGAAGCTACATCAATCAAGAGCTACAAAATGTTAATGAAGGAATTGATGGAAATACATAAGAAAATATAAATGAAACTATAAGTACATCTATGAACTATAAAATATATAAACATTACCGATCTAAGGAGGGCGCCATGCCTACTTAGAATAGGTATTAGTCTAAAAATGCATTAGATGTTCAAACGATCAACAAACCATGAATTGAAAATGGAGGAAAATGAAATTATATTGCCAAAATTATGAATTTTACAATACAGCTGAATATTATTTCTTGAATAATCTCCTCCCTCAAGCTCAAGGGAGACAGAGATGTTATACAATACATATGATGTCTAAAAAAAACAAAGAGACTGATGAACAACAATGAAAACATGTTGTTTATCCATTTACATCCATATCGTTGAATTTTAAAAAAGAACGTGCATCTGTTGACTCAAATCTATTGGGCGATGATTGATAGGAGAATGATTTCCTATTTTGGTTGTCAACTTGTCTTTTGTCACTTTCCCCTATGAAGAGAGATCTTTGACCGATGGTTATAACATTGACTGTTACGTTGGCAGAATATGTCTTGGATTTGAAACAACAACAATGAGAGTTTTGTTTCAAATTACAACAGTTGTATGCTCAAGTAGATAAGTTGCAACACTTGTGGAGGAATTGTAGCTTCTTCATGTAGTTGGAGCCACTCTCTTTTCTCCTATATAGCAATGTTAGCGCAGAAAGGTAACAATTTTCCTAAGAAATGTATAATAATGGCATGAAAATGGCATATGGGAGAAAATGCATACCTTAATGGAAAGTGAGACAAATTAGATGAAAAAAAAGTATCAAGAGAAAATTAACAATGGAAAAATGGTAAGGAAAAAGCTATTGGATGGGTGTTGAAAACATGCCAATTTAGGCACCCATCATCTAACCCATCCCAAAATTGTTGCATTTCCCTATGAAACTAGAAAATAATCAAGGTTAGAGAAATTGAGATGTACATGGAGGTTGTTGATACCACAATCCACCTCCCCTGCTTCCTATGGATGAATATTTCCTTCATTCTCCTTGGTGCTATGCCTTGCTATAATTTGTTTGTCCTCTAGTGGTCCTTTCTCTGTTTCAGTTTGGGTGGTTTTATCAACCAACATGAAATATGTGGTTTGTACAACCACTTCTCTTGTTTCCTTGGTCCGGGTTGTCTCTTCTAGATCAATAGAGGGTTCCCCTACAATAAGAGAACTTGCTTCTTGGGAAAGGAAACCTAACTTCTCAAATTCCATTTGTTCATTGAGTTCATCTTTAATCATCTTGAGGTTAATTTATAGTTTCCAATTCTTTATCCTAAACATTCTATTTTGTTTCACAAAGTATGCATATGCATGCAAGGAATGTGGAATACTTACTCTTTCATGCTCCTGGGGTGTAACATTAACCTTTTCTTTAGGATCAACAACCTTCAGGTATAGTTCCTCTTCATCATATACTTCAGAGATGGTAGTAGGCCCCTTGTCAAAAGTGATTCCTACTAGTTCTTGTGGATCAACAAGAGCCTCTGGTTATGGTGCCTCCTCTTCTACATATACTTCAAAGATGACAATAATCCCTTCACAAAAACTGCTTCTTGTTGGTTCTTGTGGGTCAGGAAGAGCTGCTATATCCATTCCTTCATCGGATTCTAAGTTACCCCTCTCTTCTAGTTATTGTGCGTCAATAGGGGGATTTGTATTCATTGTTTCACCAACGTCTAGGTTGCTCCCATCTGTTGTTTTTTTTTTTGTTGAGTTGCATCCATGGGCCTAGTTCTTCTTTTCTTATAAGCATAGTGTTTCCCCTTCATGTACCGTCTTACTCTCTTTGTGGAGGGTTTTCTACCTATGACCTCGACATCACATTCGTGGCTCTCTTTTGTCAGGGTTGCAGTATTGTAGTCCCTTGTCATATATGCTCTTGTTTCACTCTTTTTTCATGGAGTGTCAGCATATGGGATTTATGGATCTCTAGTACTGTTGATTGGAGATGGAAGTGCAACTATTGCATCTTCTACAATTACCGTTAGTTCCCTAACAATGTCATTCCATGTTCGGCCCTCCTTATATAGGGCATGCTCCACCAATATATTTATGATCCCATGGTGAAAAATAATTTCCATGGGATTATCTGATTTATGTGCTAATGTATTAATGGTCTGCAAAGTTCTGAAAATGAAATATGGCATGTTGATGGAGAAAACATGTTTGAGGTGGTCCAAGAGTCGAACATGATGGAGGTAAACTTCCTGATAGCGGCCCTCACATGTGAATATTAATTGCAGAAATGTGGCCACATCCTTCCAAGGGTGTGGCATAGACCTCCTTTCAAACCATGTGCCTTTCTTTACAAATTCTTCTCCAGGGTCAAGAAATTGACGCAAAATTTTCAACCAAGTTACACGTGACTACCACATTTCACCTATTCGTGGCAAGCTGATAAATTCTGCCACAATTTATTATATTACTTAAACCAAGTTACATGTGACTATAAACTATTCGGCCCTGCAATTCAGAGTGTATTCCAAAGATACTTCATTTCCATAACCTTGCAAACACTAGATATACTCCATCCATCGATCCTGGTTGAGAATGTGCCTGATGTCATCATATGCTTCGAGTATAGCGGGTCCATCAATTATATACAAATTATGGATCCTCCCATGGTTTCTCTTATTCTCTCAACTCTGATTTCATATTATTGCAAAGGGAAATGGTTTTTGGATGGGTGGGAGATTGCAATTACAGCGATAAAGGTGATTATGGAAATTATGGGGATTATGGCGTAGGGTAGTGATTATGGTGGCAATGGTAATAATGGAAACATATTCCACTTAAATCTGATTCATTAAACATTCTATTAGAAAACATACTTGTCTTTTCTTACCTTACGTGGATTTCCCTCGTACAAGTGCTATGCTGGAAATTGGGTGATGCCAACGCACGCTCCCTCCACAACCCGTAGGTCGGAAGGTCCACGTCAGCACATGATATCCCCTTTACCACGACCCGAAGAACTCTGACGCTCTTCTATTTCCCTATCGGAAAATCTGCACCCACAACAAACTCTCACGGGATCCCCTCTTTACACTTGGGAGATCGGACTTTGTGACTTCGCAAATCTAGTGGTCGAGCGTTGGTCTCTCGAATCCCTGAAACCCGAAACAGTCAACGCTGACCCTTTCTTTTTTTCTATCGTGATTTTGGCGATCGCGATGTCGAACAACTTGTCTCCCCAACTCCCGAATCCCAATTTCTCGAAACTCCGATACACGCGCGAGTTTGACTTTTCAACGCCACTTCACTTCATCGGCACTTCGGACTTCACAATATCGCGAATCCTGATGTAATGAGTTCGGGAATTCACTCCATGAAACTCCAAAATAGCGTGCCACCTGTCCACTTCGCTGATTCCTCCGTGACCCACACAATTCCCTTATCTTTCAGGGTATCACATTTCATGATATCGCGATTCCCGTTGCAACATTTACGGGACTTCAACCTACGAAACCCCGATATGGAAATCCATGAGTAAATCCGACGGCCCTTGAGGCTTGAATCTATGGTCCTGTCCCTCCTGAGATTTGAACCTTTAGGGAATACTCACCGTATCTCCCCTGCTCCTCCGTGAGATCTAACGACCCACGAAAATTCTCGAATCCTCCTCAGAGAATTTCGACCGTCCGTCCTTCTTGATGATTTCTGCGAAATGAACCAAGTATTCCTCTATGAAAACTTGTCCACCCACATGCAACTTTGCAACGCCTAATAAACAATCCACGACACAAGCTTCCTGGTCTTTTCTTCAACAATTTCTCGAAGGTCCTATACCTCTTGAGCTTTCTCTCTGCGTTGAGTCTTAAAGAAGAGTCTTGCGCGCACTCCTTGTGGCAACCTTCAAACACTTCCAAGTGTTGAATCCTTTCGACCCTGCGCACACCTGCATCAACAGTCTCTTAATGCTTCAATCAGGTCCATAACCCTGAGACTTCCCTCGGCCTGCGCACTCCTTGCACGGCTCCTGTGCCCAACTGCACTTCTGCGGAAATGAGAACAAAAATCAACCCTATCTGAACCCTTTGTCAACACACTCCTTGCGGACAATTCGACTACACTCCTTGCAGGAATCCTTGTTTAGATAGAGAAACAATTGAAACTCATTCCTATTTACTTTCAGACTTCGAACTCAAAATATGAAATCATATACACAACATATAAAGAAAATGTATAACAGGAAGCAAACATTCATGAGCATATCATTCAACATCAATACACAGAGAACAAACACGAAACCATGAATTTGAATCAACTCTTTCTATTAATCCAAATATCTGTACATGGGTGTTCTTACACAGCTCTCTGCATGCTCTTGCTCTTCATACACTAATGCTGCTTCTTCTCTCTTTTTTTCAATACACAAGGAGGGTGTCTATATCCCGTTTCCCTCTTTGCGCTCTAAAATTGTCTAATCTACACATTCAATTCTACCTACTTGCATTAACTACTTTAAATTCCTTCTACCTACTAAGGACGAGAGAAAATGGCTCAAGGTCCATTTACATTATACAAGTGTGCTTCTTCTTAATGACTTCATTTAAGATTGTGCAACAACTTCAAGGTAATTTCAAAATTTGCGCTGGCGCTTGTCCAACTGTCCTTCACTTCCGCGCTGGCTCGCTTGATGTTGGTGATGTTCCTGCATCATACTCCCTCGCTTGGAAACTTTCATGGGATCCTGTCCACGAGCTCACGCATGGTATGTCCATGCTTCTGGATCTCTGCTTCGTTCTCCCAACTGGCATCTTCAACTAGATGGTTCTTCCATTTGACTAGATACTTGAAGTATTGCTTTCGCCTGGTCCTCTTGCTCACTCTTTTATCCAGTATGTGCTCTATCTGCGGCTTATATGCAACGGGCATCTGCTTTGTCCAATGGATCACTGGTTGCTCATTTTCTGCTCCTGCTTCCTCATCTTTATATGGGTACAAATCTAAGATATGGAATATCGGATAAATTTCGATCTCATCGGGTAATTCAATCTCGTAAGCATTCACCCCAAATTTCTTCAAGACCCTACATGGTCCGATTTTCTTCATCTTCATTTTATTATATGTTCCCCTTGGGAACCTTTCCTTTCTTAAATGTGCCAGAACCAAGTCACCAATCTCAAATTGAAGTTGTCTTTTGTGCTGATCGGCTCTGCGCTTATATTCCTGACTTCAACTCTGCAATCGCTGCTTCACCTGGCTGTGAAGTTCCTTCATCGCCTCTGCGAAATTTTCTGCACTAGCTCTCCTAGTCGCATTCTGTTATGAATCCCTCATCTCAGAAATTCCCCTTGAATGCATGCCATAGACAACCTAGAATGGACTCTGCCCTATGCTTCTATTTACTGAGTCGTTATAAGCAAACTCTACCTGTGGTAATATGTTGTCCCACTGGCTATGGTGTTCTGTCGCCAAGCTTCTCAACAAGTCTCCCAGACTTTTTTTCACTACTTCTGTCTATCCATCCGTCTGAGGATGATAAGCCAAACTAAATGACAAGTTAGTTCCCAGCTTCTTCCATAAGGTCCTCCAAAAGTGCCCTATGAATTTTGTATCTTGATCTGAAACTATGCTTCTCGATAAGCCATGAAGTTGAATGACTTCTTTGAAAAATAGATTCGCAATGTGAGTTGCATCACTGGCTTTTTGACATGGAATGAAGCTTGCCATATTGGAAAATCTATCCACCACCACAAAGATTGAATCAAAACCTCTTTTTGTTCTTGGCAACTCTAATATGAAATCCATGCTAATTGCATCCCACGACCTTTCTGGTATGGGCAATGGTTGATAAAACCCCACATTTTGTTTCCTTCCCTTCGAATGATGGAAAATTTTGCATCTGTCCACGAATCTCTTGACATATTCTCGCATTGCCATCCAAAAGTATGACTCATTCAATTTTGCGAATGTCTTGTTGTGACCAAAGTGCCCTGCTAATCCTCCACTGTGTTTCTCCTTCAGCAAGTTCTCCCTCATGGAACATTTCGGAATACACAATTGATTTCCCTTGAACAACAATCCTTTCTGGATCATGTATTCTTCCCATTGGCTTCTATCTCTGAGAATTGGATTCTCAACTGCTTCATACGCCTCCTTAAAATCTGGATCATCTGCGTACATATTCCTGAGATCATCAAAACCCAACGTTTTGACTTTGAACTCCTACAACAACAAACACTTCCTACTCAAAGCATCAACCACTTTGTTAGCAGTACCAAAAATATGCTTAATCACAAAAGTGAAATTCTGCATATATTCCACCCATTTGACATGTCTTTGATTTAACTTTTCCTGTTGAGTCTCAAACTGCAATGCATGATTGTCACTGTACAAGACAAACTCTTTCGAGATCAAGTAATGTCTCCATTTATTCAATGGATGTATGATAGCATATAACTCCTTGTCATAAGTGGAGTACTTTACTTTTGCTTCATTCAACTTTTCGTTGAAATATGATATCGGTCTGTCTTCCCGACTCAAGACTGCCCCTATTGCAAATCCACTTGCATCACATTTCACTTGAAATGTCTTTCGGAAATCCGGAAACACCAAAACTGGTTGTTCCGTGATCTTCCTTTTCAACAGATTAAAACTCTTCTCAGCCTCTTCGGTCCAGTGAAGAGACTTGTGTCTTTTCTTCACTGTATCCATCATCGCTGCACTAATTCCACTGAAATTCCTGATGAATTTTTGGTATAAACTAGCCAATCCGTGAAAACTTCTCACCTCAAAACCATTCTTCGGTGATGGCCAATTCTTGATTACCTCCACCTTATCTGGATCCATACTCAACTCATCTGCAGAAATACAAAATCCCAAGTAAATGAGCTCTATCTTCATGAACGAGGATTTCTTCATGTTTATCAACAACTTCTCCTGCTGTAATTTCTGCATCACTGTAGCCAAATGTTTCAGATGCTTTGCCACTATTTTACTGTAAACCAGTATATCATCTAAATACACAATGAAATTTTTTTCGATGAACTCCCTCAGGACTTCATTCATCAACCTCATGAAGGTACTCGGCACATTTGTTAAGCCAAATGGAATAACAAGCCATTCATACAACCCTTCGTTTGTTTTGAATGTTGTCTTCCATTCGTCACCTTCTCTCATGCGGAACTGGTGATAACCGCTTTTCAAATCAATCTTTGAAAAGAATTTTGCTCCACTCAAGCAATCCATCAGATCATCCATCCTTGGCAATGGAAATCTGTACCTGATGGTTATCTTGTTAATCTCCCTCGAGTCAGTGCACATCCTCCAGCCTCTGTCTTTCTTCGGATTGAGTACTGTTGGAACAACACATGGACTTAAGATTTCCCTGACCAAACCTTTGTCCAACAACTCCTGGACTTGCCTTTTAAACTCTTCATTCTCTTGCGGCGTCAATCTGTACACGAATTTATTTGGAAAACTAGCTCCTGGTATGAGATCAATATGATGACTCACACTTCTGATCGGTGGCAACGAACGAGGTAATTCGTCCACTACTATATCAGCGAACTCTTCCAGCAGTTCTTGAACCTCTTCTGGTAAATCATCTATTCTTGTGTTGGTCAACACAATCTTTGGTTTCCTGACCACAATGAATTGTGGTTCCTCCTTCTTCTTAACCTCTATAAGAAGTTCCTTCCCACTCATGAGAAGTACAGTGTTGCTTACTTCTGGCTTCACCTCCTTATCCTTGATTGGAAGCAACATGTGAGTCCTCCCATTCTTCTCTAGGGTGTATGTGTTCATTCTCCCATCATGAATCACATTCCTGTCATATTTCCATGGTCTACCCAGCAATAGATGAAAAACATCCATAGGAATGACATCACACAATATCTTATCATTATCCTCCTATCTTAAATTCAACTAAACATTGTTTAGTGACAGTTACCTGGTGTCCTTTTTGTAGCCACAAAGTTCTGTATGGGCTTGGATGATCAGTCGTCTCTAGCTCTAGATTTTCTACCATCTCAGTTGAAACGAGATTATCCGCGCTACCACTGTCTACAATGACCTTACATACCCTGTCTTTGGTCTTGCAAGCAGTCTTGAAAAGTTTGGTCCTTTGGACTGAACTCTCCGCCTCCTTCTCTGGTGTTAAAAAGACTTTTCGCATCATCAACGATCTTCCGCCTTCAACGTCTTCTGCCTCAAAATCCCGCCTCTGTGCTTCGGCGATGTGAGATTCTCCACTCTCCTTCTTTTTATCTGGACACTCATAAGACTTGTGCCCATTCTTTCCACATGTGAAGCATGTTATTACTCCACCTCTTCCTCTTCCTCTACCTCTAGTACGAGGAAAAGTGTTATTGTCAGCATAATCTCCTCTCTTCTCAGTATGTTGCCCTCGTTGTGAGGTTCCACCTCTCTCAGTTCTAGTCTGAGGCTTCTTCCAGTCCTCTTTGGGCTTCTGATATTTGTCCTGGGCAACTGATTTGCCTCTGGGCTGACATCTTCCTCGGCCTCTCTGACTCTGCTTTCGTCTCAGCTTCTCTTCAGCTTTCAGAGCCATCTGATAAGCATCTTCCACCATTCGGATGGTTACCATGCTCATTTCATCCTCGATATCATATCTCAGGCCATTCATGTATCTGGAAACTTTCTCATCATCACTCTCCCGATGACCTTCCCTGATGTCTAGCTTATAGAATTCTTCAGTGTATTCTTTCACTGTCATCATCTTCTGTCTCAGGTTCTGCATCCTCCTGAACAGAGTAATTTTGTAATCCCTGGGGATGAATTTCACAGTCATCTTCATGATCATTCTATCCCATCTTTTGATCTTTTTCTTGCCCTTGCAGCATCTGTCATCTTGTAGTTCATCCCACCACTATGTTGCATGTCCCTTCAATCTTGTGACAACATGCTTGAATTTCTTGTCTTCTTCGACATATTCATAGTCAAAGTAGGTGTCTAGAGCTCTAATCCAGTCTAGAAGCTCCTCTGCATCTAGATTTCCCTCATAAACTGGAATGTCCATCTTTTCTCTTGCACCCATCCTTACAATAGCTCTGATCAAACGTTCGTTTGATGCATCTTCTGCTGCAACTTCTTCTTCATGTTCAGCCTCAATCTTACTTTCTAAATCACTGAGATCCCTTGCACTGATTGTGCGTCTTTGTGTTGTCTCCATGTCTTAGAGTCTAGCTCGTATATCGCGCATCTCTCTCTCCATGGCTGGATCTGTCATCTGCCTACCTCTCCTTCTCGGCATTTCCCTATCCTCTGGTGGATCAGATGTTTTCATGTCCCTTCTCCTTAGCGGCATGGTGAATTCTTTTTTTCTCTGCTACAAAAAGCAAAGAACCTTTCTGTGCTCTGATACCAAAATGATGCCAACACACGCTCCCTCCACAACCCGTAGGTTAGAAGGTCTACGTCAGCATAGGATCTTCCCTTTACCATGGCCCGAAGAATTCTGACACTCTTCTATTTCCCTATCGAAAAATATGCACCCACAACAAACTTTCACGGGATCCCCTCTTTACACTTGGGAGATCCGACTTCGTGACTTCGCGAATCCAGTGGTCGAGCGTTGGTCTCTTGAATCCCCGAAACCCAAAACAGTCAACGATGACCCTTTCTTTTTTTCTATCGAGATTTCGGCAATCGTGATGTCGAACAACTTGTCTCCCCGACTCCCGAATCCTGATTTTTCGAAACTCCGATACACGCGTGAGTTTGACTTTTCAATGCCACTTCACTTCATCGACACTTCGGACTTCGCAATATCGCGAATCCTGATGCAATGAGTTCGAGACTTCACTCCACGAAACTTCGAAATAGCATTCCACCTGTCCACTTCGCTGACTCCTCCGTGACCCACACAATTCCCTTAGCTTTCGGTATATCACGTTTCGTGATATCGCGATTCTCGTTGCAACATTTATGGGACTTCAACCTATGAAACCCCGATATGGAAATCCACGAGTAAATCCAACGGCCCTTGCAGCTCAGATCTATGGTCCTGTCCCTCCTGAGCTTTGAACCTTTAGGGAATACTCACCGCATCTCCCCTGCTCCTCCGCGAGATCTAACGACCCATGGAAATTCGCGAATCCTCCTCAGAGAATTTCGACCGTCTGTCCTTCCTAATGATTTCTGCGAAATGAACCAAGTATTCCTCCGTGAAAACTTATCCACCCGCATGCAACTTTGCAATGCCTACTAAACACTCCACGGCACAAGCTTCCTGGGCTTTTCTTCAACGATTTCTCGAAGGTCCTATACCTCTTGAGCTTTCTCTCCACGTCGAGTCTTAAAGAAGAGTCTTGCACACACTCCTTGCAGCAACCATCAAACACTTCCAAGTGTTGAATCCTTTTGACCCTGCGCACACCTGCAACAACAGTCTGTCAATGCTTCACTCAGGTCCACAACCCTGAGACTTCCCTCGGCCTGCGCACTCCTTACACGGCTCCTGTGCCCAACTGCACTTCTGCGGAAATGAGAACAAAAAGCAACCCTATCTGAACCCTTTGTCAACGCAGTCCTTGTGGACAATTCGACTGCACTCCTTGCAGGAATCCTTGTTCAGATAGAGAAACAATTGAAACTCGTTCCTATTTCCTTTCAGACTTCGAACTCAAAATATGAAATCATATACACAACATATAAAGCAAATGTATAACAAGAAGCAAAAATTCATGATCATATCATTCAGTATCAATACACAGAGAACAAACACGAAACCATGAATTTGAATCAACTCTTTCTATTAATCCAAATATCTGTACATGGGTGTTCTTACACATCTCTCTGCATGCTCTTTCTCTTCATACACTAATGCTACTTCTTCTCTCTTTTTTTCAATACACAAGGAGGGTGTCTATATCCTGTTTCCCTCTTTGCGCTCCAAAATTGTTTAATCTACACATTCAATTCTACCTACTTGCATTAACTACTTTAAATGCCTTCTACCTACTAAGGATGAGAGAAAATGGCTCAAGGTCTGTTTACATTATACAAGTGTGCTTCTGCTTAATGACTTCATTTAAGATTGCGCAAAAACTTCAAGGTAATTTCAAAATTTGCGCTGGCGCTTGTCCAGCTATCCTTCGCTTCCGCACTGGCTCGCTTGATGTTGGCGATGCTCCTACATCATTGGTTCCCATGATCGATCGACCCTCTTTGTCTTCAACGGAGTTGTGGAAATAGATGTAGAGTCACATCAATTGGTTTGGCAGGAATCTCAACATAAACGTCGGGGGTAATTTTTCTCATTCCACCCATTGGAGGTTCACTAATGGCGTTATGGTCGAGAATTAGTGTAGAAGAGACAGAACCATGTAAGGTAAGAAAAAAATGACCCAAGGGAATTTGTAGGACCTCTGAAATATGTTCATAACAAAAGAGCCCAATACTTTAAATATACCTTAGGAATCATCATAATAGGTCCACACCATGGTTTAGATGTGAGGTAAATATAAGGTATATTCATCACTACTAGAATCTACAACATACTTTCAATCCATCTTATAGTATAGACTGGAGTAATAATTATGAATACCATGTATACTTTTCAATATGGGAAATCAGAACAACATGCACAAACATACAATAATTTCTATATTTGTGTGGTTATAATATTCAGAATATCCCCTTTCCAGGGTGACTTTGATGCAAGATCTGCTCCCTTGTTCCTGATCTATATAATCCTCAATATCAATAATGGCACACTAGATCATAGATGATGTATTTATATGAATCTTCCCTTTATTTAATCACAATAATGACCAAAAAGGTATGGGTCATCCCTATTGTGTGCTAGCATAGGTCAACTCCATCTAAGTTTCTATCTATACATTTATTTCTACCCCATTAACCTTTCTACAGTGTTTCTTGGAAATGATGAAACACCAATACTACAAACATGTTTGAAATAAATTATGGGGTTACTTATTTATATTGGAATTATTTTATGTGAATTGGAACAAATCAAAGTGCCTTTATTTACCACTAGAGAGACCTTACAACAAGCTATAATTACACCCCTTGCAAGCTAATCAAGTATTTTAGTTTTACAATTGATAATCTATTGTAGGTACCATTCAAGGTGGAATTTAAATTCTAAATAATCATAATAATGACCAAAAAGGTATGGGTCATCCCTATTGTGTGCTAGCATAGGTCAGCTCCATCTAAGTTTCTATCTATACATTTATGTCTACCCCATTAACCTTTCTACAATGTTTCTTGGAAATGATGAAACACCAATACTACAAACATGTCTGAAATAAATTATGGGGCTACTTATTTCTATTGGAATTATTTTATGTGAATTCGAACAAATCAAAGTGCCCTTATTTACCACTAGAGAGACCTTACAACAAGCTATAATTACACCCCTTACATGCTAATGCAAGTATTTTAGTTTTACAATTGATAATCTATTGTAGGTACCATTCAAGGTGGAATTTAACTTCTAAATGTGTCAAAGCCTTCCTTTTTTCTATAGATAACCACTGAATAGATCTAGGATTTTTTCATTTTCATAAAAAATATGTCACCTTCTCTGAGTTTTAAATGTTGGCTTTCTGGAAATGTTGAAAAACCAATACTACAAACATGATGTGTGAAATAAATTCTACAAATAATTATTTCTACTGAAATTATTTTATGTGAGTTAGAACAACTCATAGTGCCCTTGTTTACTACTAGAGAGTCCTTACAACAGGCCAAAATTACACCCCTTGCATGCTAATGTATATTTTTGAGTTTTACAATTGATAATATATTGTAGGTATCATTCAAGGTGGAATTTAACTGCTAAAGGTGTCAAAACCTCCCTTGCTACTATAGACAACCACTGATTAGATATGGGATTTTCTCAAATTAAAAAAAAAAAACATGTCATCTTCTTTGAGTTTTAAGTGTTGATGGCCTTAATCCTATATAAATCTCATTAGATAGTGTAATTATTGAAAACATTGGAAATTGGTAGCACTAAATATTCCTTCGTAGGTTATATATCATAGCCTACCCAAAGGATTGTGACTAATGATTTTGAAACTTAAAAATTGAGAAATTATTTCATTGCCAACATCTATGGTGTTGTCTTCTAGATATCAAAATTGAAGGCACATAATTATGTTTTATTTCCAACAGCAGTATCTGCCCATGCATTCAAAGAAAACAATTGTTGGATAAGCCACTATTGGTTGTGTAAAGTTTTTCCTAAGATTTATTTCTTCCTCCACATAGGCTCCCAAATTCATTGCACTTATAGTTACACAGAAAATAGAATCATATCAAGTGAATTGATGGAGGATAAAAGAGACCATACACTTTTAACAACATGCTTACAATTTATGCATTGTGGCCCGATAGAGAAAATGACATGTTGCAATATGGCTTCCAAATGATTATGGATTTGGGTACATCAAGGAACCACAAGTACTCAAGTTGAGTTTCTTTCTTGCTACAATATAAATATTAATACCTATCGATGAATGGTAAATGGAATTCCCTTCACAATATAGAATTTACTTACCTTCACCGATATTGGTATATGCATAGATATTTATTCAAACACTGCAACAAATGAAATGACCCTCAATATGAACTGAATCGACTTGTATATTTTAACAAATACCAACACTCCACAACATATCATTATTAAAGAGACATGAGGTTGTTGGAATGATGTAGTTATCTATTTTTTGGTTTCTTAGAAAAGGTTGCAGGGATCCCCTTGAAATGCAGATCACTTTTTTCATATAAGACAATTTCCATATAAACCAATCAAGCATATGCCAAACTATTCTTTGAATGGATGTTGTTCCTTTACATTTGTTTAAGGAAATAAAACTATTACCAAGTGTAATTTAAATGGACCTAATAATTACCTTCTTAACCTCAATCCACAACCATGAGAGAGGAGGTACGACCTACCAATGTTGCATAGGCCCAGAAAATAATAGATTTCTATGGATAGGCCCAACAATGATGTGTATGACGTTTTGGGACATGTGTGTCATAAACCTTGTATTATTGTAGCTTGGAACAAGTAATGATGAGCAACAAAAAGTAATAAATGTATAGAAATATCATGGAATAGATGCAGAGCATTGGTAGGTAATAAATGTAGAGTGATATTAACAAATAAATGCAAAGAAATAATAGGGAATAAATGTTGACTAGTTGTATGAATACATGTACATCACTAGAAAGCAATGAATGCTAAGCAAAAATAGTTGGACAATTATTTGTTGGTGGTTTATAGCATGTATAATTGGAAAATCGTAAATTGTGTATGCTTTTGTTATGCTTATTTATTTAGTGCTAGGGTTGGAGGAAAATAGAGTGTGAGTTTTGGCTTATTGTTACGTTCTTGAATTTTCTATGGAATCATTATGATATTGCTAAACGTTGTTGTTAAGAACATAAATATTTTATAATGTATTGTAATTGTTTACTTGTTGAATAATGCATTGATTTGTGGGGTTTTTCTCCTTCAAGGGTTTTCCCTAGGAAATTAGTGTCTAATGGTTGTATTGTTTTGTGTTGTTTGTTACTACAATTTTATTTATTTAATTTCTACACATTATTCTCTCATGTATTAGTGTAGGAAGAATATTTTTCACCTTTTCTTCCCTTCATTTGGTATCCTAGCCTCATCACCTTAAATCCAATGTGTTAGGGACAAGTTTTTTTTTTTTTTTATCTAATCTTGGTTTAAGTGGGATCTTGTGAAGAAAGAAATCATGTTGCGGGGAAATGGAAAGCACATTTATATTATAAATGGAGAAGTATAGTGGCACTAACTTTGAGGTGTGAAAATTCAATATGGAGGATATTCTTGTAGATCGAGATCTATGGATTGCAGTATTTAGAACCAAATCCACTGGTATGAAAGATGAAGAGTGAGTGGTATCATAGAGAAAGGAGAGAGGCCTTATCAAGATCTGTTTGACCAATTAAGTATTATTGAACTTTTATAAACAAAAAAAAACAATTATTGAACTTTTCTGAAGAAAAAACAACAACTCTATGGACTAATTTGGGGGATTTGTATCAAGCTAAATCCTTGGTTAATAATTTTTTTGTGGAAAAATTTGTTTTCCATGAGAATGGATGATAGTTATTTTGTAGCTGAGCACTTGAATGCATTTAATACTATTGTGACCCAATTGATATCGATTGGAGTGAACATGGATGATGAGGATCAATCATTTATGTTTTATATATTAATGGGACAACTTGGTAATGGTCATTGGAAACATTGTAAAGACATTGTTTCTTGAGGAGGTCGTGGTTACTTTACTCTGAGAGGAGGTGAGGCAGAAATATTTTAAATCCACCAATTAGGCCTTGGATATTCATGGAAGATCAAAGGAGAAAACAAATAATAGATAAATGTGTAGATCCAAATCTCGTGGGAGACATAAGTCTCGTAGAAAGTCTAAGGAAAATTGTTTAGAACTATGGCAAGGTAGAGCATTTTAGAAGAGACTACAAGGAAGAGGAAAAGAAGAATAAGAAGGAAAATAATGGTTTTGATGATAATTCTGAAAAATATTCGCAAGAGGATGGTGGAGATGCCTTTGTTGCAAATTTGGAAACCCATGTAAGACAAAGTGCATGGTTGATCGAATATGGAGCTTCCTTCTACGTGGATTTCCATTAGCATTGATTTTCAGTGTATGTGAAATATGATAGTGGGATGGTATACCTTGGTGATGACTCTCCTCTTAGCATATTCTTGATTATATTACCTAATGGTAGATTAAATGGGACTATTGGAGTTTTGTGTATTATGATTCTAGTGTGAACCCTATATCAATAAGAACAATTAATAATGTGAGTATGCAAGTTTTTTTCTCTGACAAAGGGTGTAAGATGGTATAAGAAGCTATGGTTCTCACTAAGGGTGTTCATATGGGAACTTTATTACAACTTGATGCACGCACTACTTAGTGTAATAGCTCTTTGATTTATGCAATGGAGAGATCTATAGGATCTACACCTTCACAATTAGAACCTATACCTACTTTTGATGGTCATGTTTTCTGGGTACCTAAACAAGATCTTGCTTCAAAAACCAAGTTACATGCAGAGAAGGGAATTGTGTGTCACTAGATATTAGTCCATATATGTGAGAAGGGCCTACGAGAAGTGGAAAAAAAAACTTTTCCATGGATTGAATGATTATTCTCTTGAACTTGATTTTTGCGAGCATTTCTTATATGGAAAAGGGAACCATGTTCAATTTTATTCTAGTTCTCCCAACGCTTATAGGTTGTTGGACTTAATTCATTTTGATGTATTTGTTCTAGTTAAAGTTCCTTCAATTTATAAGGATTTGTATTATGTGTCATTCATTGATGATTATTATAGAAGGATATGTGTATATTTTCTTAGAACTAAATATGGGTTTTTTCAGTCAAATTAAGGATTTTAAATCTCTCTTGGAAAATCATACTAATAGGAAGATTAAGGTGTTGAGGACTGATAGTGACTGTCAGTTTTGTTCTGCAGAGTTCGATAAATTTTGAATGGAGAATGATATTGAAATACATAAGAAAAATCCATATACCCCTCAATATAATGGAGTTGTAGAACATATGAATAGAATGTTTATGGAGAGAGCTAAGAGTATTCTTAGTTAAGTTATCGTAGAGAAGAAGTTATGGGTAGGATTAATTTCTATTGCATGTTACTTGATTAAAAAGTCTCACACATCAACTCTTGTGAATAAGACCACACTTTAGAATCTTTGTGTTAATTGTTGTAAGAAATATGCTCATATGACTAAGGAGAAGTGGTTGAAGTTGAATAACAAGAATGTCTGAATATTCATAGTCTATGGAATTGGTGTGAAATGGTACAAACTTTGGGATCGTGTGGCTAGAATGTTTTTTTATAGTATTAATGTTAGTTTTAGAGAAGTTAATCCTTCCCCATAGTGGTGAAACTAGGAGAGGATGAGAAGAAGTTAGTGGTTCAACTACCACCTAAGACTGATAAATATGGACTAGAAAATGAACAAGAAGTTCATGATGGATCTGATGAGGAGGAGGGTTCAAAGAGATTAGAAGAGGAGGAAGAAACTCCACCTAAATATCTGAGGAGATCCACTCAAGAAAGAAGGAAAATAAAGATGTATAATTATAGTCCATGTAATTTCATTTGTCTATTTTCTTTATTTTCTAACACCAATGAGCCTAGAACTATGAAAGAGGAAACTAAGATGGAAGATAAGAAGTCATGGGGATTGGCCATGGATGAGCAAATTTCCATACTTAGAAAGAATGATACACGGGATTTGGTACCATTTCCGAAGGGAAAGAAACCCATTGTATGTAAGTGGGTATTCAAAAACAAGATTAGTTTAAATGGAAATTTTGAAAATAAAAAAGTAAGGTTGGTTTCAAAAGAATATTCCCAAGTTGAGGGGATAGACTTTCGTGAGATATATTCACAGTTGCTATGTTAATATCTATTAGGATCCTATTATTTGTAGAGACGAATTTTGATTTAGAGATAGAATAGATGTATGTGAAAAAAATATTCCTGCATGGTGACTTGAAGGAGGAGATTTATATGACACAATCAACAAGATATGTTGAATAAGGTAAAGAGTCATTGGTTTGCAAGTTAAAAAACTATTTATATGGTCTCAAACAATTTCCCAAAATATGATACCAAAATTTTTATTCTTTTTTCATGGGATTGGGATTTATGAGATGCAAATCAAATCACTATGGGTATTACAAATATGATGGTGGTCATTTCCATGTTATCACTCTATATGTAGATGATATGTTATTTTTTTTCAACGGTAAGGATGTGATTCAGGATTTGGAGTCTCGTCTTTCAACACAATTTGATATGAAGGACTTGGGGGTTGCAAAATATTTCTTAAGAATGGAGACTAGGAGAGATAAATAAAATAGAAGTCTTTGGTTGAGACAAAGTAAGTATGTAAACTTTATGCTACATAGTTTTCACATGGAAGATTGTATACCATTGAGTGTTCTGATTTTTGTGGGAACAAAGATTTCAATTGAGAAGAATCCTAAAAAACTCATAGAGATGGAGGATATGGCTTCTATTCCTTATGTTAGTGTAGTTGGTA
The DNA here is from genome assembly GCA_009831015.1 of Picea engelmannii. Classification (NCBI taxonomy): domain Eukaryota; kingdom Viridiplantae; phylum Streptophyta; class Pinopsida; order Pinales; family Pinaceae; genus Picea; species Picea engelmannii. The sequence continues at coordinate 149,172 of ML782965.1, read as the reverse complement.
GTTTGATGTATGCTATATTCTATACTAGACTAGACATTTCCCAAGTAGTAGGATTCTTAAATCGATTCATGGCTAATCCTAGACATGAGCAATGGGATTCAATGAAGAGTGTCTTTAGGTATTTGTGAACTACTTCTTAATATTATATTTTCTATAATAGTGATGTTTTAGAGAAGTTAAAACCCACACTCGATGGATATATAGGGTTATGTGGATTTGAACTAGGACGGGGGGTGTAGATAGAAGGAGATATATGAGTGGCTACATTTTTCAATAGTTTCTTGCAACAATAAGTTGGATGAGAAAGAGACATGTTGTTTTCACTTTTTCCATTGTAGAGTTACAGTATATGGAAGCTACTCATTCCAATAAGGAGGATTTTGGCTTATGAAAATATGTTTAAAAGTAGGGATAAGCTAGAGATCTATTACAGTTCAATGTGATAGTAATAGTTCAATGTGTTTGGATAAGAAACCAACCTTTCATGCAAAGACAAAGAGTATAGATATACAATAACATTACGTTATGTACATGGTAGAGGATGGAAAGGTGATACTAGAGAATGTTGACACTTTGTATAATGTTGCAAATGCATTGACAAAACCAATGAGCACAATTAATATCAAGTGGTGTTGTGAGTCTATGGGCCTTATGACTCCTAGAAATTAGCTCACATTTTTATGCATTTTCCTTATACTCTTGGAAGGTATATGACAAGTGGGATAATATTGATAGGTGTGTCATACACCTTGCAGTCCTATAGTGGATCAAGTAATGATCACTAAGAAGTAGCAAAGATAAATGTGTAGTAGTAGTAGGGAATAAATGTAGAGCAATAGCAAGGAATAAATATAGAGAAATAGTAGGGAATAAATGTTGACTAATGGTAAATAATAAATGAAAATCACTAGAAGTCAATGAAGGATGAGCAACAACAGTTGGATAATTACTTATTTGTGGTTTATGACATGTATAATTGGAAAAACATAAATGGTTTGTGGTTTTTTTTCCTATTTATTCGTGCACATTCTTCTCTCATTGATTGGTGTAGGAAGCATACTATGAACCTCTACTTCCTTTCATGGCCTCAATAGACTACTAATGTTACGTGTAAGTTTCCAAGTACCCAATGTCCTCCATAGATACAAAATTGTATGTGTAAGTTTCCAAGTACCCAATGTCCTCCATAGATACAAATTCACTAGAATTTAGTGACATAAATAGAAGATTGAGTAGATAAATTAAATAGTGAAATTATGGTAGCCATTAATCTCATAATTACCATAGAATGGACAAAGGTTATTGCATAATTGTTGGATTTCACATAGTATTAATACGAAAAAAAATTATAAGTGAGGCTAATGGAAATACACTGAGTAATTCTTTATTAGAATTATGCATCCAACTACATGTATCATATTAAATTAGATAAGAACACCAATTACACATACACAATATTTAACGCATCTGTAAAGAAATTCATAACACAAAGACACTTTGTTTACACAAACCCAAATGGGAAAACAAACATTCAAATTCCTGTTCAATAAAGTCTATTTTGAGAATCTCTAGTTACGATGTAGAACATGGATCTATGGCCATTCAATAATTTATATAGCTCCTTAAATATGGAATATGGTTGAAATTTGTTGACTTTGGTCTCTCGTGACTAGAGGCAATGCAAACATGGAAAAATAGCCATTTGTTAAGTTGGATGGATTATTCAAGGTACTTTTACAATGAATTTGAATATGGTGTAAAAATATGAAACACGAGAAATTGAATTAGTTTTCTTAATATACAACTTTTATTCATAGAAATTGTGAATAACTATGTGAACTTTGACTTTTTCTAATAATTGTATGTTATTTTTCCAATAAAATATAAGGTATATTTCTCCTTTGGTGGAGTTGTTGAGTACATTAACAATGGAATTTCATTCCCAAAGCTTGTGTAATTGTAGAGAAACCATTTTTCTAGTGCAATGTATTTTTTGGAAATTTATAATATTAATTTTATGTTTTTTGTAAATTATGAAAGCCAATATATCCTTGAAATTACATGTAGGCTATGAGGTTCTTAAAATGATCAAAATAAATTATTTTTTTATATTATATATAATGGTGTCTTCTAGTAGTATAGCTCATTTTAGAAATGGTTAAGCCAACAAAAAATTATAGTATAAATAAAAGATATGTGTTCTAGGATTTTGATATATGCAAAGACAAAAATAGATTAAAAATAGTAAAAACATATTAATTTGAAAAAAAAACTATATATTTGGAATCTACAAAGAAGACTCTTTCTATATCTATAGTTTCGTCAACAACTAATTTTTGTATCCTATAGAAAAATAACATACAAATACAAATATATATATATATATATATATATATATATATATATATATATATATATATATATATATATATATATGAGGAAACCAAGTTAGCATACACGTACGTTAAACTTGTCATCACCGCCCAAAAAAAATTGAATTCTAAAGAACATACACACTTTCTAGGAATGTGCATGCACTCCGGGAATTCACATGTGTTCCTAAGAATGCACACATGCTTTAGGAATGCACACATGATCTAGGAACACACATGTGTTATAGAAACACAGACATGTTCCAGGAACATGCATATGTTTCAGGAGCATGCTACTCCTATTTCCTATTTCTTATTTATTATTCCCCCCTCCCTCCCACTATCTCTCCTCTCTCTCATACATCTACTCTTCTCTCTCTCTCTCTCTCTCTCTCTCTCTCTCTCTCTCTCTCTCTCTCTCTCTCTCTCCTATACATGGTAAGACCTAGACATGGAAATACCTAGACATTGCAAGGCATGGAAATACCTAAACCTAGACCTTGCCTTCCCATGCCTCGCATTCTCACACCTACTCCCTCTGTGTATCCCCCCTCTTCCACTCTCTCTCTCTCCCCTCCCCCATCCCTTTGCCCCTTTGTCCCTCCCTCACCTAATACGCTCCCCATCTCTTCCACCTCTCTCCCACCCTTTCTCTCTCTCCTCATTGTTAGTCTCAGACTCTCTCTCTTTCTCTCGCTCTCTCTCTCTCTCTCTACCCCTCTTTCTCTTTCTACACCCCTCTCTGTCTCCCCTTATTCCCATCACACTCTCTCTCTCTACCCCCATTCTATGTCTCCATCTGTCTCCCCCTCTTCTATGTCTCCCTCTCTCTATTCCCCCCCCTCTCTGCCTCCCTCTCGCACTTCCTCTCTACCCCTCCTATTTTTCTTGCTCTCTTCCCTTCTCACACTCTCACACACACTCTCTCTCTCTACAACCCT
>ML782965.1:115579-142248 GCA_009831015.1 Picea engelmannii | reverse complement strand
GAGAGAGAGAGAGAGAGAGAGAGAGAGAGAGAGAGAGATTTATTTATTTATTTTTCAAATACATACATACTAAGTAAACTATTAAGTGGGACCCCCTATGGTGTTGTTTTCAAAAAAAACTCAAAGAGGATCCCCTTAAAAGGATACTTGGGAACTAATGTGATTGGGAGGCATGCATTTTGTTGATATATATGAGCTTGGTATTTTCTTCTCAGTACAAGTGATTGATAACAATTTGCATCAAAATATTTCTAAAATTCCCTATACAATTATAATATTGAGCATTATTGCTATGCATGATGACCATCAAAACAAGATTCACAATTAGATTCAAAATTGCTATGTTTGCAGGTTTGTGGTTTTCAAATGGAAAAAATGGTCATCATATTTCTTACTAAGTGTTATGCCATTTTTATGATAAGTTTATTTCATAACTCCTTGATAAATAGAATGCAATTTATTTTAAAAGGGGTGTTTAATTTACATATGCATATAGTATGTCGATCGTATATATATCATTGATTACATGTATAAGTTTCGACAAATATCTTATTGTTTACAAGATATGAATGGTATCGACCATGTTGTTGGAAATTGCAATGGATTCAAAGGTTTTATATGTTAAAGGTTTGGCAGAGTTAATATGTATGGGATATATTACGCGCCTTGAATACAGACTATTAAAAGGAGAGAATTGTGGATATACATGGCATACACTTCGAATTCATCAGATGGTTGAGGTTTTGACGTGGTAATTTATTGGGGTTTGTAAAAGATTAATTTTGGTCGCCACCATAGCGCGACATGATCGACAATTATTACACTTTGGTTGTTTTGGGTTACCACCTTTGGGGTTTTGTCATTTGATCCATTGTGAGTTTGAGGAAGGTTTTGATTATCAGGATGTAACTGTTTCAAAAGAAATGCATACCACACAATTCCAGGTACCATGGTTTTGACTCCCTTTCATCTAACATTGTTCTTTTATTAATAATTTACTTGTGGCTCTGTGAATTATGTGTTGTGTTTTTTAATTTGATTTTTCTCATGATTAATGGAAAATGGTAATCCTAGTTGAACGAAAATGTATGTGTTTTGTTGGAGCCGAATAGTTGGAATTAAAAGGGAATTTAATGAAGAGTTGAATATAATGGTTGTTGAGCTTTGTGCTTTTTACTTTCCACATGTCATTTCCACGTTTGGAACATCCATATCTCGACTAATTCTATTTTGTAGCTCATGGTTTAGTTGTTTTTCAACTATCATATGCAAAGAAGCTGCATTTTCGTCAATGGTTTTTTTTATTCCTTTGGGTTTGAAACTCCACAACCTCATGCATAGTATTTGATGAACAATGGTTTAAAAGAAAGTTTTATGATTGACTTGGAGTGGGGTTTATTGATTCAATGGTTGCAATCATCGGGTTTTGCACTCTGCATGACTCTATTTTCATATTCAATATTAGATGTTGCAGGCTTATTGTTAAACTCATGACCTTTATGTTGTTTATTATTTGTCTTGATGGTCCTATAGCTCACGGGTCTATTTGTTTCATATGCAAAGAATTTGCATGCGATTATGGGTTTTCTATTTTCTTGAAATGTGAGACTCTGCAAATTCATGCAGAGTACTCGATGAATGGTGGTTGAGAAAGAGAGTTTATTATGAAGAGGGTTTATTTTCCTACACCCATTAATTCGAGCCAAGCCAAGTTTAAAGGGACTTTGTTTTGAAACCCTCGACATGCCTAAAGTTTGTTATGTCATGATATTTCGATGCATGCAATGAATATTTGGGTTGATGGTTTGATTAAATTAGTTGTTGTTACAAAATGAAGCTACCAATTCGAATTTGGATTTATTTATTGAATAATTAAATTGTTGAGGGCCAAAATTAAGTTATATGATGAGTTGGTTGTTTGAATAACAAGCGTGATGTTTGGTCTCTGCTGGGATTGATGTTTGATGGTTTGTACTATGGAAAAACTTCAAAATTTATAAATTAATGGCAGAAATGATAACATTGTGTAATTAAGGAAAATCATGAAAAAAGATATAAAGGTTTGGGAAAAAAATGAATAAATCATGATTGTTGGGCATGATATGATGAAAAAAAGATAAGAAATATTTTAGATAATACCTGGGCTAGCGACAAAATTATTGTTAAAATATTTTGCAAGTTATGAGTTGAATGAAGGATTTGACAATGAAATAAGGAATTATGATTGAAATTTTGTTTAAGCACCTTGATTATATGTGGTTATAATTTTACTTGCCATGAATGGTTGAAAATAGAATATGATCATAAAATTTGTAACTAACGCATGTCCATTTACATTCCCTGTCATAAATAACAATTTTCTCTCATTACAATCCCAACCCATTTTCCCAAGTTCCCTTTTTATTCCCATGCTTTAATTATGATTGTGTAAAGTATTGAATAGCAGAATTGGATTGATCATGAGAGAAGTATTTAACTTTTTTAAGGTTAGCTCTTATTTGTAGCTGAGATAATGAGTTTTAAATTGGGTTCACTTGATCATAAGTAATTAAGGTAGTTGTCCATGGTAGTGAACAATCCATTTTTCATTTCTTTCATACTTACCATTTTACGCTCATTACAAATCTTGTCATTTAATCCCAAAGCCCTTTTCAAATCCATGTTCTAAGTGATTTCTATCTTTGAGAGCATGAATTGCATGATGATTTCTTGCATATATATTGTTATGAATAGAGCAAAGTTTAAATTATTTTTTTTGGCAAAGTTTTAGATGAATTATTAGTTGAACTTTGGCTCTGATTTCTATATATGCATATCAATATGATCTTTTTCAGAAGCGACAGTCATGGTAGGAGAGTAAACAATAGAGGTAGAGGACTAGGTCCTTGGAAAAGGGGTAATAAGAGGATCTATTTTTCTATACATTTTGATGTAGATTCAAAATAGTTCAATTAGTTGTTGCAGATAGGTTTCTTCAACTTGGCTAGCCAACAATCCTATAGACCTCCACTTACGCTTGAGAACCATCATTCAAGCATCGTTATTCTAGTCCCAAACCATGTTTCCACTCCCTTAGTTAGACCAAAACATGATGGATAGAAAAATGTTGTACAACCTCCTTCTAGACAGTCACATTGTTGGCCAAATATTGATTACCCTCAGCAGTCTCATTTCCATGCATGGCCTGCTTATCCTTCCTTGCATCAACATCCTATACCCCAAGCCTCACATGACCATCATGCTAAGGGAAAGATCATTGATATTGAGGATAGTCTGGAGAAGGAGAAAGTAGGATAAGCTGAGTCTAAATCATCACATGAGACATCACATTTAGTCACTTCACATGTGCAGGGAAATGATCAGAAATATTTTAAGGAAGGTTCATCGGTGGGAAGAAATGAAAGGTCTAAAAGTAGTCATGGCAAGAGAGGGGCAACCTCTCACAGAAAATATGGTTTTTTTTCATGATTTTATTGGCATCTGCATATAAACTTATTTTCACTTCATTTTGGATAACATGTTATTTGAGACAACTCACACTTTTTACAATTTTATATTCTGGGAATCCATATGTTTTTATGCTACATGTTTTGCACATATTTATATAATGATTAAATTTTGATAAAATTAATGATTTCTACTTGGAGTGGCAAGGGGATCTGTATGGACATTCCATCTTATGAATGAAAGTGACATGGGTTGTATGGTGTGGCTTGTTGATGTGTCTTTCATTTAAGGTGGAAGTTACAAGGAGGAAATAGTTCATTAATTTGGTCTAAATGAAATAGGGGGTCCCCACTTATTAGTTTTATTTATCACCCTTATCATATTATTATTATTATTATTTATTAATTTACTTGACAACTCTCCTATTAACTAACAAGTTGTTAGTTAGTCAGTTAACTAAAAGTGGTTGAATGATTCAACTACCCTAGAGATATTTAAAGGAGTAAGATGAAAAAAGTAGAAGGGAGAACACATTGCTTTGATAAGGTTTTCTATTACTTCCAAGTGAGATTTCATTACTATTTCATTCATATTTGATTTCTAAGATAGGAAACTTTTTGTGATAGCAGGTTCTGTTGAAGGTGACAAAAATCTAGGACCAAGAAGAATTTAATTCTAATATGCTTCAAGGTTGATTTTTTGTTTGATACTCCACAGAATTCTTTTGGTTTCTAGATTAGTTTCTCAATACTAAATATGATTCTTGTGCAGATTCATAATGGAGTGAAAACTATGGTTGTTGGATTATCATTCTTTGTTTGATTTGAAGCCACCAATGGTATATGTTTGTGTTTCCTTAGGTTGCTAAACTTTCATTTGATCCATACTTTGAAAGTATGTGAAGTGTATTGGTTGTTGTAGAATGAATGAATAAAATCATTGATAGTTTTGAAACTCTCTTGGTCTTTCTTATTTCTATCATATTATGTAATTTTTCTTATTCTTTGAATTTGTTGGAAGATTGGTTGTTGTCATTGATGTCAACCCTAGTCATGGGTTTTGGACCGCAATATTGATGAAGGTATTTGGACATGAAGGAAAATGCACACGTATATACAAGACCCATGGATGGATAGTATACATCATGTTGTTTCCGGTGGTATGTGACACATCACGTGGATCTTCATGGTTGAGGAGAAATGGATTTTTGAATATGACAAAGTGAATTGAAGAAGGAAGTACATGTAGGCCCTGAAGATAATTAAAGAAAAGAATTACAAAATAAGAAAGTGTCAGGTCGGCCCTAATGTTAAAAGGAAGTGACATAAATGGTATAAATAAATATCATTATACATTCATTTGATATACAAGTCAATTTTCAAAGGAAATCAAAAGTAAAGAAGGATGGATTTCAAGGGAGGATGAAGTCTTTTGGTGATGTGTTCTAATGTATGTTATTTTCAGGTCATCTTACTATTTTCGCTATAACTTTTTTTCTAGAATGATTCATATGGTGAAATTCTTGTGGTATTGAGAATACATATCAAGGTACCTATGGTAAAATTTTAAGATCTTTATTCTCTATAATTATGGAGATACACTATGTGGAAGATAGGGTTTTTGACCAGTCCTGAAGCTAGTCAATAAAAAGGTGTTCTGGGTAAAACAATCATAACTTATTCATAGAGAATCCAAATGAAGTGGGATGAATTGAATTGGAAATATTACGGGCTGTAGTTTCTTGTGTGTGAGTTTTAGAATCGGATGTTAAATATTGAGTGCAGGGCATTCTGTACAAGTTTGGTCTCCTGAATAAACCAGAATTGAACAAGGTCTACCATTCTCTCTATAAATTCTTTTTGGGGAGGATTCAAGGAGTGAATCTTGGAGAAATTTCAGAGAAAAAATTGAGTAATATTATCTACATGATCAGAGTATTCCAAGAATTGAATAATTGTAGAAATTGAAGAAGTCTCAGGAAGCATTATCAGGTTCTATGTGACGGTTGGTTGATGGTGGTGATTTAATGTGAAGTTTTATTATCTCTCATATATTCTTGGGTGGAAGGAAAGGAAAAGGATGGAGAGTTCAAATCTCTCTTGATATTGGAGGATTGTATCTTCCTCTTGGAGGTTTATCCCTCCCTTTACATTTGGAAGTTGTAGCTACCTTTGGAAGTCATTACTTCCCTTGAACAATAACTATTGATTATTTCTCATATATTGTGCATGGTGTATTGTGGTGTATTGGTGTAACTCTTATANTATTGTTCATTTCTCATTGGATATAATTGAATGGTTTAAGTATAAGTTGAAAAGGGTTTTAAATTGTACTTGATACTGATTCACCCCCCTCTCAGTATCAATAGAATTATTATTTAAAAAATAAGACTTATTTATTTTAGTTTGCATTTGATAAATGATTATAAAAATACAACATTTGGTATTTAAGTTAATATCTTGAAGGTTAATTGAACTTGAAATAAGGCTATAAATTAGGATGATAATCCTTCCTATCTTGTCTTAGCCAAACAAGATTCGAAAAAATGTTGCGAAGAGGACTTCCATTTATTTTACTCAACATTTTCTTTGGCGAAAATATCGGGGATGAAAGACTCCATTTTTATTTCCCTAGTTTGTATTTTTTGTACACTTGTAAATTTATTGTTTATATTTACCACTTTAATTTATGTTTGTTGTATGTTTATAGCTTGTTTAATTTTTCTCAGATTTTTCTCTTGAATCGTGATTGTACCTAATCAAAGACAACCCAACCTAGGTGATGGTTTAGAGGATCAAACCAACATTATCCTTACCTTGTACAATCTCATTCTTGAGACTGCCAATAGTCATGTTGAATTGAATCATTCTTAGGAAGTTGTTTCTGAAGAAGCTCGAATTAGGGAATAATGTGATTCCCGTCATAGGATGATTAGAAACCATCCTCGTCATTAATTTCCTATCATGATCATCCCTACCCTTGATAAACCCAACATTCATGAAGTCCCCATCAATCAAAACAATGTCTCATTTACCTTATTTCAAGAAATCCTCAAACATGCTTGTATCAAGGCTGAGTTACACTGATATTCGGAAGTTATTCTTGTTGAAGTCTGTCTCCAACAAGATTTGGATGATCAAAGGAGACGAGCCCTCGATGAACCCCGACATTAAAACATGTTATGTCCTCTTCCTCATGTATATATCGAAGAATACAAGGTCAATCACATGACTTTCCTCTCATTCCCAAAGTAGGAAGAATAAACATTGTTCTACAAAGACAAAAAAAACAAAATCATTACTATATCTTTAATGAGGCTTCAAAGGAATTTTTAACATAAATTTAATACAAAACCCTAACCCTAGAATATGAAACACCAAAAGGTTTGTGGGCCCCAATGGGGGTAGCTGATATGTCAACATCCCAAGTGTGTAACTTTTGCATACAATCTTTGTTTCGGGTGCATGATATCTTGTCGGAAAGGTCTATCCAAGGTATACACATGTTGTCATCATAGTTTGGATAAATCCTATAGTGTGATTGTGCCACACCCAAAAACCATTGTTTAATGCCTCAAAACAGCCCTAGAAGTTTAGGACCTAAAAAACTATAGAAAAAATGCCAAGGTGGAAACCTCTATTTTGATCCAGTGGAAGAGGTGGGTGGCCATAGATTTCCACCTAGATCAATGTAGCAATAGAGACAGTCTACTCATTTGGTGTACCTCATACACATGTATATGTCACATTTGATAAATTCACCATAGTGATTTCTTTATTTTCTAGCATCCTCAAATATAATGTTCATGTGTTTCTATAGGTTGCATTACTAGACGATGTCGAGCAATGTCCACCTGGGATGGAAAATTCACCTACTTCACAAGTATCATGTGTTGAGTTAATTATCATTTTGATCTCAAATTTGTTGTATTTATGTTGTTGAATTTTACTATTTGGTAATAATAACAATATTATTAATATGTATGCATGTCTCTGATCTTTTCTCTAGTTACAGTACTAGTCCAGTCCTTGGGTACCCTACCACGGATTTTGGATTACATGTTTCCAGGCCAAGGGTTATGTCATCCCTTGTACAACTCCTGTGAGTTCATCGTCCCTCACCCCCACCATATTTTATATTCCATGCATCCTCAGTGGATTCACTCGTAGGCCACCCACTCACACCACCTCTTCCATCACATCCATCTATAGTGAATGCACTTGTATGCCACCCACCCCCACCACCATTTCCATCTGCAACATGCACTAAGGCTGCCATAGTAGATGTTGACTCAGAGTAGGTTGTACAGCCAAGTGTGCCACCTGCCAATGACTCTCCACCATTGCCTCAGTTACTCACAGTGAGCTAATGTGTTTATGATCAATTTTTATGTATCATGAATGGAATTGATTTTATGCACATTTTTTTAAATCTCATGATTTGATCCTTGTAACTAAGACAAGGTGGCATCACTAAGAGACTAGGGTCATGGAGCATGGTAACACCCTTGTGATTTTTAGTACCATCTATAGTGAGTTGTCTTATGTTGAATTACCAAGTATCATTTTTTAAGTATTTTAATTCATTGTGGAAAAAAATGTATAACAATGTTTTTCAGGAGTGACGAACCACGCCCAGTTGCAAAACCACTCGAGGTTCTTCTTCAATCAAGAGAAGAAAGATCGATTACCAGGATTCTCTTGAGGGTGGCGAGGGTGGAAGTGGTGAATGTGTGACCAATGACTTCCATTTTGTATGTAGGCCACCATATGGCAATTTTTTATGTGAGTGCACTTGTTGTTTTGTTTTTATTGTTCACGATGTGCCATTTTGTAAAAAACGTACATTTTAGATGATGTTGAACACACACACAGACATTTCATGGAACATTTTTTTATGAATCTCATTGTTTGTTTGTTTTATGTTGACGAGTGTATGAATTTCAAAGTGTTTTGATTTCCAATGTTTTATGTTATATATGAAATTTGAATAAATAAATATAATCTAAAAGGAATTAAATAAATATATTCTCAAAAGACAACTCTCAGAAAATGTAAATAGAAACAACTTCATAACTCTATTCTTATAAGAACTAATTCCACAGAAAAAAATTTCTACAAGGATATTCCTAGGAAACATATATTTACATTATTTTATAAAGGGAGAAACCTACATGAACATCATGAGAAATTTTCCATTTGATTCATACTTTACTACAAAAGTAATTTTACAACAATTAATGCATTAAATGACAACATACCTATTACAAAAAATAAGATAAACAAATTAATAAATCACATATAACTATTCACTAAATATAAAAAAAAGTAAGTAATTTACTCAATCACATAAGATTGCTTGTCAGAATGGAAATCCTTACTAGATGCATAAGAATTCAAACCGACAACAGAATAAGCAATGAGTTGGAATAAATGCACAAAAAAATATTCAATAAAATTTTCCTTAAATCCAGAAAGAGTTTATGAATTAGTCTTTGAAGTAATTCTCAGTACAATTCATCTCCATTGTCATGCCTTTCCTAGCCTTTCCTTGCTTTTCTTTTCCTTTCCATGCATTTCCTTTCCTTTCCATGCCTTGCATTGTCTTTCCTTGCCTTTCCTTTCCTTGTCATACCTAAACCTAGACCTATTCCTAGACCTTGCCTTGCAATTCCTTTCCTTTCCTAGCCTTTCCATGTCTATCCTTTCCTAGCCTTGTCATGTCTTTCCTTACCCTACCTTGCCATGCCATTTCTTTCCCTGCCATGCCTTGTCATGTCTAGAATTACCATTCCTTTCCTTGCCTTTCCTTGACTTGACATGTCATGCTTTCCCTTTCCATGCCTTTCCTTCCCTTACCATGCCTTTCATTTCCTTACCATGCCTTTCCTTTCCATTCCTTCCCATGTCTATCCTTTCCATCCTTTAATTTCCTTTCCATGTCTTGACTTGCCATGTCATCCCTTGCCTTGCATTTTCTTTGCATGCCTTGTATTGTAGTTTCTTTCCTTTCCTTAGCCTTCCATGGCATGCCTTGTCATGCCATGCCTTTCCTTGCATTTCATTTCCTTGCCTTGACATGTCTAACCTTGCCTTGCCTTGCATTTATTTTCCTTAGCTTGGCTTTCCATGCCATGATTTTCCCTGTCATGTCTTTCCTTTCCTTTCCATTCATTTCCTTTCCTTTATTTTTCATGCCTTTCCTTTCCTTTCCTCACCATGTCTATCCTTTCATTTCCTTTACTCGCCTTATCTATCCTTTCCTTTCCTTGAATTTCCTTTCCTTTCCTTGAATTTCCATTCCATGCATTTCCTTGCCATGCCATATCATACCATGCCTTGCATTTCTACACCATTCCATTATTTTCCTTGATTTTCCATGCCATGAATTTCCATGTCTATCCTTTCCTTACATTTATTTTCCTTCTCTTTCTTCACTTTCTATACCTATACATGGACCTGGACCTAAACCTTTCCTTTCCATGCCTTCCCTTGCCTTCCCTTGCCATGTATAACCTTTCCTAGCCTTGCCATGGAAAATTTATTTATTAAATTCAAACATGGACAAGAGGTATCAATATATATTCACACTTTTAGGAATTTTTAATACCATATACATCACTCTAGAAACGCGAATAAAAAAAATAAAACTCTTTTCGAAAAACCTAGAAAAAAGTTCACAAAATTTCATGAAAATGGATACTTTTTATTGAGAGTTTATGTCGAGAAAAATATGGATTGATAATATGATATGTGAATATGTAAGTATTATGTATGAAAGTAGATTATTCATAGTGAATACATCTATGATTGATATGATTATTTCAAAATAATAATACTAATAATAATAATAATTAAACAATAAATTTGTTCTTTTCTTTTTGTTTATATGTGTAGTTGTTTAATGTATCACTACATTCACCCCCCACTTACCACATTTTAATTTATTATATCTAAAATACTTAATCCAATGCGCCAAAACAAACCTAGAATATAATTTGCATAAAAAAATATAACACAATATTCTTGTTGTTATTGAGAAGTTTGTCATAAATCATAAACCATGTGTCCATCCAATTATCAATAAATTATTGATAATTCATACCAATCAACTTTAATTTTTCATAGAAAAGTATTTCCTTAACTTTCCATGCCATGCCTTGCCTTACCATGTTTTTCCTTTCTTTGCATTGTCTTTCCTTTCCTTTCCATGCCTTTCATTTCGTTTCCTTGCCTTGTGATACCTAAACCTATACCTAGACCTTTCCTTCCCATGCCTTTCCTTTCCTTGCCTTGTCTTGACTTGCCTTGCCTTTCCATGTCTAGTATTGCCTATCATTTTCATGTCTTGCCTTGTCCTTCCTTTCCTTTCCTTTCCTTGTCATGACATTCCTTCCCTTTCCTTTCCATGCCTCACATTTTCTTGCAATGCCTTTCATTGTCTTGCGTTTCCTTTCCTTTCCTTGAATTTCCATGCCTTTCCTTATCTTACCATACCTAGACCTATACCTAGACCTAGACCCTACCTTATCATTCATTTCCTTACCTTGCCTTTACTTGCATTGCATTGTATTTCCTTGCCTTGAATTTCCATGTCATTCTTTGTATTTTCATTTCATGTCTTTCCTTGCCTTGTATTTCCATGCCATGCCTTTTCATGCCTAGCCTTACCGTTCCTTCACTTTCCATACCATGTATTTCCTTTCCATACCTGGTCTTACCTTTCCATGCCTTGCATTGCCTTACCTTTCCTTTCCATACCATTTCCTTTCCTTTCCATGCCATGTTTTGCCTTGGCATGCCATGTCTAACCTTTCCTTTCCTTTCCATGGCATGCCTTGCCTTTCCATGTCATGTCATGCCTAGCCTTACCTTTCTTTTCATTTCCATGGCATGCTTTTCATGCCTTGTCGTGGCATTCCCTACATTTCCTTGCCTTTCCTTTTCATACATATACCTAGACCTAGACCTAGACCTTGGCTTGCATTTCCTTTCCTTTCCATACCTAGACTTATACCTATACCTAGACCTTTTCTTTCCTTGCCATGCCTATCCTTTCCTTGCATTACATTTCCTTTCCTTTCCTTGCCTTTACATTCCATACTTTTATTTCCCATGCCATGTCTTTCCTTGCCATTCCTTTCCTTGTCATGCCTTGCCTTGCCTTTCCATGCCATGCCTTGCCCTTACATGCATTTTATTTATTTTTCCATGCCTCACATTGTCTTGAATTTACTTTCCTTTCCTTGCATCACATTTCCTTGCCTTGAATCACCATTCCATGCCTTGACTTTCTATGTTTTTCCTTACTTTTCCATTCCTTTACTTTCCTTGCATTATCTTGTGTTGACTTTTCATACCTAGATCTATACCTAGACCTAGACACTACCATGACATGCCTTTCCATTCCATTCCATGTATTTCCTTTCCTCACCTTTCCATGCCTCGCATTGCCTTGCATTTCATTTCCATGCCTAGCCTTACCTTGCCTTGCATTTCCATGTCATGCCATACCTTTCCTTGCCATGCCTTGCCATACCTAGACCTAGAACTAGACCCTTCTTCGGCATGTCTTTCTTTTACTTTCCTTTCCTTTCATTACATTGGATTTCATTTCCTTTCCTTGACTTGTCATGCCATGATTTTCCTTGTCATGTCATTTCTTGCCTTGCCTTTCCTTGTCATTCCATGCCTTGCCTTGCCTTTCCTTGTCATTACATGCCTTGCCTTTCCATTCCATGAAATTTCATGCCTTGCCTTTCCATGCCTTTCATTTCTTTTCCATGACTCGCACTACATTGGCTTTATTCTTCTTGTGCTCAAATATTTCTATATTCTTTTGTTGATGTCTTAACTAACCCCAAGTCTCAAGACTTGGTGACCCCCCTTTTTTCCTTCAATTTTAAGTCTTCTTATTAGTTTTGCATTTTGTGTTAGTGATTAGTTAGGACTTATCCGGCTTCAAGAATACTTGATGGATCATCAAGGTTACCCCATTCTTTACTTTTTGTACACATGAAATTTTGTTCACTTTGTTTTATGGTTTATTTCAACTTCATGTAGCATTCTTCCAATTTTAATATTGCCTTTTAAAAATGATTTCATATAATCTATATGGAACATATAGCATCAACTATTCTCTATATAAATTTTGGGGGTCTCTATGTTCATTGTACCTTACGTACCTAATGACATATGGGACATCACTATTTATTGATTTCTTGCCCTTTTTTGTATAGCTTGATGAAAATGTTGCTAAGAATATATATTCAATGTTTGCAAGACATTGTAAGTAGCAATCAATGATTGATGGACATATTATGTCTTCTAAATTGTCTGGTTCTTTTTGCAAATGTTTTGGTGTTTTTAGAATAAATGCTCATTGATCCTTGGGTGAAGTATTAATAAATATACATCTCCTTGAAGTTGTGTTCAAACATATAAATTAACAAATATTTCCCAAGTCTTATTGTCTCTACGACATCGATATTTGTTTCTTGACATTCCTATCACATATGCTTAAATGTTGTTGTCATTGTCTTATCAAGTTTTTTAATGTAAGAGCTATAATATGTGGCTACTGCATATGAACCGATTATGAATTGAGAATTTTTGTTTGCATTCCAAATTGTTGGAACATGACAACAAAAATTATTAGCCCGTATGTGTGTTAGCCTTCTCTGCAGCAAAATCGTTGTTCAATGTAAAATGCATTAAACTGCGTTGATGTATTCATATTCTACCAAACCCAAACTATCTAAAAATATATCAAACATCTATGTTTGATTGTATTTTCCATGCTATAGAGCGTCAAAAATCAATTTTGCATTTTTCTTTGTTGTATCATTGTTAAATTTTGTTGGTTCAAGTATTCTTGTTTTTCTCATTGAAGGAATGGGATAATTGAACCTACAATGAACACTTTTATTTTTCCTACAAGCTCTTGTGTGATGATGATATTGGATTGTTTTAAGATCATTTGCAAGTATTCTTGAATCAGATGACAAATATCATTCTACAAAGTTCTCTATTTCAACATTTGTATTTCTTCCATAGACTGGTGCATTTTTTATCCATAACAATCCATGGTCATGCTGACTTCCTCTATTTTGAAATTATGCTATAAATAAATGGTATTTCAACTCACCATAATATTTGTGATCATACAAAATTAGTTTTCATAGATAATTCATCATGTTTATGTAGTATCGGATACAAGTTATTGGATCATTTTTTATCAAGGTTTCAAGTTCATTCTCTTCTATGTCATTTTCAATAGGTGATTTGTTTTCTTCTCTTGTATGTTTTAGTGCATTGATTAATGCTTCCAACGATGTTCTAAGCTACTAAAAGAGACACAGAATGTTGGTGGGCCTAGTTTTGGTATCATTGCATAAAGATTCCTACATAAACCTAGAAAGTAATCTGGTGATGCATGGATTGTTCTTAGATCCATGTAACCAATGTCTAATTTTAAAATGCGATACGAATTTGGTTTTGACTTAACATATTTTTCTAATAGTTTTCTTCCCTTCAATTGTCATTTTCTTATTTTGATCCAAATACAATTGAGTGTTTGTTTAAGAATAATGTGAATTTCCTTGTAAAAAAAAATTTTGATGTAATATGCAAAGTCATGGCCTTTGTGTAATATTTCCCATTGAGTAACTTTTTGATACATAAAATTGTTTGCAATGTCATCCGGTCTTTTTTCTCCACAAAAAAGTGTAGAAAAGCTCATTTCCTCTGAATATTTATCTTGAAAAAATCCTAATGCCATGTAGTCTTTAGTAGGAGAAATAATTATTTGATTATTTTGAATATCATATATACTATGTGAATCTGTTAATTGATCAAGTAGTGTCTTTGTTATTGGTTCTTCAGTGTCTTCATCGGCATAATTTTCCATTTAGTTATCAATGTAAGTTGTATATGCATCTTTGGTTTGGCTAAACATCTACTTCTAACTATCATTTATAATAACTTTCTCCAATATATAGAGCATGTTTTTTCATAATTTCATTAATTCTTTCATGACCATGTGTACACGAATGTGACTAAACGCATACTCACTTTTTCAACATAGCTTTTTATTTATCACCACTGCAGCTGTGTCGGTTTATTTTATGTCAATAGGATGATCATGTTTAAAGTCAGATGTGTCTATAGGCACATTGATTATACCTCTAGTTAATCCCATTTTTTTACCTCTATGCCTTTGACCTAGTTCTCACATTTGTAAGAAATGTAACCTCAATGATATTAGTATTTCTTATAATTCATTTAATTGTTTCATTATGTGTATTTGTTTATTTTTTCTAATATCTTTTGGGAATGAAAATTTGGGAATCTCAACACACTACAATTTTTTTTGACAAGATTTACAGGTATAGTAATTTTCTACATTGTCATATTTGCAATTTTTTGATTTTGTTTTCCTAATTTCAATGTCAATATTTTGTATATCCATTTGTTTTTTTGTACCACATATTTTCTAAATAAAGTGGGACTATAAACCAAGCAGTCGTAGATAGGAATGTAAGCAGTAGTTTTCTCAAATGTTTTGTCAGCTAGTGTCAATAATATGTTTTCTTGTTCTCCCTTTCTTCCATGACAAGAACCAATTCTTTTTATTTTATTTTTCTTCTTCTTTTGTCTAAATGATTCAAATTCTTGACTGATAACAACTTGACTCTTATTTTTTCAATTCTAGTTATTTCTAGATCACATTTCATTGTCTCTTGTTGTTCCATAATATACCCCCTAATTAATTTATTTAGAGATCAAGATATGTACTTTCGATGCAGGAGCATTGCTCCATGTCAGCAGCGTGCTAGCCAGCCAACACATCGCATTTAATGGAGAAAGGGAGAGGCACAACCCTCTCAATTTTGAAATTTGAAATTTCAATAAATGTTGTAAGGATTTTAATGCCAGACCACGCCTTTGTACAGGTAGTGGTTGAGGTTTCCTTTAATGGTTTCCTACAGAAAGCCTAGGACATAGTCAGGACTGGGCATCCATTTATGTAATGTAGTCGTAGGATCCACTCTGTGATGGCGATAGCTCAGAGACGGTGAGGTTGAGGATAAGCTCGAGAGATCGCTCTTTGTAATAAGAGAGTGATAGGCTAGAGAAGGAGAGAGATAGGAGGAGAGACCAAAGCAGAGAGGTCTCGAGAGAGAGCCGGGACTTGTTATAGCCCAGCCTTTGTAAACACCTTGTATAGGCATTTTTGAATTAATAGAAGAGCAGTTTTTCCTGCCATGAATTGTCTGTATGTGTTTGCATGTTTTTTATCCATTTCGTGTTTTGAATGCATAACTGGTGAAGTGTTTCATAAGTTTCAATTTCTTCCCATCTTGGAGGTTCCAAAATGCAAGGAGTGCACATAGTCCGCAAGGTGTGCATTGAAAGAGGTGAGACAACCTCAGGAAAGCTCAAGAGGGATAGCGTTGAACCTTCATCAGCAGAGGTGCAAGGAGTGCACAGGAAGGAACACTGTCTCAAGTTCAGGGAAGATAGAACTACTAAAGTTTTTGTAGAGCTCTGCCAAGAGGGCATCGAGTGAGTGCATAGAATGTAGTAGGGAACTCTACTCCGAGTTTTTAGAAAAGAGAAGTGTCAAAGAGAAGACACTCACAGGGTTTCTCAATACTCTATAGGCTCTACAAGGTGAGCATCGAGTAGGAGGACGCCAAGTGGGCGTAAGGATTTTTCTTTTCAAGAAAACTTCTTGAATCTGAGTTATTCAAGATCCTCAAATGCAAAGTGTGCACAAGAGTAAATATCCGAGAGGACGAAGCTCAGAAGGGACAACATTTCTATAACGTAGATGAGACCCAAAGGAATTGGGCTCACAAGAGGAAGAGTCGAAAGTCGAGGCCTTCGAAACTCTAAAAAGATTCCAAGTCAAGAAGAAATCGTAAGCACAGAAGGAGGATGCCAATTCATTGGCCAGAAGTCCTTCAGAAGCAGATGTGGACGGTCAGAATTCTCTATGGAGAACTCGCGAAATCGCGAGCACCGTAGGATCTAGTGGATTTGTAAGGTGGTTAGGAGTTGTACGAACCCGCCACCCTGATATCAAGAATCAATGTGAACTGTTGATCGTGGTCAGTTGAGCCGATAGATCATTTTGGGAATTCGAGAAATCATAAGGGAAGAGGAAGTATTGTTGGTTGTCCGTCGGAGTCCCGAAAAGATGAAATTAGTGGGTAACAGGTGGCGTGTGCTCGACGCATTAGAGGAGTCAACCTTCTTTGACATTTCGGGTTTTAGGGTTTCGGGACTCAAGAGGTAGAGTTGCTTGGTCAACGCAACTCTCAAAATCACGAAGAGAAAAACGTCGAAAGGTGGGTCCCCAGTATCAGTCAGAGGATACGTGTGGTGGAAGTCAAAGGAGTGGTCAGAGTTCCAGAGTCAAGGAAAATTATGTCAGGTCACTCGCTATCCCTTTCGAGGTTCGGCATTTTGGCAATTCTGAGGACAAGGAGTCGGGGCACTTTGCGTAGAAAACACCGAATTCGTGAAACACGACGTGTCTTTGGAGTAGGGTTGTGGTCACAGAGGAAGCAGTCACATGGACTGAGATTTTGGTAGGGGTCAATCACTGTTGAGCCCCATTTCGACATTCGGGGATTGAAGAGTCAAGATACTCGACATTAGGATCGTCGAAATCAAGAAATGTGAAAAACGCCCTATGGATTAGCATATTGTCACAGGAGGTGGTCGCGTGGAGGTGGGGCCTAGCCCGAGGGCTATCGCTCACACTGTTTTGAATTTGTGCCCAAAGCGCGCAGAGTAGTCGTGGGTTCTTGTAGGACCTACGCAAAGGGGAGAGAGGACTTGTGGATTCATTCAAAGGGTTCTAGCAGGAGCCCGAAGACCCATTTAGGCTCAGAAGAAGATCGATCCAGAGACTGGGAGGTCGCAGAACCCTGCTAAGGTAGGGGGACTACATGAAGTGGTATTAGAGACACTTTCTTTTTGTAGACTGCAGGTAGAGGGAGGCAAAGTAGATAAAGAAAATACTCTGATACACACCATCAAGTTGTATGAGAGCCAACAGATTTTTTGTTTGCATATCACAGTCTGATACCATCAAGTGGTATCAAAGCAGATTTTTGTCTGTAGATTTCAAACAAAAGAGAAAGAGGAGACCGTTACTTTGTTCACAGACAAAGGAGAGACGGTCAGAGAAATTATGGTAACATCAAGTGGAATCAGGAGTAGAGATTCATCTGTATACAGCATGTGAAAGAAGAAGGGTGTTAAATCTATGTGGTGATTTTTGCAAGGTGTGCAACAAATGATAAATAACCAGGGGAGCTATAGGAGGAGATGGAGATGCTCTCATATGTAGAGTGATCCATACGCTTACCAGGAGGGTAGGTGAAAGATGGAAATGGCTACTGAAGGCCATGAGCGTGGTGGAAGAGGAGACCACCAGCAGATGAATAAAGCAGAGATTGACAAAGAAATATCTGAGATAAGGGTGAAGATGGAACAGCTAACATTGAAGATGCAACAGGAGGCAAAAGTACGCTGGAGGTATGAATGGCCTCTGAACAAGAAATCCAAATGGCCTGTTCAAAAGTTGTTGGCTAGGAAACAACAACAACAGTTGAGGAAGTGGCTGAGGTATGCTGATAGCCTCAGTGACACAGAGCTGGTTTGCATCTATCAGCCAGAAGTCAGAGAGACCCTTAGTGATGAGGAAGAGGGATCAATTTCAGATATCATAAACTGTCAGGAGGGCAGGGATAAATTTTCGAATTGCCAGGTGGGCAATGAAATGAGATCATTGGAGGATCTCATAGACTATCAGGAGGATAGCCATGGAAATTCATATTGCCTGGTGGGAAATGGTATGAGATTAACAGAGGATCTCATAAACTGCCAGGTGGGAAAAAGTGGACTTTCAAGTTTCCAGATGGGCAATGGAAAGAGATCAGTGGAAGGTCTCACGTATTTCCAAGGGGGCAGTGTTGAAAGTTCATATTGCCAAGTGGGCAATGAGATGGGATCAGATGATCTCATAAACTGCCAGGTGGGTAGAAGAAAATTCCCAAATTGTCAGGTGGGCAAGGGGAAAGAGATGAGACTGTCTGAAAGTCTCATAAACTCAGAGGAGAGTTCAGATCAACAAGGAGTGCTGACAGGAGAGAATCATAAGAGAATTCTGATCATTGGAGGAATAGAGGTGTTCCTACCAAGTAGACTAATTGAGGCCAGAGCATGTGTTGCAGATGCAGCAACAGCAGGAGGAAAACCAACAGAAACTGTCATGGATGAATAAATGGAGCAGACACTAACATTTGCCCAAGAAGTAGAAGATGAGCATTCAACAGAATGGCTCAAAATTTTCATCCAGAAAGATGGACAAGAAATCACTGTAGTACTGGAAGCTATAGAAGAAGAATAATAAGAAGAGGAAGCAGACAACATGGATTTTGTTGCCCTGTGTGAAGAATTGGAAGCCATGGAAAGGAGGGTGATGGTGGAAAGTTTTCACATCCAACAGGCTAAGTTGGAAGCAGGTAGTGGAACATACCAGCCTGGGGAGAAGCTGGAAGTATTCCAGGAGGAGAAATGGCAGCAACAGAACTGCCATAGGAAGAAGCTGAGCAGCAGTTTAGTGAGGAGACTGTAGAGCTGGAGTCTGTAGTAGAGTAGCCACTTAGTTCAACAAAGAGAGATAAAGATAGTAGGGGAGATCGAGCATATCTTCCCATTGAGAAGACAGAAGTGCGATAGAGAAGATTGCATATAAAGAGCCAGCCACTGGAGTAGCTGGACGAAGTAATTGAAGAAATCAGAAAGTTGATGTTGATTTCAGTAGCAGAGACTACCAGCAATGAGAAGCTGAGTAGAAGGGAGCCTGCAAGAGCAGCAGGGCAGCAACAGCAACAACAACGAAGCAGGGGAACAGATGGAGATCTCCAAGGGAAAGTTTGGGATCCAGGTGGATTTCAACACTGGAGAAGAGGAGCTCATGATCAGGAGATCATGATTTTTCCAGCTGAGGAGTATGATGCAGGAGAATCGCTCCATGTCAATAGTGTGCTAGCCAACCAGCACATCCAACATGCATTTAATGGAGAAAGGGAGAGGCGCAGCCCTCTCAATTTTGAAATTAAAAATTTCAATAAATGTTGTAAGGGTTTTAATGCCAGACCACACTTTTGTACAGGTAGTGGTTGAGGTTTCCTTTAATGGTTGCCTACAACAAGCCCAAGACATAGTCAATACTGGGCATCCATTTATGTAATGTAGCCGTAGGAGCCGCTCTATGATGGTGATAGCTCAGAGACGGTGAGGTTGAGGATAAGCTCGAGAGAGCCCTCTTTGTAATAAGAGAGTGATAGGATAGAGAAGGAGAGAGATAGGAGGAGAGACCAGAGCAGAGAGGTCTTGAGAGAGAACTGAGACTTGTTACAATCCAGCCTTTGTAAACACCTTGTATAGGCATTTCTAAATTAATAGAAGAGCAGTTTTTCCTGCCATGAATTGTCTATATGTGTTTGCATGTTTTTTATGCATTTCATGTTTTGAATGCATAACTGGTGAAGTATTTCATGTTTTGAATGCATAACTGGTGAAGTATTTCATAAGTTTCAATTTCTTCTCGTCTTGGAGGTTCCGAGTGCAAGGAGTGCACATAGTCTGCAAGGTGTGCATTGACAGAGGTGAGACAACCTCAGGAAAGCTCAAGAGGGATAGCGTTGAACCTTCATCAATAGAGGTGAAAGGAGTGCACAGGAAGGAACTCTGTCTTGAGTTCAAGGAAGACAGAACTACTGAAGGTTTTGTAGAGCTCTGCCAAGAGGGCATCGAGCGAGTGCATAGAGTGCACTAGGGAACTCTACTTCAAGTTCTAAGAAAGGAGAAGTGTCGAACAGAAGACACTCACAGGGTTTCTCAATAATCTGTAGGCTCTGTAAGGTGAGCATCGAGCAGGAGGATGCCAGGTGGACGTAAGGAATTTTCTTTTCAAGAAAACTTCTCGAATATGAGTTATTCGAGATCCTCGAATGCAAAGTGTGCGTAGGATTAAATCTTCGAGAGGATGAAGCTCAGAAGGCACAACATTTCTGTAACGTAGATGACACCCAAAGGAACCGGGCTCGCAAGAGGAAGAGTCGAAAGTCGAGGCCTTCGAAACTCTAAAAATCTTCCAAGTCAGGAAGAAATCGTAAGCGCAAAAGGAGGATGCCAAGTCATTGGCCAAAAGTCCTTGAGAAGCAAATGCGGACAATCAGAATTCTCTATGGAGAACTCGCGAAATCATGAGGACCGTAGGATCCACTGGATGTTGGGTATGTGTTATATTCTTTGCACGACATATTACATATTACCGGGACGACATATTACCGAGACGACATATTACTAGGACGACATGATATTTAGGTGGTTTTTCGGCACATGGTTTTTTGCCGATGGTTTTCTATTTCTAGTTAACGAATTAGGGTTTTGGACTAATCTAGGTCATTGGGTTAGGGTTTTGGATGCCACTGGCTCCTATATGTATATTGTATTGTAAACAATGTAACACAATGTATGAATATAATATATGTTGGTTTTCCCGGTTTGGGTTTCCAGGTGAAAAATCTCTATGTAATGTTTGCATTTGCCATTGCATCCTTTCTATTATTTTTTGAATATATGTTTACAGTAGACATTGTACAAGGTTAGAAGTTACAGTGGAGTTGTAAGGTGGTTAGGAGTTGGACGAACTCACCACCCTGATATCAAGAATCAACATGAATCGTTGATCGTGGTCAGTTGAGCCAATAGATCATTTTGGGAATTCAGAAAATCATAAGGGAAGAGGAATGATTGTTGGTTGTTTGCTCGAGTCCCGAAAATCCAAAATTAGTGGGTAACAGGTGGCGTGTTCTCGATGCATTGGAGGAGTCAACCTTCTTTGACATTTTGGGTTTCATGGTTTCGGGACTCAAGAGGTAGAGTTGCATGGTCAACAAAACTCTCGAAATCACGAAGAGAAAAATGTCGAAAGGTGGGTCCCTAGTATCAGTCAGAGGATACGTGCAGTGGAAGTCAAAAGAGTGGTCAAAGTTATGGATTGAAGGAAACTTATGTCACGTCACTCGCTAGCCCTTTCGTGATTTGGCATTTTGGTAATTTTGAGGACAAGGAGACGGGACAGTTTGCATAGAAAACCCCAAAGTCTCGAAATGTGACGTGTCTTTGGAGTAGGGCTATGGTCACGGAGGAAGCAGTCACATGGACCGAGATTTTGGCAGGGGTTAATCATTGTTGAGCCCCATTCCGGCATTCGGGGATTGAAGAGTCAAGAGACCCGACATCAGGATCGCCGAAATTGTTAAATGTGAAAAGCGGCCTATGGATTAGCATATGGTCACGGGAGGTGGTCGCATGGAGGTGGGGCCTAGCCCGAGGGATATTGCTCACACTGTTTTGAATTTGCGCCCAGAGCGCGCAGAGTAGTCATGGGTTTTTGCAGGACCTACGCAAAGGGGAGAGAGGACCTGTGGATTCTTTCAAAGGGTCCAACAGAAGCCCCAAGAGCCATTTCGGCTTAGAAGAAGATTGATCCAGAGATCGGGAGGTCGCAGAACCCTGTTGAGGTAGGGGGACTACATCAAATTTTCTTCTCTATATCTCTTTTTTTGGAAGATAATGTTGGGTCCATGTTAATATTTTTCTTTCTTATTTGTTGCAATGGTTCAAACTGCAAATACCCTATGTTTGTTTCAAACTGAATAGCATTAAAAAAAATTGTTGGTTTTTTTTATGAAATATAGTTATCAAACTAGTTGTCTAAACATACCATAGGCTTATATCTATGTCCCAAATATAGTCCATCTAGTCATAATAAAAAACACCACTTTCTATGTTCCATTTTTCGTATGGAAATTCCAAATGCATAATATATCCTTGCCAATTTTCTACTCTTGACACATTATTCTACATATCAATTTTCATATAGTTTTCTATGCGTCTAATTGAACATGTATCATTATCCATCATTGCATTTGTAAAATTTTGCGCGACTATGTATCATAAGAAAGGAACATCATATTCATCTTGTGTTAAATGGAAAATTGTCTGAAAGGAACTTTCACCATGAGCATTACTGAATCCATGCACTCTTTCAAATCCATTTGATATCATCTTGTTTTTTGTCTATGACCATTGTTGTTCTATGTTTTTTTTATCTCATAACCTCTTGATTTTTTTTACTATTGGTCTTGCCAATCTGTTTTCTGCACAACAATAGTTCAAAATGTCCACCAAGAGGTTTTCCATCATGAAACAATATTTCATATGTGTTGTTGTTTAAAGTTGAATTGAAATGTATGTACAACTTCATTTGTGTCTTTGAGCCATTTTGACAACCAATGTACACAAACAATTCTCCCCAAAGACATTTTTCTTCTGTTTGCACAATAATTGAAGTTGACCATAATATTCACTGCAAATAAATCTTCATATCATTGACATTATGCATTTCCATCAATGAATTTTCATTCAATTCATGTTGATAAGATGTTAGTGCTTCAATGTCATTTTTTGGTAAGCAAGCATTGAAATGTTATGTTGTACCTTCTCTCAACTCTCTATATGTGTATCTATTATGTAATAGCATTTGAAGAGTATCAAACAAACAATCTCTAAGACTATGTGAAAAGTTGTCCAAACAGAACAAGTTGTATTTTACTAAAAAACAATTAATTGTTTGTTTCTAATCTCGATTATTCTTGTTTTGTTTACACATTTCTAATTTTTTTCTACTTCGAGTTTCAATTGGATTCATTTTTCTCCTAATTAATTTTGATTTGCAGGAAAAAAATACAATAGACCAAGTACAAAAAAATATGGTCTTTATGTTAATTATAGAAATAAGCACAACTTAGTACGAATATTTACATGTTGAGAAAATGTGCATACCTTGGATTCAATATATATCGCTACAAATTGCAATGTTGTCAAGAAAATCTAGCCACGTGCACTTCAATTATATGTTTTTCCTTGCAAATCAACAAATAAACTTATTACAATAAACAAGTATCTCAATGTTCTTTTGTTTTTAGAATGTAAAAAAGACATAAAAAACTATCTATAGATTTTTGAAAACTCAATGAAAGAAATCCAAAAAGAACGCGATGTAAAATCGAAGAAAAAAACATAAGATCATAGGAAAATAAAATGTACTTTGATAGCAATGAAATCCTTAACAGAAGAGCGTTTGAAACTAATACAATAAACAAATATCCAGTTTCATATACAAATATGTAGGTCTATTTCCATACACAAATATTTTTGTTCACATGGTGGAATTTTGAATGAAATTACAATCAAATGAAACTCGGAAAAAAACAAAATTCAACACAAATGACACTTAAATCCATGACAAAAAACCAATAAATCTTAAAAATTGACACTTAAATCCATGATCAAAAACCAATAAATCTTGAAAAATTAGACAAGAACTAATAGTTCAAGAAGAAATATCAGTTGAACTCTAGAATTTGTGAACCATTTAAGTAAATTAAACATTAAATTCATTAATGAATTAGTTATTAAACTTACAATCTTATTTACTATAAATGATCAACTAAACATTGTTCATAAATAAGTCTTACACACCACTCCTCAGTAAGAAACAATATAAGGTAGAAAAGAAAACCATAAACTATATTTAATTATATTGAATTTAATTATAATATTTACCAAACTCCATCACTAAACCCTTTCCCCCTTACATATTATTGGATTACTAATAACAACTTCTTAAATTATTACCTTATTTTATTAAAACTAATTACCATTGAATATATTCATTATTTATTATTATCAACCAATTACTTGAAAAGTTTTTAGAATCCCCTTTCATATTAGAAAAAAAACAATAAAACAATTGAGATTAATTACTATTACTTATAAAAATATTAATATTAACATAATTAAGAAGTCTTAAAAAAATATATATTATTAATAACAACTACTTATGAAAAAGTATTAATATTAACGCAATCAAGAATTCTTTATTGAATTTTTCTTTACCTCTAAAGAACCAATCTTATAAAGAAAGACAAAGGGTTATAAAGAAAGACAAAGGGAAGGACAATGTAAATTATATTTCATTCCTTCTAACTTTTGAGTTAGAACAAAAACCCAAATTAACAAAACTAACTAAGCCATCAGGACTTAGCATATTTTCTATCTGTTCTTTACTATAAGGACTTAGCATATTTACTACAAGGAGAAAAGGACAAGCAAACTGGATCCTCTTTATGTTTTGCAATTCCAATGGGAATGATAAAACAAGTTATTTTTCGTGTGTATATATAAACACGTTGATCGCCAATGATGATGGCTAAACAAATAACTAATCCACAAAATTGCATTCTTTTTTTTAAATTAATAAGATAAGGAAAATTAAAATATTTTTTTTTTATAAACAATCTTGTATTCATAAATAATTAAATAAATAAATAATTTTGAAATTTTTATTTCTTAATTTTTATTTTTTAAATCCACATAACCAATATAATGACAACTTAATTTTGTAAATCTACAACCAATTTAATGTTAAAATTTTGATTCTAATCAATACTTATTATTTATTAGTCCCTGCCGTAGGCATAGAGGGATTCTAGCAATCGATAAATCGTTGACCTCACATTAGCTTGTGCATTGACAAGAAATATTTCGCTATTGTCTATTGTTGGAACAAGGTAAGTGAAAATATTGATTTTTATATAATAAAAAGTATCATGTTTGTCAAAATTTGATTGGACAACGGATTGGAGGTCTTATTGCCGCCTTCGTTATTCCCAATGTAAAATATGTTTGCATTTCCAAAGTATTTGGTAGTATATGGTCTTTTTGAATCATAAATTTTGTTATGCATTCATTGAACGTGGATTAATGTTAGCATTAGTATGAATGTTTCCCCTTAGCATTTTCTGCTAGGTCGAATACATTCTCCATGATATTGCTATGTCTGATTTATGCTTTATTGTTGCGTGCTTCGAGAGAACAGCTCTGCCACGTTGCATATTTTCTTAAATGCTTGCACAGGCCTACGCCCTTCGATGGTCCTTACAGTCTTAACTGTTTAACTAAGAGCTCTGCCAGTCTTAAATTTTTATTGTATAGATGCCTTGCAATACAGTTTTGTTCATGGCCAGCATCCCTGCTTTTGTGCTCCATCCTTGTTCATTGTTTCATTGGATGATTTTGTTTCTTGTTTGATTCAACTTTGCAAATTTGAGGTCCTACACTTGCAGTTCGAGCTCTTCGTGGTTGTTCGCTGGTTTGTTGTTCTTCAACTTTGCGAGTTGTTGGACTTGTTGTTGCGGTTTGCATTTTTTTGGGTGTTGAGGTCTTCTCATCCTTTGTTGACGGGTAAGTTTCCCTGTTCTTGGTGATTTTTAGTATTCTATTCCAAACCATTTTTGTCTATGCTCTTAGTTTCAGTTCCTGGAAACAATGCGTCTTCATATGGAGGATGTCGTGTCCATAGTTTTTCCGAAAATTGCAATGCAGAGGCCTTTACGAAAAGTAGTTGGGAGCTATCAGAAGATGGAACCATCGGGCGGGGTATAGACGTAGTGTATGCTTCTACTCTGTGGGATGGAAAAATGTGTCTTCCTGTTTTCTTTCTGCTGAGTTAAGTTATGGTTTTATTTTTTTGCAGTGTTTCTTCTGTTTGGTTCAGTTTCCACTATCGATCTATTTTCTTCTGATCTTCTATGGGAACTAGCGGGATTCAAGTTGAGAAGAAGAAGGTTTAAAGATACATACGGGGATTGGTGCGCTATTTTTCTTTTCTTTTTTATTTTGCTAGTTTTTATTTTTTGCCTGTGCTTTTCTCTGTTTTGATAGAAACTGAAAGTATCTAGCAAACATCTTCAAAATGACAGTTGAAAAGATAAAAGAGGTAATAGATGTTGAGTCGTATGAAAAATATACACAGTCCATTGTACATGATAGCATTGACGTGGTTTTGCATAGGAATGGCCTTTTTAGATTGGATGCATTCTCGTATACTGTTGGGGATTTCCTTTTCGATACATTCTAGGTTCTATTGCATTTCTGATATTCATCGACCGACCTAGGCAATGGATTGATAGATTATTTATTGGCCTGTTTTAAAAATGGCGATTGTAACACACCCACTATCGTAATTTTTAAAAAATTTGGGTTAATCTCCCGTACAGCAGAAAT
>ML782965.1:79567-107620 GCA_009831015.1 Picea engelmannii | reverse complement strand
TCATTTTACATTCATTGACCTCTCCCTGCAGGTCCATTTACATCACATATTCATGCTTATGATTTTTTCCATAGTCCTTGGCCAGTTCAGTTATATTTACAAGCTGGGGGAAACAGGGTGTTACAGCGATGTTGAGGCTTTGCAGTCCTGTGAATACGAATTGAAATCTGATTTTCTTCGGTAGTTGCATGGAATACATGATGTGGCTACATATTTTTTAAAGATGCGGTTGTCTGCATCTCCAGTTCTGCCTGCACATCAGAGGGGACTTTGGGGACATACATTTTGTATTCAGTGGTTGTCTAACTGGATGAATATATCAGTTGGCATATGGTCATTGACAAGAAAAACAAGATATCTACTATTCAACAAAACTGCATCTGGCAATCCATATTGCATCTTGTTACATGATGTCGATGCCCTCAGTGGCCATTATGAACAACTGTTGTACAGAAAAAGGTCCATATGAAATATAGAAGGTCCTCATATCTACGTGTCCGTTATTTGCAAAGACCTTCAATCACAATGGAAGCAGATTTTGGATGGCATAGATTGCTATGGTTTACAACTGGAAATAAATGTTGTGTCTAGCTGTGGAGATAGTCTGTTTAATGCAATTTTTTGTTTGGTAGCAGCCGAGTTCGATTTTCGTTCACTACGTCTTTACACTGTACACTCCTTTTACAATGGGATTATAGGTGGCAACGAACAGGCTTTTAGGTGCTTGCATCATCACCTTTGCCCATATCTCATGGAAAATATGTCGACAGTTGGAAGTTGGCAGGAATACCTTGTGAACATGGTGATTCTATATGAAGAAGGGAATATGGAGGGTTGCAAATTCTATTTGCAATGGTTGTCTATGGTATTCAAGGTGGAGCTCTAGGTTTGGTCAGCCTCGCCAGCTGGCACTATCCATTCCTGGGTTACCGATTCAAATTATGATCAAATAATTCAAATCATGTCATTGAAAACAGATACAACACATATTCATTATGAACCTTTTTCTTGGAGATATCGGTAGTTCAGGGTTGAGTGTGCATGCCACCCAAATGACATCGAATCTGCATACGTGTGGAATTATTTTTAGTCAAAACGAGAGTCCTCCCAGTTGTGATATGGGCGGGCAGGGCTTCAACAAAAAAAACATGCGTAGAATTAATTTCAGTTGTGATGAGGCCATAGAGGGCTTAAACAAAAAACATAGAGTAAGTTATCACAATTTGAAAAAAATTATTTGTCAAATTCATCCGACTTTTGATAAGAAAATAGAGGCCTTGAAAAAAAAATGTAAAATTGTTTCTAAGAAACTGGGTGAGAGTGAAATTCATCCCAATTGCCACCAGGTCATCCCTCCCTTGGGCAAGAAATGTAGATTAAGTTACCACAACTTGAAAAAGGTCATGCGTGAGAGAAAAAAATACATTGCTACACTTCCTTTTAGAGAGAAACTCACATATGACAATATAAAGAAATTTGTTTGTACAGAACAGAACATAAACATGTGTGCTTTCATATCCTAGAATGGTCATGCAACTGTGGCAGTTCATGGTGTACATGAAAATAGGAAACAATTTCTACCCATACTTCCTTGCGAAAAAAAAATGCAAGACAGACCTACATGAAATAAATGAAAGACACTCCTTCCATTGCATGTGCAATTTGTGAACAATTGAATTTTTCAAAAAATAGTAAGTCTTTCACGCCTAATTTGAAAGAAGAATACCTTCAGCTGACAGCCCATGATAAACCATTTTCTAATGAGAAAGTTTATCTTCCATGCAAACGATTGCTTGAAAATGGAAAACTGTCACAGTTTGCTACCCTTGACCAAATAAGATGTAATACACCACTAGCAGATGTAAGTGCACTTACGGAACTTGAGGAGAGACTTGTCTCTCTACGAATTGCATTTTCTCAAATCAGACCTTGGGGGTATAAGAGACCCCATATGGGCTTAACATGATCAATTATTAATGTGCATGTTCAGCTAGATGTTGTGCAAAAAGCGTTGCCACAGTTCATTAACAATACAATTACAATCATTGTGGCTTTGAAAAGACTCTTGCAATACAAAAATGCATATCGGACAAGAAAAGTGTGTGTGCATGTTGTTATGAAAGCATTAAAATAATTATGTTCAAGGGCCCTGTACAAAACAGAGAACATTTGTATAAATGCCAACTGGAACAGTGTTCTCACAGAAGAACATGACAACTCTGTAGAGACTCTCAAAAATCCTAGTGATTCTAATACAAGTGATGAATCAGAGACTGAAACACTTGCTAAAACATTGGTCCATGGATTCACTGATTCACAGTGCATTCATGACTTGCAAGACAAAATTGTTGAAATCGCACCTAGTGAGGGGCAGCGTCCACTTGGAATATTCAAGGAAAAATTTGGTGAGGAAATGACCTTTCCAGCACTGATATTACGGAAGGATTCAGTTATCATAAAATAGTCCAATGGGAGCTACTACATTCAAACAGTTACTTCTCCTGTCACATAACAAATTTGTTTTTCAAAATAATGCGCATAATAATAGAGAAAGTTGTGTCCTGTGTGTGGGTCCAAATAAGAAAAGGCCAGTTACAAGGAAGAAAGTTTTTGGCCAAGGATGTGAAGTACAAAGTAAACCTAGAAAAAATTATGAAATCTCATATTGGATACATAGATTTCAAGAACATCTGCACCTCTCCTGACTATTTGAAACAAAACAAAAAAAAATATTTGCAATGATCTGGCAATTGGGGCCGCCAACATTTTTTATCAGATTTACAAGTGCAGAGATTTGCTGGGATCCATTGGTGGTTGTCGTTTCTGATCTACATAGTAACAAGAAACATAAAAAAAAAAAACGATACACTGGAAAATAACGACATTGACTACCTCATAAGAAAAGACCCGATGATATGTACTTGATACTATAGACATAGAATAAATTCTTTGAGACAATTGATATGCCATGATGAAACATTTTTCAAAAAAATATCGGACTACTTTTTTGTGACTGAATTCCAGAATAGGGGAAATGAGCATGACCACGCTCTGTTGTGGATAGAGGGTGCACCAATCTATGGAGCTGATAAGAATTCATATATCGAACAATTTGTATATAATACATAACATGCAATATAGATCATTTGGAACCAGACCTTGCGAAAGTCCATAGACATTACCATACAAGAAGTTGTAGAAAACAAAAAAGCTCGCATTTCATATACAACTTTCCCATTCCGCCAATGAGAGCTACAAGAATCATAGAGCCAGTTAGTTTAGATGGCAGTGTTGTTGTTGAGAAATCTAAATCCTTGTTCGCATTTCTAGAACAAGGAGGATTTGATGAAATGATGAGCTTTGATGCCTTCTTGACATAGGTAAATCTATCAGAAGATGAATACATCCAATCCATACAAATAACACTTAGGCAACCAACACTTTTCCTTAAACGAAAACTCTCCCATATTTGGAACAATAGTTTCTCCAAGGACATGCCAGTTATGTGGAAAGAAAATACAGATGCACAGTACGTGCTGAATGCATATGCTGCAGCATCCTACTCCACTTCGTATATGATGAAGATTAACAAATCTATGGCATATGCATTCAGAAAAATATGCAAAGAACACGAAAGAAGTCATATTGATGCCATACAAATGATACGCACCCTTGGCAATACATTGCTTAATCTTCAACAAATGTCTTCTCAGCAAGCAGTTCACATTGCCCTTTCTTTTCCCCTCACTTGTAGTTCAAGAAAATGTGTCTTCATAAACACATCTCCACTTGAAAAACGCACATTTATACTTAAACCACTGGTTTTTCTGCAACAAGAACCTGGCAATTCATTGGACTTCATATGTCTCTCTATTATTGATTATTACATCCAGCGTCCATCTCCTATTAGGCATATCTTCTTAGCATAATTCATATCACATTACAAAAAAATTGGGACACCCATATCAAAAAGAAAAAAACCTCTGTTATACGGTTTTTCAAATACAATAAACATTGTGACTATGAAAACTATTGTAGAGAAAAACTGTTGATGTACGTTATGTTCCATGAAAATGAAAGGACATTAATACATAACTTCTCTTCATGGGACATTGTGTATGTTTCCTTTGAGACTATAGTGCATATTAATGAAGCTAGATTTACCTACAATGTTAATCCAACATGGGGTGATCTAGAAGTTTCACTTAATGACCTAGAAAACCCTGGTCATCATGATGAGACATTCAGAAACCCAAAAAAAAACCAGAACTCCTTCTGAGTCCTATGACTTACAAGTGGATTTTCCTCGTCCTCCAGCGGCTGAAAGTGAAAAACGTATCAACCTTGGTTTTCAAGTTACAAAACATCCTTTCCTGATTGAAAATAATGAATACCACAGAATAAGACGTATGTTGAATCCCTAACAACAAACAATTGTAAAGGACATTGCCCTTAAAAAACGGTTGAACATGAACAGTCATGTGCACGTGTTCCTTACAGATGGAGCAGGAATAGGCAAGGCATTCATGGCTAAAGCATTGTTCCAAATGCTTATACGAATCTATGATTTAAATAATTTCTCTGATCCTATGAAACCAAAGGGCCTAATAGTTGCATACAATGTTGGTGGAACAACAATCCACTCTGCATTTTTAATGTCTTTTAACAAGTCACAGTTTCTTCCACTTAGAAAAGAAATGTTGGATACATTATCTAAGCTTTACGAGGAACTCCAACTTGTCTTTATAGATGAAGCATCTTTGATTGGTAGTCGGTTCTTGTATTCCATTGACAACTAGCTAAGAAGAATAAAACATGTGCAGACCAAATACTTTGGAAACATTGACATGATCTTCTCAGACGATCTTTACCAGGCACAACCCATCCAAGATTATTTGATATTTGAACAACCTATCGTTAACATGGAAACATTGACCCATGACTTCTGGAGAGACAATATTAAATGATTTGAGTTGCATACTACAATGTGCCAGATAGATGAAACATTCATTGCAATTCTGAATAGAATGCACACAAACAACTAAACATATGATGACTTGACCCATATCAATTTGAGGTGCTTACAGCCTGCACCAACAGATCCAACGTTCCCTTACTTGTTCTACAGAAATAAGGATGTTATAAAGCATAATAGCCACATGTTGTTTCACATGCCTGGCGATGATATCATCATCAATTTGATTGACTTGGAAGAAAACAACCATGTAAATGTCCCACGTCATGAACATTCAGTCACTTTACCTTTGCACCTTGCACTAAAATTAGAAATGTTAGTTGAAATATATGCCTGTAACTATGATTCACAGGATGGCTTGGTGAATGGTGAAGATGGAATACTGAAAGGCTATACAAAGACAAAAACAAGTAGATGTCCTTTGGATTAAGTTCCATGAACCGCATATAGGCAAGCGACAAGCAAGCAAGTTGTCTTATCTATATAATTCAAACACTGCAAGCGATTGGAATCCTATTTTATGAATATCAAAGCTAGTATCGACATCAGCAAAGACAGGTCAATTGAATATTCGCAAATAGTTTCCGATTAAACTTGAATATGCACGTACAGTCCATAGATCACAAGGCCTAACACTTGATAATGTTGCATTTCAGCCTGCTGGAATTCGGATACATGGACTTGTATACACAACATTGTCCCGTGTCAGAATCATAGACTCCTTGTATTTACTAAGTCCTCTGACAAAAGATAACTTTAGAGTGAAACATAAAGTTGATATTGAGATGGAACGACTAAGTACCACCGCAAAATGGCAACTGCATTATGATTACCAATCCATACAAACAAATTCGTCTATATCAATACTCTTGCTTAACACACACAGCTTAAATGCACACATGGATGATATAGTGAATGACTATGATTTAA
Organism: Picea engelmannii; assembly: GCA_009831015.1. NCBI lineage: Eukaryota > Viridiplantae > Streptophyta > Pinopsida > Pinales > Pinaceae > Picea > Picea engelmannii. The sequence goes on along the minus strand of ML782965.1, from coordinate 101,715 downwards.
TGCAATCCGATATTTTGTGCTTGCAGGAAACACACATGGCATTATGCATGCAGAACAAACAATTCCCAAATTACAATTGCATATCAAGTTACATTACACATGGGGTGATGATACTGGTGAAAAAACATGTACCAATTTTGGACCACATACATATCGAGGAAAAGAATGTTGAACTGGTGCTTGCCAAAAAAAATTCCCATGGAACAAAAGTTGCAATACTAAATCTATACGCTACTCCTCATGCAACATTCTCCAACATAGTAAATGTTATTTCCAATGCATTGGAACATTTCCATCTGAACGGATCCATTGTACTTGTAGGAGACTTCAATATTGACATGCTACAAAATACTGGTAGAACAAAAGAATTGCAAAACTACATGTGCAAATACAGTTTGCGGGTTCTTCTGAACAACACAACCCATCTGTAAAACGCACTTATTGACCATGTCTGGTCCAATGTGCCCATTTCTCAATACATTATGTTTATCTTAGACACATATTGGTCTGATCACGATACAATCGGTATTGCACTTGAATTATGACATATACATTAAACTTATTGCAAACTCATATTTCTATGTTTCAAAGCATATATGTATCCCTGATTTCTACACATAGCATTCTGGTGAGCATACAGACGATCTTCTACTCTAATTATAAAATATACATTGTGAAAAAAAGAAAAAATAAGGTACATCCTCAAAAAAACTATTTGTGACTCTATTGATCTTATTCAATTTTTTTTTTTTGTATATATGTACATAGTAGTTGTCTTTTTCTTAACATCTGAGCTTATGTTCATATCCCTTTTGTTTTGTAGTTTTGTTGATAGAAACAAAAAGGAAAACTAGAAGGCACAAAGAACTCCTACCCAGAGATGTACATGAATCAATGCAAAGGTGCATTCTTTTTCTGCCTTTGTTCCATAGTAAACAGTTTTTCCTTTACTTTATCTAAATTTGTCAAACTTATTTGCAGGTATGTTTTTTTTTTTTTTCTTTTTTCTTTTTCTTGGTCGGAGAAGCCACTACGCTGCACGTCCGCCATCTAGTAGAATTTCAATGTTGAGACAACCAACCCGCAAGTCCATTTGTCAATATGTATATCGCCATACTATAATTGTTATTTGCCAGACACAGAACATTAGAGGCACAGTGTGCAGATCGCAAGTGCGTGATCCAAATAAGCGGCTAAGTATGGAATAAGGGATTTGTGCATCATAAGCAATTTGTAGGGCACCGAACAATAGAGACCCATTTCTAACCACGCCAACCTGACAACGCGCGATGCACAAATTGTACATGCTCTATAAATTCTCAGCCACCTGACAAGTCCGCTTGTCAATTTGTATATCATGGAACTGTATGTGCTATTTGTAAAAAAAAGAACAATAGAGGCATATTTTTTACCCCTCCCGTCCGAGAACCTTTATAAAGGAACATATTTACTTTTTCCTCGTTTCTACACACACTGATCTGGTAATCACAGACTTGGTGTTGCACATCAATTATGAAATGTGCAGTGGGAGTCAGACAGAGCTCTTTGCCTTTCTTAGGCAATTTTGAACCTGCCAGCCCGAGAACCCAATTTCTATATGGCGGAAATCGACCCAATGTACAACCCACAAATATGTATTTCTTGTTTGTGGGAGCCCAACATCCCTAGAGTAGAATGTTGAGCCGTTCACCTCGCAAATATGCTTCTCAATTTATTATCATAAGATATTTGCAAGGCACTGAACAATAGAGTGCCATTTTTTACCCCGCCAGCCCGAGAACTCACGATCCAGAAACTGTAGATGGTCTATCAAATCTCGGCCAGCCCACAAGTTCTCTTCTCAATTTGTATATCATGGAACTTTTTGTTCTACTTGTAGAACACCGAACAATAGAGGCCTTCTTTTGAACCCGCCCGCCCGAGAACCGTGATCCCGAACCATGCACTTTTAGACTTGGCCATTCCTTCCTTGCTTTCTCTTCCCCGTGGTCATTACCTTCACACATGTGCATGATAAAAAATACTATTTGTATATATGTGTGTGTGTATATGTGTTTTCTTTCTAAATCTTTAATGCTAACAGGTCATCATGCAGCTACCATCTAAGCTGACATTGATGCGCGCAAGGCTCGAGAAGTTTTTTCGTTAATGCAATTTTTGCGAAGCATTTTCTTCTCCCTTCCTAGTTTTAATTTCAAATGCCATGGAATGTCATTCACATGCCACCATATTGCTTCCTTCACAAAACCTCCAATCGCTTCCCAGTCTTAATTTCAAATACCATGCAATGTCATTCGCACGCCGCCAGCTTGGTTCGTTCACGAAACCTCCTATCCTTAAATGTTGTTGGCCATAACCCTCACCTTCGCACTTCTAAGTTTTCAATAACTACGCTTTACTTCTAACAGGGCACCATACAGCACACATAGATATTGTCATTAATGAGGAAATTTTCCATTCGCAAGCATTGAAGCAATGTTTGCAGGGGGTTATATTGTCCCCTCCATTTCTTCATTTCAAACAGCGTCTAGAGCCAGCCAACCTTTTGATAAACTACTGCCAACATCTGCACAACAATTTTGTAGATATACAGTGAACATGTTCCTCAAGAGCTTCCCGTGCAGAAGAACAGAAAAAGAATTGTAGGGGAGGTGGTGGAGCCCGAAATTTACCGTCAAAACATGGATCTTGACGTTGATCTAGAAAGCATGTTCTGAAACCTTGATCAGCCCGCACACACAATTCAGTATGCCTTCTCAATGGACATGTTTGGTATCGACATTTTTTACAAAGATGAATCCTTCATATTCCAGAGCGTTGTTTTTGAAACCAAATCAAAAAAATTAATCATTGAAAAAAGAGATGTAAAAAATAAGAAAAAAAAACATCTTTCAGAACTTAACCTTGCCAATATGCATGCATCCAAAATCTTTGAACTTCACAGGAAAACCGGAGATGCTCTTCATGATTCCGTTGGAGTCCTTGAAGTCAAAAATTCTAGACTAAAGAATCGGATTAAGGAAATAGAGGAAGTTTTGTTTCCTATGTCGTTGCTTGGCAGTTTCTTGGAAATAGCTATGCCTACGACTATGTGCATCCCTGCAACAAATCTAAAAGGGTCCTCCATCTTCCTCGCATCCTATAGACGATATGTTGAGAAAAATATCAACAAAATAATAGAACTGATTGCCAAGGCCTGGGAAACATCATAGAATATGGATTCCCTGGAGAGCAGGGCACATAACTTGCTCCTACTTCTCTAGACAGATCTAAATAATGAAGAAACTTTCTATGTGCACTCGGTCATCCCTTTCGCCTTTCATGTCAACAACATGCCAGAGACTAGAAGAACACAACATGATCTCCCATCCAAAAAAAGGCTCACTCAATTAGAAGCATGCTGTAAACAGAAAGTGAAGAACCTGTACCTAATTGTGCAATCGTGTGAGAAAGCAATATCAAAGAAAGAAACATTATTCACAAATCTCACCAAAATAGACTTAGCATGAAAGGAAAGTGGCTTCCAGGACCCTAGCTTAATCCTCAACTCGTTGACGTTAACCAAGCAAGATTTTGATCAACAAGTTGATAATTTGAAGGCCTTGTCTTTAGAAATTTTTTACAGAATTGTTGAATATGATGAAGAAGAGGTGGACAACTGGCTAGTCGGGTATTCTCTACAAAATGGAAACATTCATGAAGGTCTATGTAAACTTTCAATTGATCTAAGAGAATTAGAAAATGAATTTTTCAACATTTGAATCCGCAATGACATCAACATCGCCCCCTTGAGAAGCTATATTGAAGAGAACTTGAAGTGGATCAGCCACAAAATCCAACAGGCAAATGCATAAATCCTCTGTGTATCAATCCAGTTATTGAAGCAGGTTACCCACAAAAACCAGCAGGGAAAGGCATGACCAACCAAACACAAAAATTACTTATACGTACCATCCCTGTAAGTGTATAGTGATATTCCTTTCTTTATCAATCCAGTTATTCCTTTTCTGAGTAGAAATCTATAGACAAAAATTGATCTTCACATTTCTACTTTTCAGGTATTACATTCTAGTGTGTCCAACTTCTTTCCAAACTCCTACTTCTTGTACATATTTCTGTTATGGTTTGCGGGAGCCCCAATCCCAATCTATATGACAAACGCATTTACATTTCCAACGATATGTAACAAACTATTATTTTTTTCATATATTCCAAATAAAACTATTCTTTTGTCTCCTTATATATTTATGTCTTCCTGGATTTTTTATCTTCAGCTATGGTGAATGTGAAGTCATTCTGTTTATTTTATCTCTATTCTCTTTTTTTCTTTTTCAAAATAAAGTATGACATAAATCACTCACTCAAATTCCACATATCATATTTCACACACACACACACACACACACACACACACACACACACACACATATATGTTTCTTTAAATTTCCAGGAATATGTAACACGTTTCATTTTTTTCCAATTTTCAGCCCCCCGGCTCGACAACCCGTGCTCCAAAAACTTCCTAAGTATGTAATATGGGCTCCGTCACACTATATAGAATGAGGGTTCCTTACAATCTCTATAAAAAAAAATATTTCATATGTATAAAAGTAAACATCTAATTTAAAAAATTATGTTTTTGCTATGTACAATTTATGCTCTTTAGGAACCTATAGTTTGATATATTCCAATTTCTTGTATCCATGAGCCCCTGTTTTTAAGAAAAATAATTCAGGAATTCTATTTATTTGGTCCTCCTGTCCACCACCTTGTGTAACATACATTGGTACTATATTTTTTGTACATTTTCCCACCACCGTGTGTAAAACCTATGTAAAGAAAAGTAATTCCCGACCGTTAAATTTTTGGGACTCGAGCCCCTTGAAATTCAAATAGTCCGCAGGTCCCATTATCAATTTGTACATCACAAAACTCTTGGTGCTATTTGAAGGTCATGGAACAACAAAAAACCTCTTTTCAGGTCCCCATCCCGAGAACCTACGATCCAAAAACTGGCTAAGTATGGAATGAGGGTTCCATCTATGCTCTAATTCGGGAAGGCTAGTTTTCCTCCTGCTTTTGTGTTCCTAGATTTTTCATTTTCAAAATGGACTATGACATAAATGACTTACTCAAATTATATCAGATTTCACTTATATATATATATGTGTGTTTCTTTAAATTTTCAGCAATATGTAACACATTTTATTATTTTTTATATAAATGTCATAAAATTGTGTTCACTACTTTCTTTCTACTCAAACTTAAAGAGACTGTCATTTCTTGCATCTTTGCAACATGTCCTGCACAATGTTTCTCACAAAGGCCCTTAAAATTAAAATAGTCTACAAGCCCGCTTCTCAATTTGTACACTGCCTATCTCTGTCTGCGCTTTGTAGGACATGGAATGAGGGCTCCGTCGTTGTTCTATAAAATCTCATCCCCATACTTTATGAAAGTACATATTTCATATCTATAAAGTAAATGTATACCTTAAAAAAATACGTATTTGCTATGTATAGTTTATGGTCTGCATGAACCTATAATTTCATAAATTTCAATTTCTTGTGTCGAGGAGCCCTGTTTTAAAGAAAACCAATTCCAGAATTCTATTCATTTCGTTCTTCTACCCACCACCTTATGTAATAGACACTAGTACTATACTTTTTTCCCTCTTTTCCACCAGCATATGTAAAACCTATGTAAAGAAAACTAATCTGCGAATGCTAAATTTTTGGGACACGAGCTCCTTAAAATTCAAATACTCCGCAAGTGCGATTCTCAATTTGTATATCACAGAACTGTTGGTGCTATTTGTAGGGCACAGAAGAACATAAGCGCGTTTTTCAAGTCCCCAACCCGAGAACCCGTGATCCAAAAAATGCCTAAGTCGAGAAGCCGCTTTAAAAAAAAAACTAATTCGGGAATCATATTTGTTTCATACTTTTCTCCACCAACCTATGTAACAGACGTCAGTACTATTTTTTTTTTTTTACTCCAGCAGCATATGTAAAAAGGAAAACTAATTCGAGAATGCTAAACTTGTTCGACACAAGCGCCTTCAATTTCAAATAGTTCACAAGTTCGTTTGTCAATTTGTATATCGAGGAACTCTATGGCCTATTTGTAGGCCACGGAACAACAGAAGCCCAATTTTCAGCCCGCCAGACCGAGAACCCTCCATTCAAAAATTCTAGTCCTCAAAGAAGCATGTCAATTTGTATATCGTGAAACTCTTGGTGGTGTTTGTAAGCCACAGAACAACAAAAGCCCAATTTTCATCCCGCAATCCCGACAAACTGGAATGAAGCTTCCATGCAAGCTCTATATATCTACTTCATCAATATACGTATTTGATTTTTGTAGGCCATGGATCAACAGAAGGCCAATTTTCAGCTCCCCCTAGCCTAAGAACCCGCGATCCAAAATTTCAAATAGACTGCAAGACCACTTGTTAATTTGTATATCGTGGAACTCTCGGTGCTATTTGTAGGCCACAAAACAACATAAAACCAATTTTCAGCACGAGAACCCGCGATCCAAAAATTCAAATAGTCCGCAAAACCCTTCTCAATTTGTATTTCGCAAAACTCTTGGTGTTATTTGTAGGCCACGGAACAACAGTAGCCCAATTTTCATTCCACCACCCTAATAACCCGGAATGAAGCTCTTGTGCCTTTGTTTTAAAGAAAACTAATTCGATGTTGGTAGTCTTTTTATGCTTTTGTCCATGAACCTATGGCAGCACAATTTTCAGCTTGCCAGCCCGATAGCCACAATGGTCTATATATCTACTTAATCAAATTACATATTTTGTATCTAGCAACTCTTCTTTGTAACATACGTATGCCCTTAAATGTCAAATAGTCCACAACTCCAATTGTCAAATTGTATGTAGCAGAACTTTGGGTGTAGTTTGTAGGCCATAGAACAACAAAGCCCGAATTTCAGTGCACCATCCCGTTATTACTATTTCTGTGTATTTTTTCCATGGCCGTATGCAAAGAATATCTAAACAATAGTCCTTCCCACGTGTCTGTATGCCTTCGCATTTAGTCCCTTTCCTGCATATGGGTTGCTAGTACAACACACACGTCGAGTAGAGCAGCCATGAGCGATACTCTGTGGCGCTGGCGATGTGATGATCGCGTGTCACTCACTCCCAACTACCTAATCGATTCAAGTTCATCTTGCTCGAGGCATGACACCATTACTCTCAATGCACCCTGATCTGCCTTTGCATCCTTTCGACAGACCAACACCCTCGCTATGCCTTTACTCTACGCGTGCGGCCATTTATGGATCCTCACCAGATGCCCGACCTATTTCAATTGCTCCAGTAGGTCCATATGGCTCATTCATTCCTTCTTTTTCCCTGCTCTGCATTTGTCCTACCCTTCTCTGTTCCTGCCATGTTTTCTCTCTCCCACTGTCCCAGAGATGCCTCGGCTACGAAAGAAGTACAAAGGCCAACCAACCTGCCAGCCAAACCAAACCCGCCTAGTCATGTGTCCCCTGCCTTCTCCCTCCCTATTATCCTCGTCCTCTTCGGCCACTTTGTCCTCTTCCCTAACGCAGTCGACTCAAATTACCGCATCTCTCTTTCCCCTTCCTATGTCCCTTGCCAACAGAATGGAGGAGTTGGACTGCTCAGGGGCCTCACTAAACAACAAACCAGGACCTTTATCCAATTATGCATCTATTTTACACCCAGGCCCTTTGGGGCCTCCTAACTCTCCAGCCACCCAGTCGCTCCAGGACCAGCTTCATGACACCCAATTTTAGATGGATGGTCCGGAAGCCAGTCAAAATTCACGACGACAACCCCAATCTCGAGCGAGTTCCAACGATAACCCATAATGTGAGTGGAAAACATGCCCTGCACTGGTATAGAGCCTGGTATTTGACCTACGTCGGGACATGGGCGACCTTCAATTACGCCTATAGAGCCTAGTATTTGACCTACGTTGGGACATGGACGACCTCTGGTTCCGCCTATAGAGCCTAGATGGAAAAGCCTCTCGACTCCTGCAGTTGTTCTCCACGTTACAAGGTGCTCATCTCACCACACCAGAGGCATCCCAATCAACAACAGCCCAAGCAACAACAACCTCAGCACCAATCTTGCCACTGGGAAATTTGGGCCACACAGACGTAGACTGCGAGGACCAGAGGCTTCCATCACACTCGGAGCATGTCCATAAGGAAGAGCACCTACCATCAAAGAAGGAGAACTCTATGCAACTGGACTGCACAACACTCCAGGAGGAGCCGCCTCCTCGCGGAGACACGACATTTCACGCCTTTTGCATGGCCGCATCGACACACTACAACCCATACCGGTGATTTTTTTTTGTCTGTTGTTTTGTCATGTGCATGCCGAACTTTCATGCATTTTGTCCATGATTATTATAATTAGGCTATCTACACTTTCTACAGTTCTAGCGCCCACCCTTACGGGCCAGAATTTTTAACTCTTTTTGTATTAGTGACAATCTAGACTTAAGTTATAAAGCAGTTTGCCTGGCTAAGATAGTTTTCCCTCAGGGCAGCTCAATATTTACAGCTTGAAACCATGGAAATTCTCTGTACTCCTTCATTTTGATAGACTTTTATACAATCTTACTTATAAAAAAATATATATTGAATAAAATTTAAAAAATAGCTTATACTATTCATTAACTAAGACATGTTATAGCATTATATAAATTACTTTAAATCTCCATACAACGTTATAATATTCTATAAGTTGCTCTCTGTCATGTATATCACGGAATTGTTCTCTGCAAAATGTATATGACCGAAGTTTTTTGTGCAAAATGTATTTCACGTAACACACTGGACATGAAAACTGTGAACCCGGAACTCCACCAACCCACAATTGCATAATTGTTCAGTACAAAATGTATGAATTTTTATAGCATTATACAATTTAGTATAAATCTTCATACAATGTTATAATCTTCTATAAATTATTGTCTCATGTATATGACGGAATTGTTGGGTGCAAAGTTCCTATTGTATGCTATTTTTTTGGTCTTCAACGATGTTGATGTTTTAAATGTTCATGTAATTTCCAGAGATATGTAACATACATTATTTATTTTATAATAAGTTTGTATAGTTCGCAAGCCCACTTGTCAATTTATATAGGGCACGGAACAACAAACACCCATTTTTGAAACTAACAGCCCGAGAACCCGCGATCCAAAAACTGGCTAAGTATGGAATGACCGCTTCGTCCATGCTCTGTAAAACATGTGCAAAGAAAACCAATTCGGCAATTCTATATCTTTTTTCTCCAAGAAAAGCCTTAGTTTTAAAGAAAAATAGTTCGACAATGCTAATTTTTTAGTGTTTTTCTCCACAAACCTATGTAACAGACCTTATTACTATTCTATTGTATAAGTGGCATTATTAATTTCTGAAAAAATTCTATAGTCCACCACTACGCCTGTCATTTTGTATATCGCAGAACTGTCGGTCCTATTTGTAGGCCATGAAACATAAGAGGCCCAACTTTGAACCTGTCATCCCCGAGAACCCGCAATCCAAAAACTGGCTAAGTATGCAATGAGGGCTCTGTGCATGCTCTATAAAATCTCTTCCCCGTACTTTATAAAAGTACAAATTTCGTATGTATAAATCTAAATATATACTTTATACAAGTACATATTTCGTATGTATAAAAGTACATATTTCATCTGTATAAAACTATATATTTACTTTATTATGTTCTACATGCAAACCACATCTACTTCAACTTTCTACCCACGTGTCTCTACTACCTCACATTTACTCCCATCCCAACCTGGCAGGGACTTCGCTGCCATGCAGCACTTGTTCTAAAGTAAGTAACTAAATAAATAATTTTGAAATTTTAATTTCTTAATTTTTTAAAATCCTGCATAGAGTAATTTACTACTCTAAACTCTTTCGTGTATGCACTTTGGGTTGGTATAAGTACAAACAAATTGAGTCTTTTGTCTAGTTCTTTTTTATATGTGCAATTAAGGAAGGTAGTCGATGTCTGAAAAATCCATGGCTGAGAAGTCTATCTTACAAAATTTAGTGAAGGTGGTGAATATCATGAAAGTAGCTTGGGCATGCAACCACCTTTGAAGTTGTAGTTGTTTGGGCGTGCGAATTTGCAAATGCTAGCAGACTCCACCAAGGATTTAGGTGATGTTCGTCGTATTATCTTGAATGGTTGTTAAGGTTCAAAATGTTGTCATCTTGTCTCGGTAACCTTCTTCACCTCAAACACTTTGACCTACACAGTACGAAAATAAAGGAACTATCATTTCCTGAAAGATTTTGTCCAACCCTAAAATATCTCAATGTTAGCTTTTGTCATGAACTAGTGGAGATTGGAGCATTGCCAACAACAGTTTAATTCTACCGTACTTCTAAAGTGTTCTCATCATTTATTACATAGGGTAACCATTTTTTTACCAGGAGTAATTAGTATTTCAACACTAATATCTTTGGAATTGGGCTTCGTGGACTTGCAAACCTTCGATTTCTGGACTTGTGTCAGGTATTGAGACATTGACATCATTGGAATAATTGAAGGGGATATTTGAGTGTAAGAAACCAAAGGAGAGAATCATGAAACTTGTTTTTCTTTTTTTTTTAAAAAGAGGTAGATCATACTATAGTAGCTGCCAAAATATACAGATGTGTTTGGGCTGCCAACTATGCTGCCGAATTAACGAAAACCAACACAAATGGCAGCCTATGGTATCCATGTCAAAAAAGGGGGGTCCACCATTTGTCTTTCTTGTAGGAAACCAAGGCAGATGGCAGCCCAGAGTATGAACATGCACCAAAGGTATGGAAAATAAAACATGTTTAAACCATAACAATTCCAGAGACATAGCTCTAACCAAAACTATAATTCTAACCAGAAACATGACCAAAAGAAGTTACCCGGTGGCCTCTGAGGTGTCCATGTTGACATCTTCTTCTTGCGTTCCAACCCTAGCTAGCAACATGAAAGGTCGTGCACATGTCGAGCATCTCTTCCCTGCTGTCGCATTGGTGTAGGCGTCATATAACATATCGATGTGTTGGCTGATGAGGATGGCATGGTGGAATTAGTTCGCCACTTGGCTCCTCAAGTCGAACATCATCTCTAGGTGCTCCGGGTGGAAGAATGGCGGTTGGAAATGCCATGGTTTCTGCATGGTGGATATGGGAGGTGGCACAGCGGCCGTGCCACCCTCCCACAACTTGCCACCCTCCCTCGACTTACCACCCGATCTGGTATCCTCGTCCTTGCCTGTCTCTTCCCCACTCTACTGCTCCATGGCTGCTTCCAGACCATGTGACCCTCCCTGTTCCTCGTTATCACATTCATTGTCAATGACCGAGATGTGTTCGGATGCGGGTGCAACCTACTGAGAATCCAGCACCTCTGGAATCTCCTCTTCGATGTAGCCAGTGGGAAACTCCTCCAACAGGGCTTCCCTCTTGTTGCGGTCTTGCTGCCCCCCAATGGCATCCATTGTGGTTTCCCCTAGGAGGCCACTTGGAGGCTTCCAATGATCAGGTACAGTAAAGAGGAGATGTTCCAGAGGAGCCTGAATTGGTTCTTCCGGAAAGACCTCCTCCACATATGCCATGACAGGTGTCGTGAGTCATCTTGCCCTATGTACGACTTGCATTTGGGCCATAGACAACGTGTGTTCGATCCGCTGCTGTTTCTTCTGACGTGCAACAAAGGTATATCAAGTGGAGCCACGGTGTGGCTTCCCTCTTTCTCTCGGCATGGGGATGTGAAATTCTATGGCTAAAATGATGGTGGTGTTCACGTATTTGCACCAGAGCTCAATGTAGCCTGGATGGTGCTGGCCAAGATCGAAATGGGTGAGGCCATAGAAAATCTTGTTGATATCCGAGAGGATGGACAGGACATCCTCCTCCATTAAAACTCCCTCCTTAACTGTCTGTGCATCCAGACTACTCACACGGGGGAGAAGTCCCATGGCGTGAGGCTGGTTTTGGGGGCTTTCTCCCATCCTTAATGGTGGGGGGATGGGAGTTGGTTGGCCTTATTTATGGCCAGGATAGGCTCCAGTCCGCGTGACCTTGTTGCGCAACATGTCACCCCATCCGAGGTAGAATTATAAAACTTATTACAATTAAGTTTAGTTTACTTTGATACAGCTAAGAAAGATTTATTTTTGTTTCATTTCAACCTCATTTATATTTTTCATCATTACATTTAAAATGGTCACAAGAGCCTTATTGTTTTTACTAGTCTCTTTATTATCCAACTAAAAAATAAGCCAAATCAGTGATTATAGATAAACATGTATTGTGCCTTAGCATAAAGTTAATACTAATTAGTTTTATTAAATTAATATATAATATTTAAAAATATTAGATTGGAAATAACTTATTAAGTGTTTTAGCAGTATGTGATAATCCATTATACAATAATTATATACATATTTAATGAAAAAGTAAGACTAGTTCCAATTACTTCCATATATAAAATAAAATATATATGATAAAAAAATCATATTGAGAAGTCTCTTAGAGCATAATTCTAAATTATTTTATCTCTCATCAATATGAAATGAATTTTAGTGATGTCGCTTTTCAAGTTCGATACATAACTTGTTAAACGCAGTTGCAAAGCCCTGTAGTTCTCTGGAATTATCATTCGGTTAAAAACCAAAATGTTCACTCATCATGGTCTCGGCGAATATAATTACTTTTTAAAAATTGGATTAAGAAAATATGCTGAAAAAGTGACTTCAATGAAAAAAATGATTAAGTGAATCTGTGTGGACGACGAAGAGACACGGGCTCCCCAGTTGGGAGGGTACCTATGAGATACCCTAGCGAAGCAATGTGTGAATAGTTGATGGATAGGCTGGCATATGATCAACACGTGACCTACAATGAAACTGAGAGATAACCTCAATGGGAAAACCTAACGTCTCCATGAATTCATCTGCATGAAAAAGAGAGCCAGAGGTAGAGGCCGCCCTTTGCCCTCGTGACTCATTAGGCAGAATGAATTGATGGGACAAGGCACTGGCGATATATAATCGTATTCGTGTTGATATTTGGTTTTTATTATAGCAACTTTGAGAGGTAACAACTAATATCTTTGACAGGAAGGGGAAAACTAATATTGGAAGATATTTGACCTGTAGGGAAAACCCTTCTGCAGTTGGAGAAGCCTTCGTGCTTTGGGATCGCTTGTAATGTGATGGAGCGCTCGGCCCTCGAAGCACGAGAACTACTCGTTGCCATCGGACCAACGCCTTAGTACAATATAATATGGAATGCATGGATTGACTATAACGACATAGAGAAGACACTCCAATGATAGTTCTAAACCCTCATACCCGAATTTGACATACAGAATAAAACTCGCAGACTATCTTCCCGACGAGGTTCTAGTCAGTTTCTCCACCTCAACGGGATTTTCCCTCCAATTACACAAGATCATCTCATGGGAATTTTTAATCCAATCTCCTTGGATCCATGATTCCCATAAACTCATATTAACCATTGTCGTTTCTTTCTTCGTTGTAATCTCAACGATCCTGGGGTAGTATTTGGCGTTCAAAGCCACATAAGAGCAGATCATCAAGGGAGAAGTATAGAAAAATGCTTAATCGTGTTATACAAGAAGGCCAACACAACAACCTTCACAACGAGTAAAAGTGGTTGATATAAGTCATACGCTTCATTTTCTTATTTTTCAAATTATTAATCTCTAACAATTTATATCAATTTTTTATATTAATATGGTAAATGTAATTTTTCTAATTATTATTTCATCAATATCAAATAAAATAATTTAATATTAATAACATTTTTATAATAATTCATAATCATTAAAAAAAACTTTTTAAACCATTTTAAAAAAATATATAACATTAAAAATATAAAATTAAAAAAAAAAATACAAATAAAATGTTTATTTTTAATAATAATAAAATCATCTACAATAAATTTAAACAAGATAAAATTAATAGCTTACAACTAAACTCTAAAAATATATTATTTATACCCGGGTGGTATTGCAGGCCACTTGGCAAGGTCTGAGTGAAGGGGGAGGCCAGCGGAGCACGGAGCCATGTGCTCGGCTCGTGCCCCACGCAGCCACCACCCTCGGGCTTTAACGAGCATTAAAAGATGATGGGAGGGGCATTAATCCCACCCCCCTCGACCGCCTCTATGCATAGCGCCATGCAAAATTCATTCAGCAGTCTCGTTTGGTGGTGTGGCTCTGCGATTTTCATGGTTTTTCGGGCAATTTTCTTCTTCCATCTTGGCTCTGCAGATCCTCTGCAGACGCCGAGTCTCGCCATGCCTCGTCAATGCATGCGTCCACGACGGGGCTCTCCGTGGCACCCACGACGCCCCCGCACTTCATCCTTGCCCTCTGGTTCATCCACTCCCGGTCTGGACAGTCTGGCTGTCATTGACACCTCCTGGTCACCGGCATGGCTTTCTCCCCGGGTCAAGCACTCCTCTTCTCCTTCGGCACAGCGCCATAGTCGACCTCGCCACAATCTAAAGACACCCCCGCCCACTCTGTCGCGTGAACACTCTGCCATTCTCCAAGACTTAGTTTTCGAGCTCCGTGAGGGGGTGAATGATCTCCAGTTCCGGGTCCAACAGATGGAGGGACGCCTCTCGGTCCTTCTCCAGCTTCTAGCCACTCCCCCTCCAGCCTCTCCTGAGTATTCGCGCGATGCTTCCAAGAACTCCAGTGGTCATGCGAGCAGTCTTCAACACGCTACCACAGAAGAAAGTATGCCATCCGCAGGGAAGGAAGGCAATCCAGAGGACATACATGCTCTCGCGCGGAAGGAAACTCTGGCCAGCAATGAAGGAGGAGACGACACTGCAGTTTCGGCAGCGGCAGTAAAGGCGAAGGACAGTAGCATCCAAGTGCCCGAAGACAAAAGCCACAACGCCACGGACATGCAATGGACTGCCGGCGGGACACCTGTCATTGAGGAACCCTGGCCTGGCATCTTGCCCGAGTATGTTCCAGATTATACTATCCTTGTTCTTTACTTTAGTTCTAGTGATGCTCATGGTAGTTAAAAAGTCTAGCTTTCTACAGAACTATTAGAAAAATTTTGTTACTAGCTACATACGGTTGGTTGAACTGGTTTCTCCTCACGGAGCAGTTCAGTAATTACAACCGAATAACTCTGTTAATGTACTCTGGATCCTGGTTCTGAGAAGAACTTTTATATTTAATACAAACTCTTACTTATAAAAAATATATATATATTATTTATAGGATTAAAATAAATGCTTCCAACCAAACTTAAAATGTTTATTATTTATCTAAAATAAATTTAAACAAGACAAAATTAATAGCTTACAACTAAACTCTAAAAACATATTATTTATAGGATTAAAATAAATGCTTCCAACTAAACCTAAAATGTTTATTATTTATTACATATATGTAAAAAAATTTAAAAATCCAAAATTAACTTTTTAAATAAACACATGGGACATACATTTATGCAATAAAAATAATTCCCAAACAAAATGTCAAAAAGACCAAGACCTTACTTAAAATGCTTATTATTTATTTGCATATATATGTCAAAAAAAATTTAAATTCCAAAATTAACTTTTTGAATAAACACATGGGACATACATTTATGCAATAGAAATAATTCCTACACAAAATGATAAAAATAATTCCCAAACAAAATGTCAAAAAGACCAGGGCAGGACCTTACTTAAAATGCTTATTATTTATTTGCATATATGTCAAAAAAAAAAAAAAAAATTCCAAAATTAACTTTTTGATAAACACATGGGACATACATTTATGCAATAGAAATAATTCCTACACAAAATGTCAAAAAGACCAGGGCAGGACCTTACTTTAGACTCGCTGGAATACCGGGTTCGAGAAAAGATAACCAACGCAAGTTCAGGTAAAGCTACGTTCCAGTGCTGTTGTTGTGACTGCAGTAGTAATTGTTGAGTGCTGTTGTTGTGGCTGCAGTAGTAATTGTTGATGCACTGATTGTTGAGTTGGGGTTGTGACAACACAGTAAAAATGCACCAACTCAACGCCTAATAAACAGGGATAGGCACAACCACCACCTCCATGGGCGCGACTTTAATAATTAAGGTTTTTTTGTTTTGATTTTTTTTTTGGGGTGTGTCAAAAGAATTACATAATTCTTTTCACTAACAAAATTTTTTTTATAACTCTTTTCACTAACTAAAAAGAAAGAGAACTTATTTTGTAGACTTAGTTAACTATCAACTAAAAAAAAATATAACTCTTTTCACTAACTAAAAGAAAGAGAACTTATTTTGCAGAACTTATTATGCAGAAAGGTGTACACCTATTGACAATGGGCACATTTAATAGGTTTTTAGTGCTTAATCAGTTTTGTATGGACAAGATTAAATATTGATGGAATATTCTTAGTCGTCCCAATAAATCAATGGTTGTTATTTCAACCACTAACTTCCTCACTATTATAAAGACATTCGTTTACATGTTTAATTTTTTACTTTTACTTGGTCATATTTAAAATTTACTATAATGGCTAGCTGATTGCCACGTCTAAGTGATTGCAAGAAATAAATCGCTGAAACGTGCATCGCTGCAGCAGTGCAGCAGTGTTTTGCGGCTGTGTAAATTAGGGTTCATCAGTGAAAACAATGAAAACCTTTCGACACAAACACCCAGTTTGAGGCTGTGCTAGTTAACTATCAATTAAAAATGTTTCAATAATAAAATAATTCACAAATAAGATTTGAGTGTTTCATAACAAATACGCTACTTTTCACCAACAATATCCCAAAAAAAAGTGTTTCTAAATAACATTAGAAATGTTGACACAAAAATGTACAAATCTCCATATATACATGCACCTATTGCAAGATATATAAAAAAAAAACCCTAATTTCAAAAAATAGAACCTATATAACAAAAATCTCCTTTCAAATGAATCTGAACATCGCAATCCATCACAATCCTCTTGAACTGTATGATGTATGAGGAAAATCACCAGCATTAAAAACATGACTAAACCTAACTCTCTGTACAGTCCTTTCAAATAACAACTATATCAACACAAAATTTTAATGAAATATCAAAGCAAACTTTTTAAGGAAAATCAAATCTTAACAGAAGTTTTAATATTTCATTACCTAAACAATTTTGTATTGTCGTGAAACATTTTGATCTAATTGGCCTATAGAAATCGTACCTTTGTCGACCTTTTCATTCAATCCTGGACTACAGCTGTATGAATTCCCATGTCCATCTATGAAAGATGTTGTCGATGCTTAAGGAAATAAGTATAAACATGCAAAATAGCATATGAAACTCATAAAGAATCCAATAAAAATATTGTCGATGCCTAAGGAAATAAGTATAAGCATGCAAAATAGCATATGAAAGGTTATGACAATATGCGGTAAAGAATCCAATAACCCCATATCGAAACTAAAGAGGAGCGGAGTTAGGGACTTAGCAAAATATAAAAATTTAATTAACAATAATCACTTTATAAAAGTCGTTGATATAAGCTATCAGCGTTATTAGTTTGGAAAAGTGAAAAATAAATTGATTAGAATATATCAACCACTTTAAAAAAGTAGTTGTTGCTAGTTAAGAACGAACATACCTTTAATTTATCACATTAATAATTAATGCATTGCATTAATACAATATATAATAATAAAGTATTAATGTAATACATTAATGTATTATATTAATGTATATAAATTAATGGTCTATTAGTATGTTAATGTAATGTAATACATTAATAGAATATATACTAATAATCTATAAATGAAATGTATTAATTAATGAATACTTTAATATATTATTGAAATGTATTAATTAATGAATACTTTAATATATTATTTATTTACATTAGTGTTTAATCTATCATATTAATATTAATTGATTGATACATTAATAATGTAATGCATTAATTACTCATTAAGTTATTACACTATTAATTAATACATTGTTAAAGTATTAATATATAAAAGTATTAAATTAAATACATCAATAAATATATTAAATACATTAATAAAATATTAATACACTAATACATTAACACAACACAACATTTGTAATGTAGTAATACATATTAATACACTAATATACTAATTGATTTGTATATTAATACATTGTTAAAATATCAATATACTAATAAAGTATTAATATATTAAAAATTCATTATTACATTATTATAATGGATAAATTAAAGTATTTTAACACATCAATATATTTATCTAAAATAAATATATTTATTGAAAATGACTATGATTAATTATGGTTGACCATAATCATGGTTTTTGATGATCATAACTATGAATGATATTGATATATTAATGTATATTGCATTGTATTAATTTAATTAATTAATATTTTAATACATTTAAAAAAAAATACATTACTAAAATATTAATACATTAAAGATTAGTAAAGTATTAATAAAATAATAAAATAATCAATTAATAAAGTAGTAATGTATTACTAAAGTATTAATATATTATTCATTAATACAATGTATAAATTAAAATAAAAAGTTACATTAATGTATAATACAATGTATTAATTAATTAATACATTAATAATGGTATGTATTAATTAATTAATACATTTATAAAATATTATTTAATACATTTTCAAAATATTAATACACTAATAAATTAATACAATACATTATTACAATCATAAAATAAATAATGTTTAATACAATAAATACATTAATAAATACATTACTAAAATATTAATACATTATTAAAATATTATTAATGTATTAATAAATACATTACTAAAATATTAATACATAAAAACATTAGTAAAGCATTAATACATGAATAACATAATACATTGATAAAGTAGTAGAATAATACATTGATAAAGTAGTAATGCATTAGTAAACTACATTACATTATTCATTAATGTAATGTATAAATTAAAAAAAAAAAAAATTTGCATTAATCTATGATGCAATGTATTGATTAATTAATACATGTAATGCATAAATTAAAATAAAAATTTACATTAATGCAATCTATTAATTAATTAATACATTAATAATGTAATGTATTAATTAATTAACACATTTATAAAATATTAAATAATATATTACTAAAGTATTAATTCACTAATAAAGTAATACATTAATAATGCATTATTACAGTCATAAAACAAATAACATTTAATACATTAAATGCATTAATAAAAACATTACTAAAATATTAATACATTAAAACATTAATAAAGTAGTAATACATTGACCTTAATAATGTTAATAATACATTATTGAAGTATTAATACATTAATATACTAAATTTCATTGATCATGGTTGACCATGAACATGGTTTAATATGGTCGATTGACGTTTATTATGGTTGACCATCCCCATGGCTAACCTTGTTGACCATGTGGATACAATTATGGTGGGCCATGATTATGGTGGACCATGATTATGTTTTGTTCATCACATTATGAAATTAGGTTTTGTGACATTGTCACGCCATTAGGTTTTGTGACATTGTTGTGCCATTAGGTTTTGTCACATTGCGACGAAGGAGAAATGTTCATTCGTTTGCGACGACACGGAAATGTTCATCACATTATGACGATAGGGAAATGCTCATCAAAATGCAATGTTCATTTATGTTCGTCACATCATGATGACAGGGGAGTGTTCATCATACTATGATGATAGGGTTATGTCATAACATTGTGATCTTCATATATGTTCGTCAAATTACGATCGACATGTATGTTCCTCACATTGTGACGTTCATATATGTTCGTCACATTGCGACATTACTATTTTTGGCATTACTACATTGCAATGTTGATTATGTTTTGATCATCATATTGCGACATTATGTTTTGTTTGTCACATTATGACATCAACTTTTATATGCATATGACATTGAAAGGTTATGGTCATAAAATTAGGACAAAGGGTTTTTGTTTGTCACATTATGGCATTGGAATAAGTTTGTCACTCTCTGATAAAGGGGATATGTTCATCACATTGCAAGATCAGGAAGTGTTCGTCTCATTGCAATGTTGGTCTATGTTGGTCACATGATTATG
This sequence comes from Picea engelmannii, assembly GCA_009831015.1. Lineage (NCBI taxonomy): Eukaryota > Viridiplantae > Streptophyta > Pinopsida > Pinales > Pinaceae > Picea > Picea engelmannii. The sequence goes on along the minus strand of ML782965.1, from coordinate 81,610 downwards.
TTAGGTTGTGTACATCACATTGTGAAAATGGGTTGTGTTCATCCCATTGTGACATTTGGAAAGAAAATGTGACGTCAGGATATGTGTGTCGGATTGCAATGTGAGGATATGATTTCACATTGCAACGACAGGGCAATGTTTGTCACATTGCGACATACGTTTAAGTTCGTCACATTATGATGAAAGGGCTATGTCATCAGATTCCGACGACAGGGTTGTCTTTATCACATTGCGATCGACGTATATGTTTGTCACATTGTGATGAGAAGGAAATGTTCATCACATTGTGACAACAAACAAATGTTCATTACATTGTGATGATAGGAAAATGTTCATCACATTGCGACGACAAGGAAGTGCTCATCATATTACGAAGAAAGGGCTAAGTTCATCACATTATGATCAACACATATTCTCGTCACATTGTGAAGTTCATATATGTTCGTCACATTTTGAAGTCCATATATGTTCGTCACATTCAAACGTTACTATGTTTGGTATATTACAATGTTCCTATGTTTGACACATTGTGATGTATGGAAATGTTGTCACATAGTGACATCAGGATATGTGTGTCACATAGAAAGGAGAGGAAATGTACATCACACTGCGACGAGAAGACAATGTGCAACACATTGTGACGCTTGTAACCATTCGTTAGATTGCGACATAACTATCCACATTGGGATGAAATGCATATGTTCATCAAATCATGACGTCAATTTATGCTCATCAAATTGCAACGTTAATGTGTTCAATAGATTGCAACATTACTATGTTCATCAGATTGCAATGTGCTCTTCCCATTGTGATGTTTGGAAAGGTTTGTCACAATGTGATGTCACGGTATGTGTGTCAGATTGAAACGTGAGGATATGTTGTCACATTGCAATGATAGGGCAAGGTTTTTCACAATGTGATGATAAAGTTATGTTAATCAGATTGCGATGATAGGGCTATCTTTGTGAAATTGCAATTGACATATATGTTTGGCACATTGCGATGATAGGGAAATATTTATCAAGTTATGATGACAAGGAAATGTTCATCACATTGCGACTTTAATTTATATTCATCATAGTGTGACGATAGGGAAGTGTTCATCATACTACGATGATAAGGATATTTTCATCACATTGTAATCATTATATATCTTTGTCACATTACGATCGACATATATCTTTGTCACATTGTGATGTCCATATATGTTCGTCACATTACAACATTTCTATGTTTGGTAGATTGCAATGTTTCTATGTTCAAAATATTGCAACGTTTGGAAATGTTGCCATTGGGATGTTACATTTGTTTCCACATTGGGATGACATGCATATGTTCATCAAATTGTGATGTCAGTTTATGTTCATCACATTGTGATGTTACTATGTTCAACAGATTGAAACATTATTATGTTCATCATATTTCAACATTACGACGTTTGTCACTGTGCGATGTTACTATGTTTGACACATTGCAACATTACTATGTTCACCATGTTGTAACTTTTGGTTTTGTTCATCATATTGAAATGTCAGGGCATGTTCATCGCATGACAAGGTTGGTTTTTGTTGGACACATTATGAAAAGGAAGTTTTAGCAAAGTTTAAAAAAACAAATCTAGCAAAGTGTTTCCTTTGTGAAAAATATGAACTTTGAACCGATGTGATATATTACTTATAGAGAAACATAGAATCATACTTGTTCTAGGGACCTTGATAACATATGATCTTGAACTGTAAAATCTATCCCTTCCAAATAAGCATACATAAAATAAGAGTATGCATTTTGGTGTTGTAAATTGCAATTGTCACTAAAATAAAAAGGAAGGGGTTAAACAAATAATTATGGTTTATAGTAGTTAAATATTTAACTGAAATCCATTTATAACTAACTGTGATTTGAACCTGTGACCCCTTAAGAGGAAACACATGTTCTTAACCATTAGGCCCACTCAGGCTGTATTAATAATCTATTTTTTAAGGTCACAGCAAAGCCAGCACACCAAATTGGTGTATGAGACCCCCTTGTTTGTGGGACAAGGGA
>ML782965.1:59559-79496 GCA_009831015.1 Picea engelmannii | reverse complement strand
TATATATATATATATATATATAATGATGTGCCTGAAGTGATATCTTGTTAAGAGACATTTACTTTAAAATTTTAAATATTGTTTTCATCTTGATATGATATATTTTTATTTTACATTTAATTATCCTTAAACACTTTTTATTATTAAAAAAAAAATAATATAATTATTTAATACTCTTAATTTTTTAATTAAATTATACATTTTAATATAATGTATTAATCATAAAATGTATTAGTACTTTATTAACTAATACTAAAGTATTAATATACTATTAAAACAATATATTAATAATACATTTAACCCATTAATAAATACATTAGTAAATATAAAAATATTAATGCATTTTTACATTAAATTAAATTTAAATTATTAAATTATTACTATGATTAAAATTAAATTATTAAAATTAAAACTATTATTTTCTTATTATTATAAAATAAATCCAAATCTAAAAATTAAATATTAAAATCAAATTATATAAATATTAAAATTGAAATTATATATATATATATATATATATATATGAACAAACAAAAAAAATCAAATTATATAAATATGAAAACTGAAATTAGCATGACAAACTCTTACACGTACACGATAAACATTATAGCATATCGATCAGGTTGTGGTGATATTTGTCCCAAGTCTCTTGGAACCTTCGTTTTCCCCAGTGCATCTAAAGTCTTTTGGATGTTTCTTCTGCCATCTCCATGTTTTTTTTCTTAATTTCTACATTGTCTACCTGCGTACACCAACCATACAGTTTAATGTGAATGCATTGCTGATCCTGTACACGGCGACTATCTACGCTGGGAGGGGGCGTGAATTGTGCCTTCCACTGTATAAATTCACAGCCTTTGCAAACGTTTCTATAAAATCTAGAAGGAAAACACTTTATGTTGTATTATTTTCTAATCATATTAATATTTATAAAATCTAGAAATACTTTATTGTATTCATTTAATATGATTATTGTAGAGACAAGTCCAGGTATCCAGTGCCACCATGGAGTGCACTTCTGGCATCTTATCACTCCTTTTTAACGCCATTAATGTCGAGCATTGTGGCTTTGAAGATCACAGTAAATGGTGAAACACAAACCAACACGGATATGCTTTCGATAATTTTGATTAGACAAAAAATTAATCTATAAAAACATTAAGAAAGCAATGAAGCATCGATTCAGCCAATATAAAATAAGTAATAAAAATAACTGTTATAAAATGTTAAAGTCAGTAATATTGGTTTCATTTCGTTTATAAAATAAAATGTACAACATACCTTGAACTGCAATAAAATAAAACAAAATGAAATTCATATTTTATTGACATAGTAGTGGATACCTCGATTATTATAAAATAGAATCGAATACAGTGTTGAAATTACATGGTGTTGGATTAAATAATCTCGTAAACAAAAACAAAGACATTAACCAAAATTATAAACTAAAGAAAGGATTCCCTGCGTGATCGAACATTAAGTGATCGATCATTGAATCGATCATAAGGGAATCTACATCGCGGCCCGCATACTCCCACATGGACGCATTGTTATCATCCATATCGTCATGGTTGTATGACCATACTTTGAAGAGATCGGGGGGCAATTGTTGTTCCACCTTTTCTTGTTCGGTAACAGGCAGCCCTTCGAGTGACATAAGACCACTGGCGACGCCACTGCAGCTACATGGAAAGCCTGCTTTGCACCGCCCCAGACGTCATTGAACTGAAGAGGAACAGATGGGAGGAACCGCAGAGCAGAAAACGGTGGTGGCGTTCGGGGTATCTCAATCTGATTCTATGTTCTCCCGTGAAGTAAATGGAACCAACAGGTGCCTGCAATCAAATCAACGCATTGTTAATAGCACGAATAACAAAGGGAAATGTTCATGCATGAACAATTCATTGCATGCTGGCTGACCATTGAAGGAAGGCGTGAGCCTGTATGCATCCATATAAAATTCAAAACATAAAATCGTAAAATAATTATTTTAAAAGGAATAAACCTTTGATTATCTGTCTCAAGCCCACAGCAATGGCTTTCCCCACCACACTGTTATAGTCTCATATATCCAGAAAATGGACAGTCAAAAAAATGAAACGCGGTAATCCTAAAGATTAATCATTTAAACGTGTCAATCATATAGTGTTATAATAATTTCGTAACATGATTAGGTAAATGTTAAAAAGTAAATAGGATGCACTCAAAAATACAAGGAAGTTATGAAGAGTAAATCAATTCATTGATTTGAGAGGACGACTAAGAATATACTAGAATCTTCAATTGTTAGTCATGAGATTAGAATTTTAGATTAAAAGGATTTTAATTGTGTCCATTGCTAATAACTAGCACAGCCACATAATTGTGGCTCATCAACGCCCAAAGGCTGATATTATGAAAAGAATCCTTAAAAGAATATATTAAATTTTATTATTGATTAACAAATAAACTGTTGTGCTTCATTTATATGGTGTTAATATTTTAATTTCTGTTAATCACTTATATGGCAATCAATTAGCTATCAAAGTAATTTTTAAATATGATTAGGTAAATTTAAAAAAGTAAACACATAAACAAATGTCTTTATAATAGCTAAGAAGTTAATGATTGAAATCACACCCATTTATTACTAAGAATATTCCAGCCATATTTAATCATGTCTATAGAAAATTTATTAAGCACTAAAACCCCTATTAAATCTACCCATTGTCAATAGGTGTACGAGACCTAAATATAGACCTTTATGGTTAAGTTTCTAAATAATAACAACACTAAAAATTCCACACTAAGTTACAAACCCATGAGGTAAATAATGCACGGATTAATAATACGATGAGGTGTGAAGTATAAGCATGCAATGCAAAATGCTATCGTGATCGCTAAAGAACCCAATATCCCTATAACTTAAAATTTCCATGAGATTAATAATGGGATGAGGATTTTGTTATAAATTATTAGTATTATATCATTATTAAGTTAATAACATTAATGATTTTTAGTAATGATTATGGACCATGTTTTGAGATGCAGAAAAGTTAATAACTCAAATCTTAACCTTTAACTTTTACTTTTAATTTCATATTAAGACTAAAAATATTGGCAGCATATTAAATTTTTTCCATAAAAAAATATTTATGATTAAAGTTCATTAACTCTGACCATTTCCAATAGAAGTAAGCTTATTAACTTTGACCATTTCCAATAGAACTAAGCTTACAGCGTAATAAAGAACTCTGACCATTTCCAATAGATGTAAGCCTACAGCGTAATAAAGAACTGAGCTCTGTGACCGACAACTTCAGCCTTCATGTTAAATGAATGGTCTCAACTTTAGCATGTCCTATGGTGAGTCCATAGGAAGATTATAATCAGAGAACATCCGGACAAAGAACAAAAAGACCGGTTGACAAAATCCCTAACCGAACACAATTCTAGGAATTTTAAATGTGCACTATGGCGATCATGAAACCCTATCAATAGCAATGGCAATTTCGTGAACCAACAAAACTTAATTGTCTTAAAAAACGATATTCAGTGAAATCTAATGAGAAACAGAAAACCTTACCTCTCCCGTCAACAGAAGCCGCCGGCTACTGCATAACCGTCAAACTTAAACTGTCACCTTTCTTCACCGTTCACAAAAATTCATCACACAATCGAACTCAATGGCTAGATTATGTCCGGGTTACGGTGTCCCCATTTTGTATTGGTTTCAGTGGATCCTATTGAAGTGAACATGGAGGAGGGAACACTAACTGCGGTGGGAGAAGCGGATCCCGTGTATCTCCATAAGAAAACTAAGAAAATTGTGGTATGGAGCAAAGCTGCTAAGCCTGGGTTCTGTATAGGACGAGAAAAACGAAGCTGAGAAGCAGCCCACTAACTAGGAGGAGAATTTCTGATGAGGGCAACAAAACAAGCCCATGACTTACATATCCACCCACAGACCTGCACATCTAACGAAGCATAGTTTAACTCCGCCGTTAGAAACATAACTGAGTTCGACGCAATTATTACGCCGAAAGGCGTATACCTATTGACAATGACCACAATTAATCAGCTTTTAATCTAAAATTCTAATCTGATGGTTAACAATTGAAGATGCTGGCATATTCTTAGTCGTCCTCCCAAATCAATGAATGTGATTTAAATGATTAACCTTTCAAATTACCATTTAAATTTCCTCAACTGTCTGTCCAGACGTTTCATTTTCTGACTGCATGTGCTTTTCATTTTCTGTGCGCGTTTCATTTTCACCACGAATTTCACCTGTCCGCCCTTTCGGCGTTCTCAGCCGCGAGTTAGCGGCTGTGCTAGTAATAAATACAATGATAGAGAAGTATTACAATGACATGCAGGTATAAACCCTTCGAATAATTGATAATCCATTCCAATGAACCATAGTTCGCCTCCGTCGTCGAACAGACTAGATCCATTAAACCATAACATGTTGTGATTAATAAAGCATGAATTTTAGTGATGGCACTTTTTAAATTTCACTCATAGCTTGCTCACTCATCACGGACTAAATGAATATAATTACTTTTTAAAAAATGATATGTAAAATTGGACTAGGAAATGTAGGAAAAGTGACTTAAGTCAACCGCCTTTGTACCAATGCATCACATAAAACTATACTCCGATGCACAATACATACATTATAAAGACTCCGGCCGGTATAATAATGCTTCCACAAAGTACCAATGCATAACATAAAACTTACACTCATGCAAAATACATACATTATTCGAAATAAATTTATAGGAAATTTTATTGAATGAAGTAATATTTTGAAAACAATCTCTAATTAATCACATTGTACTTCAAGAATATCATATATAAGTTCTGCACAATCGATCTGATTGTACACTCCACGGCTAGTACAAGCGCTACAAAAATTACGCAATCTGGTTCGTAATCTTAAACAACGGATCGCTATTGATAACACCTCTAAGTAAGGAACCACAAACAGCCTCCTCTGTTCCACCAACTAAAGCAAGGCCTAACATTTATGTAGTTACGTTTCTGCTTCCGGAAATGGCGTCCAATCTTCGATTACACCGAAAGTAATTAAATCCTGGAAAAATAAAATAAAGCATAAGATTGCCTGTGCACGTATAAACAATGATTCAGGGCGAACGTTGTATGGTAGTTGTGTATAAGAAGTGAATCTTACTTTAATGATTTAACTATGTAGAAACGGGAGATGGAGCCGAAGTGGGAGAGATTGTTATGTCTCCGAAACCAATTGTCGCAGGAGCAACAGCAAATGATACAAACTCGCTCATCATCCGCCGGTCTCCGCTTCTGTGAGCCTCGCACAGGCGGGGCAAGTAGACACCTGCTCAATTTATATATAAATGAATCAATACGTATAAAAACCATACGTATACATATTCATAGCTGCAGGTATGTCTCATGTAGTATATCCAGTGAGTATACTATTTTAAAGCTACTACAATATAGGGGGTATGAATATGAATACAAAATTGTGATGATGAGGAGTAATAAGTACCTTCCCCTGCGGCAAGATTGAAGTAGAGGTCGATGATGTTGGGGCAGTTGTTGTAGCACCGCTGAGCGCATAACTTATTTGTGAAGCCACCGTCCGCTAGAGAATCGGTGGACATCCCCACTGTCATCCTTTCCACCCCACACGCGTTCATGCATTCTTCCGTTTCTATCAATTCATTCATAGAATCCGCTATAATCTTCGATGTCTGCACATCATCAATTACCCAATCAAGTCAGAGAAACATAGTAGAAATATAAAAGTTGGGCAAAGGCAATACCAAACATATAATTAATATATGTGAATAATCAATTAATGGAGAATGATCTAAACTCACCTGGCATTCATACTGCACATTGCCATCCCTCAAGATCGACTTCTCAAGCACACAACGTCCTCCAGAAGTCGACACAGAAAACGCGCAAACCTCCACGGGTAGCTTCTCGCATACTATCCCACCTGATCATTAATCAATCCAACAGTAAGTAATCTATAAACTATAAATTAAAAGATTCGTAATTCCATGACCACTTACTATGATCCGTTTATCAGAAAAGGACTACCAAGTCAATTACATATTCTCAGTGGACATGCCAAACATAAAACGAAACCAATTCTGCATACTACATACCATAAACAACTTGCAGACTTAAAACTGAAACAAGGGCTGAGATTGCCAAAACAAGCTTTGCAACAGCCATTTCTATATTGCTCTGAATCTCGGTTACCACTCCGTTTTCTCTGTTAAAATGAAGACGTATATATAATAGCTATCAACTATGTTAATTTGCAGAAGCAATCGCAGACAAGGGAAAGTATAGTATTAGGAGATGCGTGATTGATGACTCTGCGCTTCTACTGATAAGTCGTTTATCGCTCTATATATAGGGGTAAAGAATGGAGAGCAAACAACCAACCGCGATGAGACATTTTCCGCGTTGAGACATTTTCAACGGCGAAGCCGCCTTGCGGAATTAGGCGATACCTGGTGAAACTGCCACCTAATTTTCCTGCAAATATATTTTAATACAATATCCGTGGGCATTTCTCAAACGATGGTATCTGGAGACTGGAAACACCGCCTTTCAATGACGTGTAGACTTGTTTGGCGCATTCAAATTTTGTGTGGTTGGACTGGGGACTTGGTGTCCCGCGGATGACATTAGACTTGAAGGTCTAGTGGCCCAGTCATACAGACCAGGCACGACTCTCAAAATTGAGGGCCAAACGGTAATGTACGATTATTGCGCCATGTGTCTATTGAGTTGGTAATGTGGTGGTAGTTTTAGCCAAAACTTCAAATCAAAGGAAACTGAAGACACCTTCTAGATACAGGCCGAGTCTACTATTTTTAGTTTTTGGCGGTGTTTTAAATGTAAATGTGTTCAATATTATACAGGCCGAATCCGAATATTTCCAATCTGTTTGTTGTAGAATTTGTTTGACCTGACTTACTAATTTATAGGAACTCTAGGTTTATATATTAGAGTATGCAAAATGATTCAAGGTAAGGCTTCGTTTAATCAGTAGTAACTTTTACTAATCAATTATTCGAATTAAATTTTCCACAATTTCTTACTACCATACGAACAAGGCATCGATGACTTTGTCTAATTGTTTTTCATAATTGATAATGATCTCATATCATATTAACAACATGAAGAGGACATTCACTTTGTCTCATTTGCAAGAATTTGTTATATGATTTATTTATGATATTAGTTAATTACTATAATATCATAAATAAATCGAATGGTTCTAAGTCTTTGTGGTCCCTACACTCGTGGCACTAGTTAGTTGGCTCATTGTCATCTTCGTGAGAGTGAGTCAACATGCTCATGTTTTTAGTGCAAGATTGGAAGAGGCAGTCCAACCAGCCACCACTCCCATCCTCAATGCCTTTGAAGTGTCACCATATTCATCTCTCAAATACATTAACAATGGAACATTGGAACTGATTATGCCTTCATCTTCCTCCACAAGTCGCTCAAGTTCTAGATCATGGGGTCATTCACCACCTCCAAGTGTTCCTACGATCGGTTCAATCTCCTTCTTGCCGTGTTTGTACCAAGACATTTGTTCTTCCCCATCACACCCCTATGCAACGAACGATTCCACTCTCCCTTCCTCGATCTTTGACTTCTTTGTTCCCTATATCTCCATTGGTTCTTTTGACATACTTGCTTCAGAAAAGTCAGCGAACTTTTCCATGCCATGAACGTCATCAACCAAGATATCTTCCATCTTGTTGATACACCATTCTAAGTCCTCTAAGACCTCTGAATCATCTCAGTTTTTCGTTTCGGCTGTCTCTTCACCTCGTCCATTGATGTCCAAGCAAGGGTGTTGGCTAAACACCAAGCGTAAGGAATACATCTTCATCCCCCTGCTCCCCTTCACTATAGGAACTAGAGACGCAGTTGGTCTTGACATGAGAGCCAAACAATCAGCATGCGTGATGGAAATTGCCTTTTCCGTTTGCATGAACTCTTGACCCATAACTACTTTGTAATCTTCTAACGAAACAATGGTGAAACTCACCCATCTGATCCATTCTCCAAGCTTCATAGGTACATTCATGGTTGTGTCAACAATATCTTGTTCACTTGAGTTTACTACTTTGAAAAAAGTTTGTTCCTACTCAAATTGCAATCCGAGACTTCTTGCAACGTCTTCTCTCATGAAGTTGTGAGTAGCACCACTTTCCACCATAACCAAATTCATTTTCCCATTGATCTCTGCCTGAAAATAGCGAAGTCTTATCACATGGGGGTCTTGATTTTCCATCTGCCTCCACAACAACACCCAAAACATGTAGCACATCCACAAATGGGCTATCCACTTTCTCCAAAGTGTTCAGTTTTGCTTCAACAGACAATTCTTGGCATAATGTTCCTTCACACAAATCCAACAAGAAAATGCCTTTTTCTCCTTTTGCGAATCTACCTGCTTCACATTATATTCGTTGCCTTTGGATACCTTTGTCTCTCCCTTGTCCTTTGTCTTCTTATTTTGCTTCTCATGTTGGCCATTATCATTGTTCGAACCTGCTTTGGCTTCACCCTTGAATTCTAACAACTTGTTGGCCGCAGTGATTGATGTCACAAGGGTCTGCACATTTTGGCATCACAACTCACTCTGCACCCAAGTCTACAAACCATTCATGAAGTGGAAAGTCCTAAACTTTGTTTGAAGACACGAGAAATTTGTTGGATGATTTACGGAAAATTAATAGAGGATCCATTGAATAGGGTCCATGAATAATGTATTAAAATGATCTCGCAAAGAGTTAAGAATTGCTATCTTTGATTTCTAAATATATACAAAATACTTTTCAAGGAGAAACAATGTTCTTGTTTCCAAGTAATATTAATTAAAAGTTAAACACAAACCATATTCATGTGTTAGTTGTTCTCTTGAGAGAATATGGTTGAGATCTTGGTGTGGGGATGGCTTTGAAATGTACATATGACCATTAAGGATGTTAAGGTACTCAAAACAGGTTATCTACAAGTATACAAGTTTTTGGAATGCAACTGAACACTTGAACGGACAAAAACATTTAGGTCTTATATTTTGTAAATCAATTTCCTATATTTCATCTTCTTACACAGTAATCAAATTCATTGTAAAAGTACCTTGAATAATCCTTCCAAGTTAACAAATTGTTTTTTTTCTAGATTTGCATTGCCACTAACGCTTCATGAAAGACCATCATTAACTTGCACCCACCCTTAAAGATATTTCTTAAATATGTCACATATGATGCATTACTTATATATATATATATATATATATATCATATACATTGTTAATGATATATAAGTAAGTCACACCTAACCCACATACATAACCTACACACTTAAAACCCACTTTGAAGTGAGCATGCACATAAATGTTGATCCAATTAACATAGTCATGGAAAAAATGCATTGTTAACCACACTTATTTACTTACATCACCTATGTGAGGGGAATGTATATTACATGGGGTTTGGACTTTTCCCACTTATTTACTTACATCACCTATGTGAGGGGAATGTATATTACACGGGGTTTGGACTTTTCCCATCTCAATGGGAAAATGATTTCATTATTTTCATATTATAGGAATTTTCATTATTTTTTTTTTTTTTAATAAAGTACTTTTTAGTTTAATAAGGTGGGGTTTGGACTTTTTCCATTTCACATTGTAGGAATTTTCATGTTTTTTTTAACAAAGTATTTTTTACTTAAATAAGGTGTTGGACTAAAAAGTTATAACAATTAGAAATTGCATTCTAAACTATTTAAATCATATTATAATAAAAAATTGTTTAACTTAAGATTTAAGAAGTGTTTAAGTCACATTATAATAAAAAGTTATATTTAACTTAAGATTTAGTAATTTAATAAGGGGTTGTCTGAACATTGGATTTTTGAATTTTTTTGGTGGTGAAATCACCATTTTTATTATTTAAATTGTATTTTTGAATGCATAAATAGATTCAATACTTGAAAAACCCTCAAAGCACTTGAATTATATAGACTTGATCACTCAAATCTAAAGTTCCAATAATTTTTGGTTTCATGTGAAAATGATCTTAAAAATGCCAAAAAAATAGAAGGTTTAAACTATGCTATTTAATAATAAAATAATTGATAAATCCTTAAATACAATTAATATACACATTCACATACAACAACCGAGCCTAAGCTTTGCCCATTTATGTTGTATCTATTTTTTTTAAATTGCATATCACTTGCACGATCAACCAGTGATGCATCTAAATAACATGTTCTTTATAACAACGCTTACATAATCATTTATCAAAATTGCTATATGTTTTAAATGATGTTGCAGTTTAAATAATATTATATTATCTTCACTAAATCAAAGAACACACATTTTTGTTTTCAAAGAAGTGACAGAGTAAACCTTCACCGGCATAGAAAAAGAAGTGTTCACGATTAAAGCAGGACATAACACCATGAATATTTCCAAAGCTGAGATCGCTTATTCGAAACTAATAAACCTAATATAGAAATGTTGGTCCTAAATTGATTATCATAATGCTAACAAAATAAAAACAAGGAGATACTTTAGTTAAATACAGTAATTCACTATTTCTCCAAAAATTTCCGGTAACTGGCTACTTCTTCAAAAACTAGCTAACCAGAATTGTTGAAATTGCAATGGTTAGTTGGTCAAATACAATTTCGTCGATCTGGGTCAATTTGGAGATGACCTAATAACCCTAGATTGTAATTTAGAGTTGTTTAGATGGAAGATTTCGGAGTTGCGATTTTGGCATCCAGATTCAGGGAAAAATTCATCCCCAAAAAGCATCGAAAAGAGGGCCTATGTGAATGCTCCTTATCCCACACCCTCAAATGTCCTCTCTGAATAGGTAATGCAAAAACGATACCATGTATCAAATATGACATTGTATCATTTAAGACACAGGAATACAATGGTCTTTAAGAGTGATGTTTTTACCAGGTTGGGGGTTTTCTTCCCTATCAACCCCAGTGTCAAAAATCTATGCATGTTTGTCGTTAAGTTACTATGGGATGCATCAATTTCTGAGATGCATCAATTTTTGTAAGTTACAACAATACAATAATTCATTGTTTTCATGATTATTTTAAATCTTGAAACAAACACTAGAAGCATCAAAACCTTCAAACTACACCAACTCACCAGACCTTTTCTTTCATTAATACAACAGAAAATCATTCCATGCATGAAAACCTGTTACAACTCTTTAACTTTTGACTAATTTTCAAAAAGAAAAAGAAGGATTATATTCGTCAAACTTTTAAAGTGACTCATGTTTATGCATGAATCATAAAAAAAAAAAAAGAATTATTTCCACCAAGACCTTCAAATTACAATAACTCAATACTGAAAACTGGTAAAGAAATGAATTACATACACTTAAACATTCCAATGAATTACATACACTTAAACATTCCAATCACAACAACCTAATCATTTTCATTTTAAGAAAGTCGTATACAAAGCATTGTATGCTTCAATAGCCTTAGATTTCCACAATCGAATGCATATATAATTTTAATACAAAACTAATTGATCATCACCTTGTTAAAAGTCTTATAAAAGTCTTATCTTGGGTTGCTCCTTGTAATTCTTCCTCTATACATGGAAAAATTGTAGCTAACTCAGAGAAAAAAAATCCAAAATAAGGAAAGAAAAGAGCGAATGTGGGTGGTTTTCAGAAAAAAATTGACAACATGAGCCTGAGCAGAGTGGGGCCTTCCAAACGAAGACGCTCTAAGATATGAAGACATTTTCGGATAGTTGTCTGATGGCACTGGCATGAGCGATTCAAATGCCACGTAAAAGAACATACAAGGACCAAATGGAAATTATTAACAACCACACATGGTATTTTGCTTGCAGGGAGGGATGATGGGCGGTTTATAAAGCAACGTTTTTTCAACATCTTATTTTTTTCTATATTTTAAATCACTAAAAGACGGTAGAATTACTTATTAACATTACATGTACTTGCAATACAATCCGTTAATTTTGTTGTTACATGTCAACGCATTTATTTCTTTACCGTTTTTAACATTAAGCTCAATCACTTTTAAAGTTATTATTTCTTAATCACAATGTTAGTATTTTTAAATATTAACATTATTGGCACCAAACTTTAAATTTATTTGCCTCCTATTATTTGCACCAAACATGGAATGAGTTTTTAGGGATGTTTCGAAGGGAGTATTTGAGGGGTGGTTCGTCTTCCACATGTTGTTTGTCACTTCCTCTTGTTCCTCTTTGATTTTTCCCTTGAAAAATCGTGTCTCGGCTAGTACAACTTATTTATCATCCTTCTTTAAGGACAACACCCCGTGTCGTGGACCTTTTCCTTCTCAAAAATAGCAAAGCGTGTTCCACCAATAACAACTTCATCTATTCCTCAATAAAAAGGATTATGTACCTCACATCAACAAACAGGCCTAAAATTCCCATAAGGACTTAGCATATTTACTACAAGGAGAAAAGGACAAGCAAATTGGATCCTCTTTACGGTTTGCAATTTCAATGGGAATGATAAAACAAGTTATTTTTCGTGTGTATATATAAACCCCTTAACAACGATGATGATGGTTAAATAAATAACTCGTCCACAAAATTGCATAATTTTTTTTAAATTAATAAGATAGGGAAAATTAATATATATATATATATATATAAACAATCTTGTATTCATAAATATTTAAAATTTAAAATTACAACTTGATGTTTTTTATTTTTTTTAAATTAATAAAATAAGGAAAATTAAAACATTTTTTTTTATAAACAATTACAACTTAATTTTTTAAATCCACACCATAATGATAACTTAATTTTTTAAATCCACAACCAATTTATTGTTAAAATTTTTATTCTAATCTATAATCTATGTTTATTTTAAAGTAAGTAACTAAATAAATAATTTTGAAATTTTAATTTCTTAATTTTTACTTTTTAAATCCACACAACCAATATAATGACAACTTAATTTTTTAAATCCACAACCAATTTAATGTTAAAATTTTTATTCTAATCAATATTTACGCCCAAAGGCGTATACCTATTGACAATGGGCAGATTTAATGATCTTTTAATCTTAAATCTTAATCTTATGGCCAACAATTGAAGATGCTGGCATATTCTTAGTCGTCCTCCCAAATCAATGAATGAGATTTACTGTTCATAACTTCCTTGCATTTATGAATGCATGCGTTAACATGTTTACTTTTTCACATTTACCTAATCATATTAAAAAATTACTATAAGGCCATATGCTTGCCACGTTAAGATGATTAAAAAAGATTAATATCTATACAAGATTTTATTGACACGTTTAGAGACACTACCTCAAATAGATTGCCAGCATAACTGTTGGGGACATGAACGGTGAGAAGTGAACCGTTTTTTAATTAAATCTCATAGATTATTTGTGCCGCGTACCGGAAGATTATGGAAGGAACCATTTATGTGCAGAACTTGTCTCCGCATCTACTCTTCGAAGGGAGTTCAAGAGGTTTGAAAAAATTCGATCGGACGAAATTCTAGCCTTCTTGGTTCAATTAGGGGTTCATGCAAGTAAAATTTGTTGTGGGGAATAATAGATTAATGTTATCGCTAGCTTGTTGGTAATATTTGAAACAGAAACAGGGAGCAAGAAAATACTTATGCACGTATTGAATTTGACTGGTTAGATCATGTTGCCTTAACAGGTTAGTGGTTCTAATTGTTCATTAATTGCTAACTGACGTGTGATATAGAAGGCGGCAGATCTACAGTGCTTCTTCAAACGAAAAATTACGTCATTCACCTGAATGAGTGTATACAACAATTGGAGCAACGAAATCGAGAGGCGAGGACAGATGAGTGATATATTCTCTGCTTTATGGGCTTAGTGCCAGTGAAACCCAAGGTAATCCTTTCTGATTACTATTTTCATTTTTCTTTCCTTCAGATCAACAGGTTAGTGGTTCTAATTGTTCATTAATTGCTATCTGTCGTGTGATATAGAAGGCGGGCATAGCTACAGTGCTTCTTCAAACTAAAGATTGCGTCATTCACCTGGAGCAACGAAATATTAATTCTCTGTGAATAACCAATCACAAAGAATACTTATTCGCGTATGAAAACTGTAACTCAAGTGTTGTAGGCATCGCCTCTTTTCATATATGGAACACAGGTTTATATTAGGGTTTGTATGTAATTTTAAAATGTTAATTAAAATTTATTTGTAAATAAAATAGACCAAAAGAAAATTAAGGTTTCAAAAAACAATTAAAGTTTGTTTGCAAAAGAAATATGCCTTTCGGCGTTCATCAGCCACAGCCACAATTATGTGGCTGTGCTAGTTATTCTAGAGTAAGTAACTAAATAAATAATTTTGAAATTTTTATTTCTTAATTTTTTTAAAATCCTGCATAGAGTAATTTACTACTCTAATCTCTTTCGTGTATGCACTTGCAGCCACCTTTGAAGTTGGAGTTGTTTGGGTGTGCGGATCTGGAAATGCTAGCAGACTCCGCCAGGGATTTTGGAGATGTCCGTTGTATTAGCTTGAATGGTTGTTAAGGTTCAAAATGCTGTCATCTTGTCTCGGTAACCTTCTTGAGCTCAAACACTTGGACTTGCACGGTAAGAAAATAACGGAAGTATCATTTCGTGAAAGCTTTTGTCCAACCCTAAAACATCTCAATGTTAGCTTTTGTCATGGATTAGTGGAGGTTGGAGCATTGCCAACCGCACTAATTGAAAACTGAAAGGGCAGCGGATTAATCAGCTTCGGGTGGTTAAACTCACAAACACAATACACAGACATGAGGAAAACAGCTATTGCTCATCTCACACGAAGATCAAACCAAATGGGCTATGGCTATGAGAACTTCTCAATACTAAACATATTTATTTATACATGACTTCTTTTCTCCGGAGAGATTTCGAAATATCATTGAGAAGATTCTAGATGGAACTCTCTATAAGTAGTATGGTTCTACACTCTCTTAATTACTACGGCTAACAATATTAACCATTACAACTTTACATTTGACAATGCTTCTATAGGCTTACAAAATTCATGATATGTTGGTTACAACTTTTGACATCAACCCAAAAACTTATTTTGCATTTTTTACTTTTACATGTTGGTACATATTGTCCAAACCTTATATTCTGAATACCTTTTCTTCTTCAACTTCATTATTGCTTTGCTCTGTGGTCTGGTCTTCGTCAATATTTTCTCATCTTTTTCATCCAGTTCTTCTTGTATTTCAACTATTGCGAATTAAATACTTCCTTCAAACATTGTAAGATCAAGAGCATCTTCATTTTATTTTTCCTTCAAACTTTGTAAGATCAAGAACATCTTCATTTTCTTTCATCTTCTTCTGTTGCAATTATGGAATCTTTTCCCCACTCACTTTCATATTTGGGCTTTGCAAACCATTCCTCAAGAAATGCTAATTCAACATTTACTATATCCTCATCCAAATATTCAACAACTTTTATTGCTAGATTCTTCTCACATTTTTGCTATGCTAAGAAGGCACTTTCACTTTCACCTTGAGTTTTAATTTCATCATCCACATGTGTATCTACAAAATAGACTTTACTTTCATCCTCTACATCTTCTTCAACAACTACAACTACAGACTCTATGTCTTCTTTGTACATTATTCTGCTTCAACGGGTTTTCAATAGCTTCTACAATTATTTCCACAATGTCAAATTCATCTACTTATTTTGTTAGAATGGTAACTCCATCATCAACCACAATGCTTTGTGACTTAGCTTGATGACGATCAATGTTTCTCCCCCTTTAATTGTATTCCTTCTCCATAATATCCCAAGCTTCTTTGGACCTACTGCAACTTTGGGAAGAATGCTCTCATCCAAGCCTTGTTGAACTAGAACTAATGTTGTTGCATCATCATTCTTCTTTGTTATGAACTGATCCTTCTGCTCTTGAATCATCGCTTCATAGGCTTCTTGATTTGAGAGTTCTGCTCTTGAATCATCGCTTCATAGGCTTCTTGATTTGAGAGTTATTCAAACCAGTTCAATATAGTATCCCATAAATCATCTATAAATAGTCTAGTTCTCATCTTAATGGCCCAAATATCATAATTTTTAAGAAAAAAACTAGGAAGAACATAATAATCGTTGAACATATCGATCGTTCACAACAACAAATATTAATGAAACAAACACAGACACAGCTCCCAAAAAATATTTCACCTCTTTTTCACACTTCAACAATGATAAGGTGTTGGGTACCACCGAGCTTGCACCCCTTTAGCGTTTTTTTTTTTTTTTAATGAAATGCAATCATTAACATATTTTCAATGTATGTGAACATGTCGTTTACCAACCTTGCTACATTGAAGTAGACAATCAAACATGTGGGATATTCTTGTCAAGACAACCTTTCTTCCTTTCTTTGGCACTTTCTGATACTGCTAACTTTCCCAATGTACACATGGTAGTATTTTCAAACTAAGAGAAATTCACTAGCTTAACTAAGTAGTCCTATTGGAATATATGCAAATATATCCTATAATGAAATATAAGGAACAACCAAGAGAAGTCTTCCTATTATAGGCCCTTTTGCATATATTGAGCGTAGCTATGAACAATGTGTTTGAAGGTCGGATGAGAATCCTTCAAATAGACAAAATTTACAATATACCAAAACAATAGCGGCTAAGACTGCGAACAATTTGAAGAATAATAAAAAATCACCGTTCTTAAGTCGTGGCGGCGATTTCTGCATTTTCTTCCCATCACCTATGCAAACACTGCGCAGCCGCGAACCGCGACACAATCGAATTCAAGTAGTAAACTGGAAACCTCTGCCACCTCCGCAATTAGTCTTTCTTCGAGAAACCGACGCGACCTACTAGTTGTTCTCTCCAACGAATTGTTCTGCAGTTCTTTTGCCCGTTTGAAAAGTTAATCCGCAGTGTCCTCTCTGGTTCTGCGGCCTCCTCTTAATGCACAGGCAACAGACGTTCGCACTCGATTGAAACCCTTTACTCTCTTCTCCTTCGGCAACGCCTAGGGTTTGCAACAAAAGCTCTCTGCAGCGGGAAGACTCTCTAGCTCACACCCTCTTCATCACTTTGAACACTATAACAACCTTACAGCCCTCAACCTTATGACCCTAATAGCAATTTGAAAACTGAAAGGGCAGCGGATTAATCAGCTTCGGCTCGTTAAACTCACAAACACAATACACAGACACGAGGAAAAGAGCTACTGCACATAACACACGAAGATCAAACGAAATGAGTTACAGCTATGAGAACTTGTCTGCATTAATTCATTCACTAAACATATTTAGTTATATATGACTTTTTTTCTTTAGATATCTTCAAATATCATTGAGAAGATGCTAGATGGAACTATCTAGAAGCAGTTTAGTTCTACCGTACTTCTAAAGTGTTCTCATCATTTATTACATAGGGTAACCATTTTTTTACCATGTATTTCAACACTAATATCTTTGGAATTGGGTTTCCTGGGACTGTAAAAAGTTAAGGAGAGAATCATGAAACTTGTTGCAATTATCATACTCTCTAACCGAGGGTATCTAAGTCGTTAAAATCACCTAAATGCACCAATTCATAGTTAGCTAGATTTTTTGGGTGTCTCTCCCAACTACAAGGGGTTTCGCCCTAGAAACTAAACCCTTCTAAACCAATCAATCTAGTGGGATTTGACATATTAATGTTGTTAATTGGAATCATAAAGATATTGAAATTAAAATGATCTTATTTGAAGTTGGTTCACTATTTTGATGATGACCTCTTACAATAACTTTTGAATTGGTGAAAAGTTTGTCCTTGTAGACTCAAGAACTTGATATATATTCTAGGGTAAATTCTATAATTAAATGAATGATCTTTAAGTTATGCTTGTATTTTAAAAACAAAAATAAAGATTTCCATGGTAATAGAATTTAAAAATAATATGTTTTGGTCTCCTCGATACAATTTTTAATAATAATATACTAATTATTTGACTAATCTAAATAAATATAACTATTTTCATAATTTTAATAGTTATGTATACTTAAGTGTATATTATGATATTAATTATTAATATGATAATGTTGATGGTTAACATCTATAGAGACCAAATTTGATTAATATAAATACTTATAAAGTTATCATTTGGATATCACTTGAATTTAATTGAATTTTTTTTTATCATTATTTAAAAAAATAATAATCTTTAGTTATTTATCATTACTTGAAAAATTAATTATATTTAATAAAGTTAAGATTAAACTTGATCTCAATTTGTTGTATGTATTATTTCTCTTCATCATTATAGTTTTTTTTTATCATTACCTATAAAAATAAAATAAATATTTAATTAACTTTATAGTTAAAATTAATAATTGTTTAATATATTTTATCACTATAATTTTTTTGAATATTTAATTAAATTTATAGTTAAAATTAATAATTGTTTTTTACTTTTTATCACTATAATTCTTTTATCATTATTTCAAATATATATATATATATATATATATATATATATATATATATCATTATTTTAAAAAATAATTATACTTAATAAAGTTAAGATTAAACTTGATCTTATTTATAATATATATCATTACATTTCTTTTATCATTATTTATAAGATAAAATGAATATTTAATTAACTTTATTGTTAAAATTAATAATTGTTTAATACTTTTTATCACTATAGTTCTTTTATCATTACTTTAAAACACAATTATATTCAATAAAGTTAAAATTAAACTTGATTTTATTTATTATATGTATCATTATAAAATAAAATGAGTATTTAATTAACTATATAGTTAAAATTAATAATTGTTTAGCATATTTTAAATTTAAAGAGGACTTATCTACTTATTTAATTAAATAAGATTAACAAGTAATATAATACTCATATAATTGTGTCAATTAGTTATAACTTATCATAATTAAAAATTAAAGAATATTTTATAATTGTGAAACTCAAAATGTTTATTAAGGAGACTTAATTTTTAAATATGAGTGGGAACTAAAAAAAGGTGATTCTAAAAAATTAATTAAAGAAGATTAACAAGTAATATAATACTCATGTAATATAATACTCATATAATTGTGTCAATTAGTTGTAAATTATCATAATTAAAAATTAAAGAATATTTTATAATTGTGAAACTCAAAATGCTTATTAAGGAGACTTAATTTTTAAATATAGGTGGGAACTTAGTTCCTTTATAAAAACCCAAAGTGATTTTAAAAATTTATCATAATGTTGAAAAATTCCAATGACACGTCATGGACAAGGTTAAGGAATTCACACCAAATGTTTACTTGATATATTGCAAAGTGGCTTACTAGGTTTACCAAATGTGTATACTCAGTTTACCAAATGTGTATTTGATATAGTGAGAAGTGGCTAATGCAGTCTTGAATCTAAACATGTGAGTGATGCCTAGCATTCCACGTGGCATTTTAAATTTCAAATCAAAATAAGTAATACACTCCATGCCCATTCCACTTGGTATTTGTATTTTTCATTATTTGATATAGTGCAAAGTGTCTAATGCCGTCTTGAATCTAAACGTGTGAGTGATGCCTAGCATTCCACATGGTATTTCAAATTTCAAATCAAAATAAGTAATAGAGTTCATGCCCATTCCACTTGGTATGTGTATTTTTAATCAAAGACAAATATTACTATCTCTATTCCAAGTGGTATTTGTCTTCTTAATCAAAGACAAATATTACAATCTTTATAGAAAAATATTTCCACTTTTGCTTAACATTTTACATGGCATTTTAGGATTATCTTTGAGTTTGTACCAATGGTTCCATTATTTTATGAGGGATTTGCTTAAAAAATCTGTAGGTTATAGAGTTTTATTTTATATTTTTTC
>ML782965.1:41049-55134 GCA_009831015.1 Picea engelmannii | reverse complement strand
ACATATACACCCATAGACCTGCACATCTAAAAAAGCATTGTTTACCTCCGTCGTTGAACACACTAAATCCATTAAAACATAACTGAGTCCGACGCAATTATAATAAAGACAATGATAGAGAGGTATTACAATGATAGGCAGGTATAAAACTTAGAAATATGCGAAACAAACACACGGTGAGGCTACGCTCACTTCTCTATTGATCAATGAAGACCGATTACATTCTTATATATGAAACTGACATACTTAGTCGGTGACATGCAAACCACAATTAACTGGAATCTCTATTCAGTGAAGTAGAGTTCAACTATGCTAATGACTTTTAGAAACTGACTCTTGTAACTTGCACTTACAACGGGTGCTTACTCCATTATTTCCAAGTATCCCCCTTAATGGAGAATGGATTGACTTCTACACATAACATCTCCCTAAACAACTCAAACATAATCTTTCCAATAGGCTTAGTGAAAATATCAACAGCATTTTCACTAGTATTAGAATACATAAGAGTTATTTCATTTGACTGCAACTTTTCTCAAACAAAATGAAACTGAGCTTCAACATGCTTTGTCCTTGCATGAAAAATTGGATTCTTCGCAATATTGATTGAACTTTGATTATCACATTTGATCATCGTAGGTTCCTTTCGTTCTTCTCCAACATCTTGAAGAAGTCTTCTTAACCAAATAGCTTCACAAGATGATGCACACAATGATTTATATTTTGCTTCAATAGAAGACAAAGATACAGTAGGCTGCCTTTTATTGCTCCATGAAACAACCCCGGATCCAATGCCAAACGTATATCTAGTGGTTGATCTTCGATCATCCAGATTTCCAGCCCAATCAGAATCTGAGTAACCTATCAACTCAACATCAGATGCATCAGTATATTTAATACCATAATCAAGTGCTCCTTTTAGATACCTGAGTACTGCCTTTGCTTCATTCCAATGGCTTTCATGAGGTTTCTCCATAAACTGACTTAACACACTCACAAAATATGCAATATCAGGTCTGGTTGTGGTGAGATAATTCAAACTACCCACCATCTGTCTATACACAGTTCCATTCACCTCCTTCAACCCATCATCACAAGAAAGTTTCACACTCTGCTGCATGGGAACACTAGAAGACTTACATTGATCCATTTTAAATCTCTTAAGTATTTCTCTGATATACTTACTCTGACAAACAAAAGTTTGTCTTGCATTTCTCCAAACTTCAAGATCTAGGCAGTAATGTAACTCACCAAGATCTTTCATTTCAAATACCTCTGACAACTGCTCCTTGGTTTCATCAATTAATTTTTTTGCATTTCCTGTAATAATCAAATCATCAACATATAAGGAAATCAATACTATATACCCCTGCTCATCAAATTTGGTATACAGATTTGGATCACTTTTTCTCCTCATAAAACCCTATTGAATAAAGAAAGAGTCTGTCTTCTCATACCATGACCTAGGTGCCTGTTTTAGTCCATATGATGCTTTCTTCAACTTACACACTAAGTGTTCTTGCCCCTTTTCCACAAACCCTTCAGGTTGAGTAAGGTAAACCTCTTCCTTTAACTCACAATTCAAAAATGCAAATTTAACATCTAGGTGGTGTAGCTTCCAATGGTACTTTGTAGCTAAAGCAATTAACATTCTGATAGTATTCAATTTAGCTATTGGTGCAAATGTTTCAACATAATCAATACCTTATGTTTGTGAATACCCCTTTGCAACCAGTCTAGCCTTATACTTATCTATACTACCATCTAATTTAAACTTGGGTTTGTATATCCATTTGCATCCAATGGTCTTCTTATGTTTAGGCAATTCAGTCAATTCCCAAGTATTGTTTTTCATTATAGATTCATATTCTTCCTCCATTGCATTTTTCCATTCATCATGTTCAATAGCTTCATCAAAACGCATGGGTTCTATGACATTTGAAATGTTACTCATTAGGGCATAGTCTTTATACCTCTCAGGGAGCCAAACCTGTCATGGAGATCTTCTCAACTGATTATCTTCCTCCCCACTTTGTGAAGATCTATCTTCACCTCTAGGTGAATTGTGACTGCTTGAATTGTTCATATCACTGAATCCTTCATGCTGTTGTTGTTGCTACTGTTGCTGCGGTTGGGGTTGTTGTTTCTGTTGTGGTGGTTGTTGTTGTTGCTTCTCTTCTTTAACTCCTTCATCAAGAAGTCTATGTCATTCCTCATGACTGTTGTCGTCATGATTTCCTGCTTCCTCCCCATGGAAAAATACATCTCTACTTGAAAATACTTTGTGAGTAGAAATATCAAACAATTTGTATGCTTTAAACTCAGAACAGTACCCAATGAAAATACATTTAATGGCTTTAGCATCCAGTTTCCTCCTATTCTCCTTTGGAATATGAGCAAAATCCTTACACCCAAATAATTTCAAATTATGAACCACAGGTTTGGACCCATACAAGGCTTCGAAAGGAGTCACTCCATCAAGACACCTTGTTGGACTTCTATTCTTTAAATAAACTGCAATATTTATAGCTTTAGCCCAAAATGCATTTGAGAGATTCTTACCTTTCATCATATTGTGTGCACACTCTACCAGAGTTCTGTTTTTCCTTTCAGCGACTCCGTTCTGCTGTGGAGTGTGAGGTACTGTAAACTGTTGTACTATTCCATGATCTTTGCAATATTTGTTGAAGTCCCCTTATTTATACTCTTCCCCTTGATTTGAACGAAGGATTTTGATGGATTTTCTTGTCTATTTTTCTACCATGGTTCTGAATTCCTTAAAGTACTCGAAAACATCATTTTTTCTTCTAAGGAAGTAAACCCATGTATATCTCGTGCAATCATCAATAACTAACAGAAAATAAAATGCACCTCCTAAAGACCCAGTTTGCATAGGCCCACAAACATCAGTATGCACAAGATCTAACGCATCTTTCTTTTTCCTATCAGGATTAGAGGGGAATTCATCTTTGTGCATCTTTCCTAATGCACATCCATCACAAGCAACCTTCTCATTCTTTAACATGGGAAGTCCTTCAACCATATTATTTTTTTGTAATAATAATAAATCAGGATGATTGATGTGGCCATACCTTTGATTCCAAAGAATCTCTGTTGGAACAGTCGCAGAAGTTAGTGCATGATGTGCTTTGTTGGTAACATCAAGTTTGTATAGGCCTCTTACTCTGACTCTCGTTGCAACCGTTTGGAAGTGGTCCAACAGATCCTTCACTATGCAATAATTCTTGAAAAATTCAACCTTTAAGTTTTGATCTGTAATGGTGGACACATAGATCAATTTTTTCTTTATTCCTAGCACATACACCACATTGCGAATGTGAAAAAAAGTACCATTCGACAATGTCATAAGAATATCTCCATATCCCTTGATCTGATGAGCGTGGTCATCTCCAAGATATATGCTCACACCATTTTGTGTTTCTTTAAAATTAGCATACCAGTTCTTATTACAAGTCATATGTATTGATGCTCCATAATCTACAAACTAGGCATCAGAATCGTCTATTTTAGCAGCTAAAGAAACGTTAGACACAAACAACCTAAGATCTTGTGATTCAAAATTTTGGGGTTCATCAATATCATCACTAGCAATAAATAATCTGAGATCATGATTTGATAATTTTTATGCATAATAACCTGAATGTGTTCTCGGTTTATTCCTAGCCTCATCGCTCTTCTTCTTATGACAATCTTTAACAATATGTCCAGGTCGACCACAATAAAAACAACTCTTTGACTCATTCCTGTCAGATTGCATAACTTGATTTGGAGATTGTCTTCTCTGCGATGAACTGTCTCTCTGCCATGAACCGCCTCTCTGCCATGAACTGTCTCCTCTGCCTCTTTCTCCTGATCTCCCTCTCGCAGATATTTTATTTGACCACAGTGCCAAATATTTATTCTAAGGCTTCAGATTCCCACACCTCTCTTCCTCTTGCAGAAAAATACCTGTCAGTTCTTCAAACGTAGGAGGTTTCTCCCTTCCTGCGAGACCTGTTATGAACATATGATAATCTTCTAGCATACCATTTAAGGTAATAGTGACCAAATCAGTGTTGGAAACAGTTTCCCCTATATTTACTAGCTTGTCTTTCACCTCTTTAATACGACCCAAAAATGAACTAACAGATTCATTTCCATCCATTTTAATGCCTAGCAATTTAGTTTTCAGGAACAAAATGTGATTTGTGTTGCTAGTTTCATACAATGATTTAAGCATTGTCCATGTTGCAGCAGAAGTTGTAGCTTCTCTAACATGTGGAATTATGTTATCTTTAACTGACATGTGAAACAATACATTTTCCTTGTTTTCGTGCTTCTCCCAATCTTGGATCTGTGTTGCTGTCGCACCGACAGTTGCATTAGGTTTCAGTTCAGTTCCCTTCGCAATGTTCCAGACACCATAGCCTTCCATGAGCGTTTACATCTTCAATTTCCAGTTAATGAAGTTCGAGTCATCTAACTTGTTGGCTTCGTTGAGGTAGGTCTCTACTAGCGGATTCACCATTGCTGCAATTTAGTCTCTGCAAGTGAATCACCAAGGATATGCAACTTTCTGTCGAGTTCGGATTCCAAATCTACCTCTGTTCTCAGCTTAAATCATGCATACATTCACCTTTAAATCATAACACCACGTCACATACATATATCAACCTTTATCATGCATGCATTTTAATATCCAAAATATCCCATTTTTAAAGTTTATACTTTAAAAATAAAACCCTCTTTAAATAAATAAATAAATAAATAAATAAAAAATCAATTTTAATAAACTTAAAAAAAAAAAAAAACTACTTTTAATTTAAAAAACTTAAGTGAACACCTTCACCATTTGCTTAATAAATAGTGGCACCTTAAGTGAGCACCTTCATTCAGTACTCCAAACTCCAAACCTCACTGGCTAAGAATAAAGGTTTAAAAAAAACACTGCACGCATGCAAACTAATATGTGAATTTTACTCACACTTCAAAACTCACCTCCACGCTCACCGCACCAAATAAGGAACTAAACTCACCCAGCAAAGTTTCTCACTTACACTCGAGTGGTGATTCATGGATCCTCTTTCCACAAGTCCACGCGACCTCCTCTGATCCTCGTGGCCCTCACGATTTGCTTTAAAACTCACGCTATAACTCATGCAAATCGAAACTTATTCACCATTTGTTCCAGAACTCACGCTATAAACTTATTCCGCACCTCAAGCTTGTATTAGATTGCGGAAGCGTGTCCGCATCTCACGCTGTAGACTGATTACAATCTTATATAGGACATTAACATACTTAATCGGTGACATGTAAACCACAATTAATAGGAATCTCTATTCAGTGAAGTAGAGTTAACTATGCTAATGACTCTTATAAATTGACGCTGGTAACTGGTGCTAACTCGAGTATAAACCCTTCGAATAATTGATAATCCATTCCAATGAACCATAGTTCGCCTCCGTCGTCGAACAGACTAGATCCGTTAAACCATAACATGTGATTAATATAGCATGAATTTTAGTGACGGCACTTTTTAAATTTCACTCATAGCTTGTTCACTCATCACGGACTAAATGAATATAATTACTTTTTTAAAACATGATATGTAAAATTGGACTAGGAAATGTAGGAAAAGTGACTTAAGTCAACCGCCTTTGTACCAATCCATAACATAAAACTATACACTCATGCAAAATACATACATTATTTCAAATAAATTATGCAAAAATACATACATTAATCCAAATAAATTTATAGGAAATTTTATTAAATGAAGTAATATTTTGAAAATAATCTCTAATTAATCAAATTGTACTTCAATAATAGCATGTATAAGTTCTGCACAATCGATCTGATTGTACACTCAATCTGGTTCGTAATCGCTATCGCTATTGATAACACCTCTTATCCCAAAAGTAAGGAACTAAAGCAAACACCTATTGATAAGTTCTGCCTATCGCTATTGATAACACCTCTTATCCCAAAAGCAAGGCCTAACATTTATGTAGTTACGTTTCTGCTTCCGGAAATGGCGTCTAATCTTCGAGTACACCGAAAGTAATTAAATCCTGGAAAAACAAAATAAAGCATAAGATTGTTTGTACACGTATAAACAACGATTCAAAGTGAACGTTGTATGGTAGTTGTGTATAAGAAGTGAAACTTACTTTAATGATTTAACTATGTAGAAACGGGAGATGGAGCCGAAGTGGGAGAGATTGTTAGGTCTCCGAAACCAGTTGTTGCAGGAGCAACAGCAAATGATACAAACACACTCATCATCCGCCGGTCTCCGCTTCTGTGAGCCTCGCACAGGCGGGGCAAGTAGACACCTGCTCAATTTATATATAAATGAATCAATACGTATAAAAACCATACATATATATATATATATATTCATAGCTGCAGGTATGTCTCATGTAGTATATCCAGTGAGTATACTATTTTACATCTACTACAATATAGGGGGTATGAATATGAATACAAAATTGTGATCACGATGATGAGTAATAAGTACCTTCCCCTGCCGAAAGATTGAAGTAGAGGTCGACGATGTTGGGGCAGTTGTTGTGGCAGCGTGGAGAGCATAACTTATTTGTAAAGCCACGTTCCGCTAGAGAATCGGTGGACATCCCCACTGTCATCCTCTCCACCCCACACGCGTTCATGCATTCTTCCGTTTCTATCAATCCATTCATAGAATACGCTATAATCTTCGATGTCTGCACATCATCAATTACCCAATAAGTCAGAGAAACATAGTAGAAATAGAAAAGTTGGGCAAAGGCAATACTAAACATATAATTAATATATGTGAATAATCAATTAATGGACAATGACCTAAACTCACCTGGCATTCATACTGCACATTGCCATCCCTCAAGATCGACTTCTCAAGCACACAACGTGCTCCATAAGTCGACACAGAAAACGCGCAAACCTCCATGGGTAGCTTCTCGCATACTATCCCGCCTGATCATTAATCAATCCAACAGTAAGTAATCTATAAATTAAAAGATTGTGAATTCCATGACCAATTACTATGATGTGATTCGCAATGGACATACCCAATATAAAATGAAATCAATTGTACATATTACATACCATAAGCAACTTGCAAACTTATAACTGAAATAAGGGTTGAGATCGCCAAAACAAGCCTCGCAACAGTCATTTCTGTATTGTTCTGAATCTCGGTTACCACTCCGTTTTCTCTGTTAAAATGAAGACGTATGTAGAATAGCTATCAACTATGTTAATCTAATTTACAGAAGCAATCGCAGACAAGGGAAAGTATAGTATTAGGAGATGCGTGATTGATGACTCTGCGCTTCTATTGATCACTCGTTTATCGCTCTATATATAGGGGTAAAGAATGGAGAGCAAACAACCAACCGCGAGGAGACATTTTCCGCGTTGAGACATTTTCAATGCCGAAGCCGCCTTGCGGAATTAGTCAATACCTGGTGAAACTGCCACCTAATTTTCCTGCAAATATATTTTAATACAATATGCCTGGTGAAACTGCCACCTTATTTTCCTGCAAATATATTTTAATACAATATGCGTGGGCATTTCTCAAACGATGGTATCTGGAGACTGGAAACACCGCCTTTCAATGACGTGTAGACTTGTTGGGCGCATTCAAATTATGTGTGGTTGGACTGGGGACTTGGTGTCCCGCGGATGACATTAGACTTGAAGGTCTAGTGGCCCAGTCATACAGACCAGGCACGACTCTCAAAATTGAGGGCCAAATGGTAATGTACGATTATTGCGCCATGTGTCTATGGAGTTGGTAATGTGGTGGTAGTTTTAGCCAAAACTTCAAATCAAAGGAAACTGAAAACATCTTCTAGATACAGGCCGAGTCTACTATTTCTAGTTTTTGGCGGTGTTTTAAATGTAAATGTGTTCAATGCGGAGATCAGAGGAGACCGTGTGGAATGTGGAGCAGAATCCGAATCTTTCCAATGCGTTTGTTGTAGAATGTGCTAGACTTGACTTATTAATTTGTCCGAATATTTCCAATCTCTTTGTTGTAGAATTTGTTTGACCTGACTTAACGAACAACGCATCAGTTTTCTTTGTTGTAGGAACTCTAGGTTTATATATTAGAGTTACTAATCAATTTTTCCTTTTTTCTCACTACAACAAAACGAACAAGGCATCTCAATCACTTCATCCTACTAGCGAGACATCTCGATGACTTTGTCAAGGCATCTCAATCACTTCATCCTACTAGCGAGACATCTAGATGACTTTGTCTAATTGTTTTTCATCCTACGAKCGAGACATCTTATGCCTTGCTTTTTTTACCTTTCCTTTCCCTTCTTTGACTTGTCTTGCCATGTCTAGCTTTGTCTTGCATTTTCTTTCCTTACTTGCCTAGCCTAGCTTAGTCTAGCCTTGCCTTGCCTTGCCTTGTCTTTGCTTGTCTTTCATTTCCATGTGTTATGTTTCCTTGCCTTGCCTTCCTTGGATTTTCTTGCCTTTCCTTGCCTTGCCTCTCCTTATCTTTTCTTGTCTTTCCTTGTCTTGTGTTGCTTTACCTTTCCTTTTTTTGCCTTTTTTTGTCTTGTCTTGCCTTCTTGGTGGATGATAAATTCACAATGGAGTGAGCAAGAATGTGCACCCATAGGAATGCACACTCATACGAACATGTGTGTGTTTCTAGGAATGTGCACGTATTCCTCATGTTATAGGTTCGACAAACCCTAA
Source organism: Picea engelmannii (assembly GCA_009831015.1). NCBI lineage: Eukaryota > Viridiplantae > Streptophyta > Pinopsida > Pinales > Pinaceae > Picea > Picea engelmannii. The sequence goes on along the minus strand of ML782965.1, from coordinate 46,407 downwards.
ACCTCCACTTAGCATTCCACATAGGCACTTTCCCAGGGACAGTGCGCATTCTTAAGAACACACAAGTGTTACTTTTGTGCCCTTTTTTAAGGGATCATGGGTGTGATTTTTTCCCATTTGCACAGATAGCACCTCACGTTTTTCATGCTCATTGATAAAATATATAGGAGAAGAGAACCAAGCATCTACATGATTTGAACACTATGTCCAACTCAAGCCAAGTATGCTTGATTTCTCTTATTTTCCTTCCACTCTAGTAATTTTTTATGTTGACAATGGCTAAAAATATTTAAGATAATGATATGGTATTTCTTGATGAAATTCATGTATAAATTTGAAATATCATGAGAGCCCCTAACTTCAATGACATGTACTTGGTTTAAGCCATACAAAAACCTTCTTGGTATACAATAAACCCAAGGTACACCAATTTCTTTTTAAATAACTCACACTTCTTCAAATTAATTCATAATCCTCTTTAACCAAGGTATCAAACATCAATGTATCAAACATCAATGTTAGATGTGCTATATGCTCATATTTTCTCTCATTGTATCAAAATATCATCTAGATACAAAGCCACAAAATTAAGGTTTAGGTATAAGGCTTTGCATGTTTTAATTTCTAAATATTAAGGCTTAAGTATAAGGTATGAAAAAAATTGTTATCTCAACTACGCTACTTCGTTTCAACTATTGTATCATAATTGTACTTGGCACACTAGTCACCCTAGATTACATAACTAACTACTTACAATTCTTTTGTATTGAATGCAATTTTCCATTCACCACCTTCTTTAATTCTGGTTTAATGATACACACTCTTGATATTTATCTCAAAAACATATTTGGTAATACACAAATTGTCCATCAAATCATCCATACTCAGTAAAGGAAAACTATTTATGGATGTGATCTTATTCAATTCTAGACTATATACACACATTCTACAATAACAATCCCTATTTTGTGTAATCAATATTGAAACTATAGAGAAGCTCATACCTTCCTTGATCAATATACATTTGACAACAACTATGCTACCTATCAATTAAACATTACTCTCTTCATCGAAATCATTTTATACACAATTTTTTTACAACATCATACCCATAATCAAGTCTATGTTATGCACAATTCTCCTCTTAGGTGACAACCCATTGGAATTGTGGTTTTGCACAATGTCTACATAGCCCTTTAACAAATATTCAATGTCCTAAAAAATTACATGTTTCCAAAAGCTTTCAACTTCATCACTGTGTTGTATGCCTCGATCAACTCTTATATAAACAACATCCTAATGTTCCTTCATTTATTTAACCATGCTTAGGAACTTTGCAAACACTAGAAACTTCTCTAGGGTCTTCATCCTTGAATGGAAATAATTGTATCGTTTCATCATCCTTCTTGATGGTATAATGATTTTTTTCTTCTTTCATATATTCTTCATCTGTCAAATTGTCACAATGTTCACAATAACAAATGGAAATATATTAGGAATATAAAATAATGTGTGCATATGCGCGTGATTATTTATTTCTTTTTTAATTTCTTAAACTATTTATTTGCATGTTTTTTTGTAATTTTCTATTTTAATTTAAAAAGCGACCTAATTTGTATGCCATGCCTTATTAAATTGCAGAAGATATTATTAATATGGAACCCGAAGATAATGAAAACCCCACATGAGCACACCAAGGTGCAGAAAACCCCAACCAACCACAATCACCAAACATAAACACACAAATTGATGAGGGGTTGGGCACTTTGAGATCTCTTGTACAAGAATTAAGGGGTACAAGACAGCTTAGTTAAGTGTCTTAGGCCACTTCATTAGACACCATTGTATCATCCATATCAAATTTCTCAAGGGAAATTAAATACTATTTCTAAATATAGGGCTAGGATGTTCGAGTATTACATGACTAAACTCGATAAAAACCAAGTAAGAGAGTTGAATATTTCAAACAAGATTTGATGTCTCTATTTATTGATCCTAGATGTGGAGTAAAACCACACATCAACATGAAACATATGTGTATGGATTGGTGCATCCACCAACAATTTCTTGATAGATGGATGGATTGGTGGTTCATGGTCTTTAATAAACCTCCTTGCCCAACATCCTCCCATTGCAAAGGGCATGCAATAGGCATAGGTAGCTTTATCATCCTTGACTAAGAGTCTATTGTAGAATGGTAGGTTTGTTGCACTATCTCAACAAGAGATCCCTACTAGTAACATTGGTATAGGGGTCAGACCTTCAACCCCTAGAGTAGAGTGTCGCAAGGAGAGGGAACATGGATAGAGAAGTCCCTCATGTGAGCCTCACAGATGATCAAGTTGCACGAAGACATGCTATGGGCCTATGGAGGTTAATGGACATCGGATCTTCATGGAGGAGGTTAGTATATTAACCATATCTATGTTATTCATTGTTATATATTTATATAGTATTCTATGTATTTATTTCAATATTTTATTATATGATGTTTTACAGTTGTTATGCCCCTATAGAAAACCCTCTACATCGATATATGCATCAGTTCCACTCTCCATCATTGATGTATGATTTGAATTATTTTGAGAACAAAATGAAGGAGGAAATATAAGAATAAAATACAAAGATATATTGTGAGAAACAGAGAGATACAATAATGCACATTTTTTATTAATGACAAAAATGTACAGAGACTATAAAAATACAGAGTGAATGAACTCGCTAGAATGGTCGCAACTTATCTATAAGAAGAGATGTGATGGATACACTCATTCGAAATAAGATGATGTTTAAAATGAGGCTTCAGAGGCCTTTTTAACATAAATAAAATCCAAAATCCTAACCCCAAACGATGAAATGCCAAAAGGTTTATGGGCCTTGATGGGGTTAGTTGATATGTCAACTTCCCAAGGGCATAACGTTTTCATACGATATTCATTTAGGGTGCACGATAAATCATTGGAAAAGTCTATCCAAGGAATACATATGTTTTTGTCTCACTTTGGATAAATCCTATAGTGTGACATGTGTTATGCCCAAAAAACTTTATTTAAGGCGTCAAAATGTCCCCATAAGTTTAGGAAATGAAAAACTGCCAAGGTGGAAACCCTTGTTTTGAGCCAGTGGAATAGGTGGGTTGCAACCAATTTCCACCTTGATCATTGTTCCCCCCTTAGGAAGAAATGTTCCCCATTGCGTCATGTTCCTGTGGAAGATGGGGAAGCTTTTGTTGAATCTGAACCTTGGTGAACTACTTGCCTTGCTGAAGAAGTTGTCATGCTTAGCTTGTTGAAGGTTTTTATGAACCTATTGTTGGAGGGGTTGGATCCGTTCAAATGATCTAGATGCATGATCTGCCCGAGTGTGGGAGGACTCTATCGGTGAAGATAAAATATAAGGAATTTGAATGGTTTTGTTATAACTTTGTTGCATTGGACAGTGTGGAGGAACCCTCATAGGTGACACAACAATATTTGTGTGCTCTTATACAATCTTCTTCTGTTGTATAAAAAATTCTTGGGCCAAGGATGAAGTGGTTGCAGTACCATTCTATTCACCTTCTGACTAGATCATGAAGAGGATAAAAATTTTGGTATGAGAGATTACTTTGAGGAACTATTTTTTCGGGACAGTAGTTAGGAATACCTACGGTATCCTGTAGAGTTGACCCCCCAGAGTAATAATGACACTATGGGGTTGAGACTCATAAACAACATCACGCTTACACAGATATGGTTTTCCTAACAAAACATCATAGACTTCCAGTGGGGAAACATCACACAATACCTCATCTTTGGAGGGCTTGATGTCGTAGGATATGCGACATTGTTGGCTGACACAAAGATATCGACCTTGGTGAAGCCACCCAATGTTGTATGGTTGAGGGTGTGGTGTCGTTGGAAATTCCAATTGCTTGACGACCTCTACTGATATTAGGTTCTTCTATCTTCCGCTATCAACAATAAAATGTAGAGGGTTCCCATTCGCCCACATATGTGAATGGAAAAGGCGCTCCCCCTCCTCAGGATCCTCTAGTTCTTCTGGTTGGATTGTTGCGGTCACAACAATAGTAGTGGGTTCTGCATCAATTATCTATCTCCTTCTATTATGTTTTGAATCAGAGACCGAGTTGGGGCTCGTCTCTATTTCATTGAGCTTGACCACTAATGAATTTCATTTCATTGGGCTCATCTCTATTTTAGTGGGCTTGTCTCTATTTCAGTGTTGTGCCAAGGGATTTTGTGGAAGTCTCACCACTTTCTAGTGTCCTCTTTTGTCTTCACATTACCTTTCTTTTCTTGCGACTTGGACTGGGGGTATTGAGGTTGGTTGTTCAGTGATTTAGGGTTGCCTTTACGATACTTTGGTTGTTTTGGATTTGCAGAACCAAACTCTCGCTTGTTTTGTTGCTTAAATTTATGCTCGATTTTGATAGCATATCGATAAACAACTCCTAGTGATGAAATTTCCAGAAATTCCATTTCAGTTTGGATGTACCTATGTAGATACCAGTAGTATTTTAGAACCAGATTATACTCATATGAATTGATACCTAGCTTGGTACACAAGTTATGAAAGGTATTTGTCAACTACAACATTGTTTGGCCCCTCTCTTGATGCAACGTGGTCCATCTCATGTATTGGTCGTCATAGTTTCCCACGGGGTAATATTTCTCCTTGGTCGCATCCATAAAAAAATACCAAGTGGTATCGAACTCAAATATTCTAGACTCCTCTGTGGAGTTTTTCTGCCAGTAAGTGTAATGTTCCTGACTTGACTAGTCTAGGAAACGTTGCTAATGTGTGTGTAGGATCAAAGGTTTACAACATATAAATGATCATACAAATAATAAACGCGACAAAGGACTGCAAAGTTTGTATTATGATATCTCTGTGGATTACAAAATGGCCGAATGTGGTTGAATAAACTGACAATACTCGACTAGAACAATAGACAAAGGATCTTAGCCGAAATACAAATAAGCAACTAAAAGATAATACCCGGAATATGGGAGCACTGCGGAATGAATGAAGAATGACAGAAGACCTGGGTGATCTTCCCGGTGACTAGGGTGTGTCTTTCAACACGAGAATCAACCAACTAGTGTCTTCCTCCTAGAATACACTGAACTATCTCTCCTGAGATGTGCCTCTTCTCCTCAATGACAAGTCATAATCTGCATAATGATGAATTAGGTCATTGACCCTTTCTTTTTAGATTTCCAAAACCCTAAATCATGCTGAAACCCTAATTCACTGTTGACTTCCAAAACCCTAAATCACTGTTGAAACCCTAATTCACTGTTGACTTCTATTTTTAGCTCATAATGACTTAAAAGCGCTTTTAACCCTTTTTAG
>ML782964.1:561390-581119 GCA_009831015.1 Picea engelmannii | reverse complement strand
CAACTTTTGCTATCAAATCGCATTCGGCCTTCACTTTCTTCATCGTGATTATGGTGATATCAACCAAAATTAGGTTATTTACAATTTTCTCAAATATTTGTATTTAAATTTTAAATCCTTTTTAAAATAAAATTCTATTCACTAAGCATAACATTTACATTACTATCATATTTTTTAAGTGGTTTTATTTGGTAATTTTAATAGTTTTATTTTGTAATTGACAAACCAAAAGATTTTATTTTGTAATTGACAAACCAAAATTAGGTTATTTACAAATTTCTCAAATATTTGTATTTAAATATTAAATCCTTTTTAAAATAAAATTCTATTTAATAAGCATAACATTTACATTACTATCATATTTTTTAAGTGGTTTTATTTTGTAATTTAAATGGTTTTATTTTGTAACTGACAAACCATCAAATTGGCATTGTTATCAATGATTAATATGGCCATAAAGGGGCATTGCTATCAATGATTACTATGGCCATAACATGAACCATATAAGACCAACATCTAAAAGAAAATGTTTGAAAATCAAGAGAGAAACAAAATTTCAAAACTGAGCCATGTAAAGAGAATTCCTGAATGGAGAGAAACGTGAACTGTTAGAGTCATCTAAGTAGGAAAATTATTATGTGCAAAAACAACGAAAAAATCGTCATAAGAATCTATTGAAAATGTTTACATACAAACTTATTAATGAGTGGTCACGACAATCAATCTATGAATAAGTCTTCAAAACAACCTAAATGGGAAATATTTGGTAAATTTTCAACGCCATGTATTAGAAATTGAACTTACTTAATCGTTTTCCATTAAATAAATGGCAGGCTTATGTATTTTGAAATTTAAGATGTTTTAAAAAAAAAAATGTATTCAAAGGATGACATTTAATGAGCAACAATAATTTAGTTAGGTGTATACATATTAGGGGGTCTAACAAAACTTTTCGAAGTGTGAGGGGCCATGTTTTTGAATTCATGAAAATTATGAGATGGGAAACTTAGTGGAATAGATAAACACTAGCTCTAGAGCATAGAAAAGTCATTCAACATTAAACCTAAATATTTAAATTCTTTTCTAAGAAGGACAATTATCATCTTAGGTATTTCATGATATTTTAATTGAAGGATCTTGAACTTAAATTTTTTATTTACATGTTGTTTGGAGATGCCATCATTTCTTTAATAAATGAATTTGCACAAATTTTCAAATTATTTCTTGGGTTAATAATTTTTATATTCTTGATGTATTCATGATATTGTATAGAAAGTATCTTATCTTATACTTCTAAATGTGTATGGACCTTCTCTAAGATATAACTCATCTTATTATTGAAATTATCAAGAAGTTGGAAATAAGTGTTGTTCCAAGAATACCACATAACTTGAAAAGAATAGTATCCAAATGTTGGTTCCTTTTCCTTTTATGATTAGAATCATCAGGAGGTTGGAAGTGAAAGGTGATAAGCCTTGAGTTTACAATTTTAGGAAATATACATTTGTAATATTTTCATTGGAGGTAAAGCATATCATGAAGGAACGTCACCATATATCTTTAGTCCTTGTACTTTATAGAAAATGTCAATGAACCATGAAAGTCTCCCAGGAAAAAATGAAAAAACATCTATTTTCATAGATGAACAGAGATAAAATGGTATTTTGATTCCTTAAATACAGGTTTGATCATTTTGACTCAAATCTCAAGTAATATATTCTAAAAAACATTTTTTAAATTAGTTGTAAAATACATAGACGATAATTAGTTACGGTGACAGTGATTAGTTTCCAACTGTCTCAACGTTTCAAACCCTTCCTCATATGGCATCTTATATATACATTGTAACTCTCATTAATCATTTGATCGGAGTGTAATTTTGCTTCCCAGTCTCAAGGTGTTGGGAGTCGGTTTTCTTCGCTCTGGTTTTAAGTTGTTATCGGAGTGAATTGTTTGAGTGAAGAGCTCAGCACTTGAGTGGAAAGATAATTGCCTGGATGGTTGTTGTTGGATGGTCGCGCTCACTGTTGGTGCTTCTCTTCGTTGTGTGGAGCATCGGCTAATGCCTGTTGGTTGCTGACATCTACTAAGATCGCCTCTGAGGAGGATTTGAGCCATTGCACTGGAGGAGAGAGTCTGCGTGGAGAGTTTTTCTATGAATTTGTCGCTCACACCTTTTTGTTCTTCTTTCAGGCCAAGAATAAGCACCAGACATAAATGTGCTATACTGAGAGTGTAAATCTTGGCATCAACCTTTGGAGCCACTGTTGTCTTTGTCTGCGGGTGATTTAGGCCTTCAAATATACATGGAGCGTGGAGAGGCGTTTGTAAATTCCGAGCCTATATTAATGGGATTTTTCGGTGCATAGTTGGTATTTCTAGTGAGATAGCGAGATCGCTGCCTGGTTGATAAAGGAGCAATAAGAAATAAAAAAGGAGACTTCTTTCTCAATGAAGCTTGTAAGAATGGTGAATCCGCTGGAAGAAACGTATCTCAACGAAAGTGGAAGCAATCCTTGATTGGAATAAGTGGGAGAACAAAGCCAAGGTATTATTGAGAATGTCTGTAAAAGATAGCATAATTCCGCATATTAGATATGCTAAGACTTCTAGTGAAACGTGGCAATCACTTAAAGATCTGTATCAAACTAATAATACAAATCACATTCTTTTCTTAAAGAGTAAATTGCTAAGTATTAAAATGGATAGAAATGAGTTTGTGAGTACGTTTCTTGGGAATGAAAGATAAATTGGGAGATATAGGAGAAAAAGTGTCAAACATTGATCTTTTCATAATTTCCCTAAATGGAATGCTAGAGGACTAGTAGTGAGGGAGAAAGCTCCTATTGTTGAGGAAATTACAGGTTTATTGTTGCAAGAAGAAGAGAGGTGCATGAATTTGAAGCCTCAGAATTCAAACTTAACACTACAGACAAAGAAGAGATTCCCTAAAGGGAAACCACAGAAGGAGGCAGAGGAGGAATTTCATTTAAGTCAAATTCAAATGAAGGTATGCCAACGAATATAGATGAACCTAAGTGCTTTTATTGTGGTAGGACTCACATGTTGCCAGAGAATGTTATAAGAAGAAAAATGATTATGAGGCTAGGCATAAAAAGAGAAAACATTCAGGACATTTTGCAGAAGAAAACCCGAATATTGATCCAAAATATCTCAAATTGTTTGTGTCTAATGCTGCACTGTCTGCTAAAACTGACAATGTTGATGCATGGTTTGTTGATTCTGGTGCTTCAATTCATATGATATGTAATAAGAATTGGTATATAAACTTTAAAGAAACACATAATGGTGCCCATATTTATCTTGGAGATGATCACTCTTATAGTCAAATTATAGTACCAATGCATACAAGTTCGCTAGGAGGTTCTTATTATTTCGTATTGTTTATTGATGACTGCACAAGATACACATGGGTTTATTTCCTTAGAAAAAAGAGTGATGTTTTTTAATACTTCGAGGAATTTAAAAACACGGTGTAGAAGCAAACAAGAAAACCCATCAAAATCCTTCACTCAGATCAAAGGGGAGAGTACAAATTGGGGAACTTCATCAAGTATTGCGAAGATCATGGAATAGTACAACAATTTACGAAGTGTTTACTTAAATAATATAAGTCCAACAAGGTGTCTTGATCATAAAACTTCTTTTGAAGCCTTGTATGATTCTAAGCCAATTGTTAATAATTTGAGGATATTTGGGTGTAAGTATTTTGCACACATTCCAAAAGAGAACATGATGAATCTTCATGGTAAAGCTATCAGATGTATTTTTATAGGGTATTGTTCATAATTTAAAGAATATAAATTGTTTGATCCATCTACTCACAAAGTTTTTTCAAGTAGAGATGTAATCTTCCATGAAAAAGAAAAAGGAAATAATGAAGACAACAATCATGAAGGGTGGCAGGTATTTCTTGAAGATGAGGAGGTCAAACAAGACAAGCAACCGTAGGTAAAGGAACCCAATGACATGGATACATCTAGCAATGAAGAAGAATATTCACAAAATGAAGAAGAGGTCACCATCCAATTGAGAAGATCTCCATGACAGGGTCAAAAATATAAAGATTATGAGTAATATTTCAAATGTGATAGAACCCATGAGTTTCAATGAAACTAATGAACATGAAGAGTGGAGAGAAGCAATGGAGGAAGAATATGACTCTATAATGAGAAACAAAACTTGGGAATTGATTGAATTCCATAAAGATAAAAATATCATAGGATGTAAATGGATATACATACCTAAATTCAAATCATATGGTAGTATAGATAAATATAAAGCTAGATTGGTGGAAAAAGCGTATTCACAGAAAGAGGGCATTGATTATGCAAAAACATTTTAACTAGTAGCTAAATTAAATAGTATAAGAATGTTAATTGCAATAGGTACAAAACACGATTGGAAGCTTCACCAATTAGATGTAAAGTCTTCTTTTCTGAATGGTTAGTTAAAGGAGGAGGTTTACCTTACTCAACTAGAGGGGTTTGTGAAAAGTGGTGAGGAAAATTTAGTATGTAAATTAAAGAAAGAATTATTTGGACTGAAACAGGCACCTAGGTCATAGTATGAGAAGACACATTCCTTGTTTCTTCAGCAGGGTTTTATGAGGAGCAAAAGTTATCCAAATTTGTATACCAAGTTTGATGAGAAGGGGCATGTTGTATTGATTTCCTTATATGTTGATGATTAATTATTACAATAAATTCAAAAAAATTGATTAGTGGAATTAAGAAGAAAATGTCATAGGTATGTGAAATGAAATATCTTGGTGAGTTACATTACTTTCTCGGTCTTGAAGTTTGAAGAAATGTTGGTCAAACCTTTATGTCTCAAGGAAAATATGCCAGAGAAGTACTTGAGAAGTTTAAAATGGATCGGTGTAAAGTTTCTTATGTTCCAATGGAGGAGAACAAAAAACTTTACGGTGATTATGGTTTGAAGGAGGTAAATGATAAATTTTATATACAAATGGTGGAAATCCTAAACTATCTCACTACAACGAGACCTAACATAACATACTATGTTAGTGTGTTAATTCAGTTTATGGAAAAACCTCTGGAAATCCATTGGAATGCAACAAAAGGGGTACTGAGGTATCTCAAAGGCACACTTTATTATGGTATTAAATATATTGATTCATTGAATGTTGAGTTGATAGGTCACTTAGATTCAAATTGGGTTGGCAATCTAGATGATCAGAGAGATACTACAGGTTATGCTTTTGGCATTGGTTCAAGGATTGTTTCATGGAGCAGTAAGAAGCAACCTATTGTATCTTTGTCATCCACTGAGGAAGAATATAAACTGTTGTGTGCAACAACTTTTGAAGTTGTTTGGTTGAGAAGACTACTTCAAGATGTTGGATAAGAACAAAATAAATCTACAATAATCAAATGCGATAACCAGATCTCAATCAAGTTGGAAAATAATCGATTTTATCATTCAAGGACAAAGCATGTTGACACTAAAATCCATTTTGTTAGAGAAAAGACGTACTCTAATAACATTGCTTTAATGTATTGTAATACTAGTGAAAATGTTGTTGATATTTTCAATAAGCCTCTTGGGAAGATCAAATTTGAATTATTTAGGGAGATGTTAGGTATGGATGTCAATCCTTTCTCCATTAAAGGGGAGACTTAGAATAATGGAGAATTAGTTGTCATGATGGTGATTAGTTTTCAACCCTCTCAACATTTCAACCCATTTCTAAACCATTCTTAGACAATATGGCATCTTCGATATACATTGTAAATATCATTAGTCATTTGAATGAAGTGTAACTTTGCTTCCTTGATGAAGGAGAATCGCTCCAATCCATCTACATGCTAGCCACCTTAGCAACGCGCACAGTCAATGGGATGAAGAGAGGTGCAACCCTCTCATTTCAAATTTTGAATTTGAAATTTGTTTTAAATGTTTGTAAGGTTGATAGAGCCAAATCTATGCCTTTGAGCAGGTTGTAGTTAAAGAAGGACTTTAATGGTTGTAAGGCTGGATCTAGTTCCGATCTGGACTAGAAAACCCATTCAATGTAAATTTAATGCAATTGAATAGAGTACGTAGCTTGGAGGGAAGAGCTCAAAGAGCCCCCTCATGTGAAAGATCCTTGGGATTTGTAGGATAGTCAATTAGTGCAAATAGAGAAGAGAGTCGAGACTCTGTTGTAGTCTGAGCTCGCATTGTAATCAGGCATTCTTGATTAATACAAATAGAGAAGTTTTTCCTGCATGTTCTTGTCCACATGTTTATGAGTTCATAAATGAATGTTTTTATGTGTTGATGATTTTTTGTAGATGTGTGTTAGTTTTCATTTGCAGGTTACAGACATAAGTCTTTGTCTGTTGGGTTCTTTGATTCCAAGTTTGGGTTCTTTGAGGCTTCATGAAAGAGTGCATGATAGAACATTGCGGGTTTTGTAAGCCAGTGCATAGAGTGCACTTATGAATTCTGTAGAATTTCGGACAACGATGTGCCAGGAGGGTGCACTAGAGGAAGTCATTGACTCAAGGATAATCCTCAAGGTTGTTGAACACCTCGGAGGTAAGACTGTGCATGATCCAGGTGGATATCGGTGGCCACCCACATTTTCCGACTCGCTCAAAACAGTTTTCTGGCAATTTTGGCATTTTACTATTTTTAGCAGGTTTTAACTTCTGGGGCCATTTTGAGGGTCCAAATGAAGGTTTTTTGAGATAGAGGTTCTCAATTATATATGAAGTCATGATTGAGCCCCAAAAATGAATCTCCTCTACAATACCTTTCCAACAAGCTATCACATTCCTAAAACAGAGATCGTATGCAAAAGTTACGACCCTGGGAAGTTGATGTACTCACTTACCCAAACGGGGCCCACATGACTTTTGACGCTTCATCTCCTAGGGTTAGGTTTTTGGATGTCTAGGAATTTCGGAATTCCCATTTATTGTAAAAGGGCCTTCAAAGCCTCATTGTAATGATCTTCTTGCGAATGCGAGTAGCCGTCACATCTCTTCTCATAGATAAGCTGCCACCATTCTAGCGAGTCTTTCACTCTGTATTTTTATAGTCTCTGTACATTTCTCTGATTAATAGAAATCGTGTATTACTATATATCTATGTTTATGGTTGCATCTCTGATATATTTCTGTTATATTATTGAATATATGCAATATCTCTGTGCATTTATTTATTATATCTCCGCTCTCATTTCATGTCGAAAATAATCTAGATCAGTGGTATCAGAGCAGGCTGCTCTTGATCGTTTTTCAGTAAATGTCCCCGACAAGGTCCAAGTATAGAAAGTTGGGTCTCGATATTGTCTCTCTTGAGGACAATCACTCTCTCACACCCAAGAAATCCTCAATGGCGGAAGAAAAGAAAAACCATGAAACAGACGATCCTATTAGTCTGTTGCTTGAGCAAGCTCTCACGCGACAAAGGGACGAAATGATGGAGAATTTTTCCCACATCCTTCAACGGCTGCCAATAGCATCAGGTGCATCTTCATCAAGCGACCACTTTGGATGCACCTCTCCTTTCAAGGTATAGGCTAATTTTGATGTTCCCGTATTTAAAGGTCAAATAGATGCAGATGCCCTAGATAAATGGTTAAATCTGCTAGAAGGTTATTTCTCTGTTCATAATTTTTCAGACAAGGAAAAGATCACCTTCGCACTCCTTAAGGCTCTCCCCCATGTCAAACATTGGTGGGAAACTTACTGGGAGCAGAGTTCCAGAGAGGATTATGGAATATATGGGGTCGAGCCCACTTGGGAATTTTTTGTGGACGCGGTAAAGGAACAGTACTACCCTGTTGGCAACTATGAGGACCAATACATGAGATGGACCACACTACGGCAAGAGAAGGGCCAATCAGTTACGGATTTCACCAATAGATTCCATACCTTGCGCACCAAGCTGGGTATCAAAGACTTTGAACGACATTTGGTTCTGAAATACCGTGGGGATCTACACAGATACATCCAAACTGAAATGGATTTTCTAGACATCTCATTACTCGGTGTTGCCTATCGATATGCTATTAAAATCGAGTAGAAATTTAAGCACCGGAACAAATGGGAGTTCGGGTCTGCAAATCCACAACAACCAAAGTATGACAAAGACAACCCTAACAAACAGTCTCTCAAAAACCAGTCCAAGATACAGGAAAAGAAGGGTCGCGAGAAGACAAAGAAGGACACCGGAAAATGGTGTGATTTCCACAAAATCCCCTGGCACAACACCGATGAATGTCGCTCAAAAAAGTCATTGGTGGATGAGATCAAAGACAAGGAGCCGAACCCTAATTTAGAATCTCATTCTGAAAATACTGGTAAAAGACAGATCATCGACGCAGACCCCACTTCTATTGCCGCGACTGCAACAATTCAACCGGAAGAACCAACAGATCCAGAAGAGGGGGAGCGCCTTTTTCATTCACAGATGTGGGTGAAGGGGACTGCGCTGCATTTTATTGTTGATAGCGGAAGCTAGAAGAACCTCATCTTAGCAGAGGTTGTCAAACAGCTGGGATTGTCGACAACACAACACCCGCAACCATACAGCATTGGGTGGCTTCGCCAAGGATGAGATATTCATGTCAGCCAATAGTGTCAATTTTCATATGGCATCCAACCCTTCAAGGATGACGTATTATGTGTTGTTGCCCCACTGGATGTCTGTGATGTTCTCTTGGGCCAGCCATATATGTGGAGACGTCATGCTATCTATGAGTCTCGACCCCGTAGTGTCATTATTACTTTGGGGGGTCATCTCTACAGGATACCAGAGGTAGTTCCAACTGTTTCCCCACCTAAACAGTCCCGCAAGGTAGTATATCATACTACAAAATTCATCTTCTCCACAATCTGTTCAAAGGGTGAACAGAAGGATACTGCAGCCACCACAGCTTCGGCCAAAGCACCTTTTATCCAATAGAAGTAGGTCGACAAGGTTGCAGCAAAGAATGAAGATTCCTTCTGCACACAATCATCTAAAATAGCCAGACTGGTCAAAAAGGTCCAAACCTTCCAGCCAACGGTTCGTGATAGATTTCCACAAACTAAGCAGCGTGACTTCTCCAGCAAGACAAGCAGCTTACCAAGATGCAGATTCAACAAATGCTTTTCCCTCTCCCCCGGCAACTCAACGCAATGGAGACCATTGCTTCCTAAGGAGGGAGGATTGATCCAGGTGGATATCGGTGGCCACCCACCTTTTTTGACTGGATCAAAACAGTTTTCTGGCAATTTTGGCAATTTACTATTTTTAGTAGGTTTTAACTTTCGAGGCCATTTTGAGGGTCCAAATGAATGTTTTTCGAGATCAAGGTTCTCAATTATATCCAAAGGAACTATTGATCCCCCAAAATGAATCTCCTCTACAATACCTTTCCAACAAGCTATCACACACCTAAAACGGAGATCATATGCAAAAGTTATGACCTTGGGAAGTTGATGTACTCACTTACCCAAATGGGGCCCACATGACTTTTGGTGCTTCATCTCCTAGGGTTAGATTTTTGGATGTCTAGGACTTTTGGCATTCCTGTTTATTGTAAAAGGGCCTGCAGAGCCTCATTGTAATGATATTCTTGCGAATGCGAGTAGCCGTCACATCTCTTCTCAGAGATAAGCTGCCACCATTCTAGCGAGTCTTTCACTCTGTATTTTTACAGTCTCTATACATTTCTCTGATTAATAGAAATCGTGTATTACTGTATATCTATGTTTATGGTTGCATCTCTGATACATTTATGTTATATTATTGAATATCTGCAATATCTCTGTGCATTTCTTTATTATATCTTCTCTCTCATTTCGTGCCGAAAATAATCTGGATCAGTGCAGAGGAGGGCATAGAGGATAGGTAAAATTTCAGAGGATTCTGTGGAAGCTCTGCCAAGAGGGCATCGAGTGGATGCACAGGATTCATTGAGGAGAACTCTATTTTGTGTTCGATAAGGAGACAGAGTCACTAAGAATTCTGGAGAACTCTGCCAGGAGGGCATTGAGTGGATGCAAAGGGTGCACGGAAGGAACTCTATTTCGAGTTCAGTGAGAAGACAGAGTCACTGAAGATTCTATAGAAGTTCTTCCAAGAGGGCATCAAGTGAGTGCAAGGAATGCACCGAGAAGAACTCTATTTCAAGTTTTTAAATAAGGTAAGTGTCTAAGAGAATACATTCACAGGGTTTCTCATTACTCTGTAGGCTCTGCAATGGGTGCATCGAGAAGAAGGACGCCAAGAGGGCGTGAGGCATTTCTTTCCAAGAAACAGTCTTGAATCTGAGTTATTCAAAATCTCAACAGCACAAGGAGTGTGCGAGAGTGTACTTGTTCTAAGTCCATAATCTCAGAATAGAAAGCGCAAGAAGAGCGCGCATAGAGAAAACCTTTCGAGGTTTCTAAGTTGAAAAATCTTAGCAGGTGAAGCATTTCTATAGCACAGGAAATATCCAAAGGAATTGAGCTCGCAGAGGGATCAAAGTTTTTATCCTTTGAAGCGTTCGAAATCTTCCAACGTTCGGAGAGAGTGCGTGTTCAAAAAGGAGAAATAACAGTCGTTGTATCGGTACTAAGAGGAGAATATATGGACTGTTGGATCTACGTCCAGGTAGCAGGAGGAGATCACGCAAGGAGGATAGATATAGGTCGTCAGATCTAGCACCAAGGACCGATAGCCATTAGATTCAGAGGAAGGTGCATGAAGTTTAACCTCAGGGAGGTCATGCAGGAGATAAGCTAAAACAAATGGTTGAGACACTTCATGGAGAAGTGTCTAGTTGTCGTGAGCCGTCGAATCAAGGAAAGGTGCATGGGGTTTAAACCTTGTAACAGTGAGAAGGAAGAGGGCTCGTCAAGTCTTGAAAGCATCGAGACCATCCATTTTGGAGGACAGGTGGCAAAGATCTTGAACATAGCATAAATTTGGGCATCGCGAGTTGGAAGGCAGAGTTCTTTGCACTACAAAAATATGAGTCGCGAGATCATGATTCGACCTGGACCATCATATCCAAGCTGTTGGAGAGCCATTGGATCAGAACCTTTGGGGGGTATCATGTCTTGGGAGTTCGGGGTTTGAGAGGAACTCTTTTCGACTGTAGAAGCCACGAACTTGCGAGTTGTGAGATCTCGTGCAACATGTGGCACATCCAGTTGGTGGGGCCATGTAGTTGGCAGGTGGCGTGACAATAAAACATATATAGAAAGGTGGATGTGGTGACAGGCAGTTGGACATGCGTCACCTGAGAAGGAGTCAACCCTTCGTAAATATTATGGAATCTCGGGGATTTGTGAAGGAGGAGCATGAGAGCTCAACACTCCAACTCACGAAGTCGCAAGTTGCGAGTAGTGCTAAGCGGTTAGCCATAGCTGATGGTCATGTGTGGGAGGCGCTAATAGGGAGGAACCATACCCGTATTGTCATCGTGGGTATAGGGAGTTTGGAAAAAAGGAGTCAAGGGTCTTCGACCCACGAACTCAGGAGTTGCGAGTTGCGAAAGGCACTTGCACCAAGGCCCAGTTGTGGTCACGTGAGGGTGAGGCTCGAGCCTAGTGCTTTCTCACACAGGTGGGGTTTCTGAAGGACCCGTGGATCGAATTTTGTGAGGTTCCAATATGGATCCGGGAGAGCCTCTTCAGCTCAGGGAGAGATTAGAACGATCCTGTGCGGATCTCGGCCTAAGGGTCAGGGGTCTACGTCATTCCCCATCTCTAGGTGTTGGGAGTCGATTATGTTCTCTCTCGTTTTAAGTGGGACCAATACAATAAGGTTAAAAGTAATAAAGGGTATAAAAAATGACTCGAACGAAATGGTGCCTACAATATCTAGTGAAAATAAGGATTATTTTATTTGTAAATATGTAATGGGAAGGGATATTAACAATAAAATTTTGAGAGATATAAACAAAATTAGGGGTATTATACCATGAAAGGACATAATATGACATAAGTTTATTGAGTGAAACACCCATGAGATCATCATATTTTAACTTATACCATATCAATATTTATAAATATTTATATTTATAGCACATCATCATCCTCTAATGGGCCCCAACTGTAACATCCCTCCGAATGTTAACCACTCAAATTACACTATTACACAAATGTTCAATCAGATTAGCCTTCACAAATGTGTAAGGTTCTGTCATCCTCATAAATGTTGTTCTCTTTCTCTTTTATATATATATATATATAAATATATATAAATAACTAGATGACTCAAATATTTTTTTTTATCATTTCAAATAAGATAATTTTCACTACATCTATATAAAAGGTAAAATAATGTAATGACTCTTAATCATAAACCTTATTGAAAATTGGTTGTTTAACACCCTCTCATCATTGATGAATTATATTAATTTAAGTGATTATGTAAGTTATATAAATTTTGTTGTATATGTATTATTATATATATAATCAAATGTTTACTTGGAATGAGTCAATATAAGTTTACTCTCATTTTAATGAATATACGAACATTAATAATTATAAATATAAAGTATGGTTTATTAATTATAAATATAAAGTATGGTTTATTAATGTAAGGCACCAAATAAAAATATTTAGGGAAAGAGTATAAATATTATCTGGATGGATTGGAGAAAGAAATAGAATAGTGAATACAATGATAATATGAATCAAAGTCAGAAATATTTATCAATATGGAAGAAATGTTCACTTTCTTCATCAAGGGGGAACCTCCAATAGAGTAGATCTCAGATTACAAATGATTCCCCAAGAGATATTTTACAATGGATTTATATCTCTATATAATACTTCTATCCCCTAAGAACATTCTAGAGAATGAACTTTCGAGTAAGTGGAACTTCTAATAATTCCTCTTACAATAGTTGTGTTCACATGACTACATAGGCATTATTTACTGATGATGGGCTTCATTACATAGAAATGCATAATATTATTTCTATTTTTTTGGTTAGGGACGTTAGGACCCTAACATTCCCTCCGATTTAAAGAGAAACCTTGTGGAAGGCCTTTCTCGATGACCCTATCTCTCTATCAAATATCCATCATAAAAAGTTGCCATGTGAAAACTATGGAGAGATTTAATAAAAACATATTTTCATCGCAATTGATCATCCCAATTCCGACGATCATAGAATTGTCATTAATTCGACACATTAGGATGCCATGTGGAATTTTCTAGGAAACCATCATCAGCCAAGTAATCATCATTTTATCGATGTCCTGACTCATTACTATGACATTTGCATCCCTAAATACTTCCAGAAAGTCGACATGGGTGTCATCAAATTTGTGAATTCATGGTTAACTACCTCCATTGGAGGGGAAAAACTATAAGGGGAATAGTCCATTGGAAATCCAATGATATGGCGTGGTAATTCCATCGGAGTGATGAAATTAGTGTGAACAATGTATGTTTGATCGGTGATACTAGGGCATGCAATGTACATCAGATCACTAATGCTAGGGTGGGAAAATTTTGTCAAAGTGGAAACAATTGAGAGATTAAAGTTTGTCGGGGTTGAGATGGATGAGAAGAAATATTTCATCGGAATACAGACATTGATTCAACCATGAAACTACTCATCAAAGATCAGATGCTTGTGTTAGCACTCTGTAATTTTCCCAAGGCTGTAAGGCAGTCACAGAGGCAACATCAAAACCACTTCGAGTCTTGGATCTAGCCCTCCAAGACTCAGAGAGGGATCTCTCTGTCTGATATAGCTTTGTTTGAAGAAGTATTAGGCTAGTTATGAAGAACATGGGTTGGGGTTTTTAAATGTTTTTTTTGGAACAACAAGGAGGACCATTGGGCAAATGGGGTCTGCGCTTTAAACAAGGTGATTCACTCTCAGATTTGGACAAATTTCTTTCACAGGGCAAGGTAGCAGCAATATTGGATAGAATTGAGTTTTAATGGTATTGATTCGAGGAAGAAATAGGGGAGATAAAATCCAGGCACAGGAGCAGCTAAGAATTCCTGAACTAATCTTTAGCAGAAAACATAAATATCATCAAAAGCTCAGAGGCAGAGTATTTGCTGATAAATTTTTCTTCTATTACTTTCCTTCTGATAATAAGAAATGAAAACAAGAATAATGATCACAGGAAAAACATTAAACAGAGAAAAACACCACCAATCTCACCACACAGGAATCCAGTAAAAGAAAACATGTTCATTGTTGATTGCTCATCTCAAAATTACAGAGAAGAAAAAGGTCTTCTGGTCATACATAACCCACAGTCCAGTCCAGGAACCTCACAGGTTGAACCCCTTTACATTAAAATCATCTCAATAAATAAGATAGATCATCCCATAAAGTTTCGGAAGTCGTTTTAACTGCCTCGGCCAAAAATAGCCACCACTCCCACAAAATTTGGAGCTTTCTGCCATGAAAAACGGAACGATTTTCTATGAAAAAAGGGGTCCGATCAGATGTGATTGTATATTCAATGATGACACCTGGGTGAAAACTGAAATATGTTCTTGTATATGGGCATTTTTTGGACAAAAACCTCCTTCGGTTTCACCAAATGCGTCCCCAGCTAGCCGTAACAGCTCTTGCAAGATCGGGACTGAAACGGAAAATTGAAAATTCGGAAAAATAGGCCTCGAAGATGTCTTAGATTCTCCCTGCTCGTAAATCTGCTTACAAAATTGAGAGAGGTTTTTTTTCTTTGGCCTGTGTTGAGAAAAAACCTCTCTCTAATTTTCAAATTCCATCTTCGTTTTCCCAAAAAGTGATCTGGAAGCGGATGTGGTAAAATAGGAAAAAATGGTAATTTTTTTAGAAAAGTGGTTTTTCTTCGGGGGGGCGATATTCCGGAACCCCCCCCTCGTTAAATGTAGAACACATGGGGGGGTCTAGAATTCAATCTAGAACGTTGATCTAGGTGCTCACTCCGAGACCGTCCAGATGTGCATGATCTTTATTTCAAATTCCGGACCCCCCCCCTCTCGTTAAACTTCGGAAGGTGAGGGGGGGTCCGAAAAGTGTATGGTGCGTTGATTAGTTTGGATATGAAGTGGATGGGAGTGCTGGTGTAAGGAGATGCATGGAGGTAGATGTGGGCGGGAGTGTGCATGTTTGAGTGGAAGGTGACGTAGGGGTGAGGTGTGAGGGGTGGTGAGTGGAGGGTGACGTAGGTAGGGGGTAGGGTAGTGTTAGGATAGTTTATTTTTGTTTTGTTTTAGTTTTTAATTGTTTTTTAATATTTCTTTTTATTTATGTGTTTTATGTGTTACGTTGGTTTTTTAATTTAGTTTTATTGTTTTATGTTTTTCAAAATGTTTTATATATTATAATACTTATTATAATATGTTTTATATTTTTAACATATTTTATTTTTATGTTTGATTTTAAATTATTTTAAATTTTTTATTTGTTTTATTACTTTTGTTTTTTAATATTTAACTAATCCTAATCCTAATGACTAACCTAGTTGCTAACTTAGATTTTTAACTTAATTAATAATTCATTAATTAATAATTAATTAATGATTAATCAATTATTATATAGTTATTTATTTATTAATCTAACCTATCTTAACTATACTAACCCTACTTATTTAATCTAACTAACTGGGATTATTAACTTAATGTTTTTATCCTAAGTCCATTTATTCAGGGATAGAACGTGGGTGAGGCGTATTCAATGGTTTGAAAAGACAAAGGAGTGAAGGTGCAGCGGAGGATGAAAGATGCAACAGAATGATGGAGAATCGGGCAAAATGGATGGAGGGAGGAAACAGGATCAACCGAGCCAGACTTCGTCATCACGAGGGAAAATTCCAAATCAACAGTCGAAGAATCAATTTGCCTATAATTATAGGACCCCAACATAGGCTCCACCTGGGGATGGTAGCTTCTTTCAGGAGGTGTCAAGAGCCACAGACTTCTGAGCATGCAGACCGGAGCTTTATCCATTGGGCTGATCCCAAAATCTTATTCTGTAACCTATACATGTTTTGATCTTGCAACTGAAACCAAATTAAGCTAAACACTGTTGAAAAAGAGATGCTTGGAATGCTGAGCTTATTCACATTCTCCTACCTACCCTATGCTACTGATCATTTTTTTAAATCAAATAATACAAAAATGCCAATGAAGCCAATCAAGTAGCTTTTGAGACCAGTGGATTCCTTGACTACTCATTAGCACAGTGAAAGGAACAGCTTGACCTTTTGTCCATAGACTCAAAATTGCAAAGTGAAAATTCCACTGCCCAAAACATGAATGATGTTTATCATAGAGGCTTCGACAATCTTGGAAAACAAAAGTAATGTCAGAGAAAGATTGAGGCTCCACAGTGAGAAAATTCTCCATATAGGTAGATATAGGATCAAGGTAGAAATAACATGCTCCTTGGTTTTTGGATGGCAGCTCTGGCACTGTATCTACGTTATTCTCATCCTTATGCATTTCCTGACATGGCTGCAACTTTCCTGATGAGTTTTGAACTGATGCTTATGCTGAACATACCCCTGTAACTGACTGTCTAATCATATCCCTATCATAGCAGCGTTTTATCCCATAGATGGAGGATGGGGAATGATTTTGACCACATGGGCCATCCAACCGATCAACTATTGGATCCTGAAAAGACTGACCAGACTGCTACATTGATTTAAATGATACTTCCTGACCTTTTATGTATTTATCCTTCAACACTTTTCCAAGAGTCTCCTTCAAAACTTGAAATGATTTAAAGCACAATGGTACAGAGTTCCTTTAGATTAACTCATAGTTTGTCTCAGGCTCTAAGCTTTCATCAAGAAATTGAAAATTAATGTAGGTCAAGGGCTGCGATTTTGGGTTTAGAACAACCTCCATATCCTTAATGGCATCTTCAATTGATTGATTAGAGAAATTTATGTCTTCACTATTTACCATTGGCCTAGATTTTCTTTTTAGAAATTGAAAAGATGAGAAACATATGGGCCAAGTGCTTTCACTTACTCTGAGATTTTTTGCCTCTTTCCCATCGCTGTCATGACTGTTGTGCACGGGATGATTGTCACATATGAACTGTAAATGATCTCCTTCCTGCCAATGACATGTTGTTGATTTCTCTGAACAACCAACCTCTGTTTCAGCTTCATGATCATCATCATATTGATCCCACTTGGGTGGACAATCCAAGTAAGGAAAGTCGTCAAACATGCACATCATATCAGCTGGTTGTTCCTCTACAAGTTGAGATGGAGCTTCATCTTTGACTATGCTATGAATTGAATACATGAACGAATCATTATTCAAACCATGGTACCCAGGATGAGAAGAAAAATGTTTGGGGACTGTGACCGTGTCTTCTCTGAAATCAATGGAACATGATGTCTTTGAACAACAAGCTCCTCTTTTATGTTAATCTTCTGCATCAACTTTTCCATGGCACTGGCCAAAATCTGCAGTTTAGCTTCTGATGACTTTAGCTGCTCCATTTCTTTGTCCTTTAACTTTGACATCTTGATCAAGAAGTTGGTCTCCACATCAACTGCAATGTTCTGCATTTCTTCAAGGCTTGCAGTGTTCCTTTCTCTTAATTGGAATGCCATTTCAGGGTCAAAAGCTTCTGGGAAATGCAATTTAGCCAAACCAGGAGGTGTCCTTACATCCACAGGTATGGAATGATACACATCATTGAATCTGGTTGAGAACTATTGTATTGTCTCCCCTGGATTTCTTTTCAAGTGGTCATACTCTTCTAGGAGGAGGAAAACATTTCTCAAGACCACCCATCTATCTAGGAAAACTTGCATGAACTGTTGAAAATTTCTGATGCTTGCAACTGGAAGGTTCTTAAACCAATCTTTAACTTTACCTCCCAAGGACAGGGAAAACATCCTGATACAGACATCATCCTCTTCTACCTCAAAGAGGTCAAGGAAATCCTCAAGACTTTGGATATGCTTTTCAGCAGTAATATTGGCATTCTCTCCATCAAACCTGGGCAGATTATTAATGTAATTGACAGGGAGGTCATGGAGAATAGGAGGCAACTCTAGAGGCTTGTATCTGTCTGGGATTTTTTCAAGCACAGGATATGAAGCAAGGGGCTTACAACCATCCAGAGGTTTAGCAAGAGTAGGAGACAAAGAAGGAGGCTTATGTCTCACTAGGGTTTCTACAGGTGCATCTGGGATGTGCATAGGTGTATGAGCATGTACATAATCTACAATTGGGGATATGATCTCTTGAGACTCATCAATTGACTGATGGTCAAAGTAATCTTCAACAATATACTTTTGATCAGACTTAGAAAAAGACAAGATATAATTGTAGATAAAACCAAAGATGTCTTGAATGCAATTTGAGCTTGAATACCTGGTCTTTCTAGGCTGCTTGGTCATGCTTCAGGTTCTTCCTCCAGTGGATTCTTTGAGTTTGGCACTGTCTGGAGCTGATTGGAGTCGCCAGGTGAATGATCTCATCCTTCTGGTGTCTGGTCACTGTCCACCATCAGTGATCAGAGCTGGAGCTTGAAGTGTACTACTGGGAAAAGGTCCCCAGCGGAGTCACCATTGTGTTAGCACTCTGTAATTTTCCCAAGGCTGTAAGGCAGTCACAGAGGCAACATCAAAACCACTTCGAGTCTTAGATCTAGCCCTCCAAGACTCAGAGAGGGATCTCTCTATCTAATATATCTTTGTCTGAAGAAGTATTAGGCTAGTTATGAAGAACATGGGTTGGGGTTTTTAAATGATTGTTTTGGAATAGCAAGGAGGGCCATTGGGAAAATGGGGTCTACGCTTTAAACAAGGTGATTCACTCTCAGATTTGGATGAATTTATTTCACAGGGAAAGGTAGCAGCAATATTGGATTGAATTGAGTTTTAATGGTATTGATTTGAGGAAGAAATAGGGGAGATAAAAGCCAGGCACAGGAGAAGCTAACAATTCCTGAACTAAGCTTTAGTAGAAAACATAAAGATCATCAAAATCTCAGAGGCAGAGTATATGCTGATAAATTCCGCTTCTATTACTTTCCTTCTGATAATAAGAACCGAAAACAAGCATAATGATCACAGGAAAAACATTAAACAGAGAAAAAAACCACCAATATCACCACACAGGAATCCTGTAAAAGAAATCATGTTCATTGTTGATTGCTCATCTCAAAATTACAGAGAAGAAAAAGGTCTTCTGGTCATACATAACCCACAGTCCAGTCCAAGAACCTCACAGGTCAAACCCATTTACATTAAAATCATCTCAATAAATAAGATAGATCATCCCAACAAGTTTCGGAAGATGGTTTAACTGCCTCGGCCAAAAATAGCCACCACTCCCACAAAATTTGGAGCTTTCTGCCATGAAAAACGGACCGGTTTTCTGCGAAAAAAGGGGTCTGATAAGACATTATTTTCTCTTCAATGATGACACCTGGGTGAAAAATGAAAGAGTTTATTTTATACGGGCATGTTCTGGACAAAAACCTCCTTCGGTTTCGCCAAATTCGTCCCCAGATGGCCGTAACAACTCCTGCAAGATCGGGACTCAAACGGAAAATTGAAAATTCAGAAAAATAGGCCTCGAATATGTCTTCGATTCTCCCTTCTCATAAATCCGCTGAAAAAACTAAGAGATTTTTTTGTTCTTCAGCCCGTGCTGAGAAACAACCTCTCTCGTATTTTCAAAATTCGTCTCTGTTTGCCAAAAAAATGATCTGGAAGCGGACATGGTAAAATAGGCAAAAATGGTAAATTTTTTAGAAAAGTGGTTTTTCTTC
>ML782964.1:532145-555308 GCA_009831015.1 Picea engelmannii | reverse complement strand
TAAAATGTATCAACATCTATTTTCATTCAACCTCGTATGGAACATCAGTCATATGTGCATAATTGTTTTGAAGGCATACCTTTCCTAAAAATCTCATTTATACCATATTTCTTGAAAGAAAAATTGTTAGGATATTTAGACACTTATGAGTTAGTTAAGATCTACTTGGTCTAATGCGTCATCGGGTAAAAGTGTTTTTCTTAGTGTGTTTCTTTAGTATGCATTATTTTGCATTTGTGGTTAGGAAATCTGATGGTCATGACATGTTCCCAACATAGAATGATCCGACGACTCATATTCTCCTGGATCTTAATGACCATTGATTTGTGGCTTAGCACCCGATTGGTCCATGATCTCTATTTAAAGAGAATGGAGGGTCATTTTTCGATGATCGATTGTGATAAAATCTCTTGTAAAATATCTCTATAATCTTTTTCTTTTGCATTAATAAACTGCTTCAAGTGGTTGTGTTGGCTTGGGTCGTGGATGTTTCCCGATAGGGGTCTTACCATGTCAAAAAGATCAGTGTGTTGACATTTGATATGGTTGTGTGAGTGGTTATTGAAGCTTTTTTTCCTACGTTGGAATACCTATATTGTTGAACACGGTATCAGAGACTGTTTGAGGACCCGCTCCTATTGTAGATCGAGATTGTGAAATCAATTTGTCTCATATCCATTTGTTTGTATCTATGTACATTTATGGGCTGAGAGGATTGTTCCATTATGTCAGGATCACTTGTTTCAACTAGGAACACATTTCGTTTCACTCGAAAAGGTTTCAGTTTTCCCAAGATACAACCATTTCAGTCAGATCTGGAGGTAATGGAATTGGTTTCATCTGATTCCAAGAACTTTCATTTTTTAGCCGTTTCTAGACCTGGGAAGCCTCCTGGATCCAATTCTGGATCACACCTCCCCACTAAGGACCTTTTTGTCCCCAAAAGGTTACTGACCAGTCAGCAAGCTCGAGATAGGCCACCCATCTTGCCCTCTGTCTCTGAAATCTGTCCTTTGCTCCTGTCTCATCAAGATCAACTGTAACACAATCATGACAACTGACAACATATTGTTATCCATTTGAACGCTATTACATCTTACTGAAGCCACTATCATCCATGTATACAACATTACTAATGATAGCATAAAAAATACGACGGCAAATGAGCTGATATACTTGTAATATTTGCACGACATGAGCTTATCTTGAAGCATCCTATGATTGATTTTCCATTCAATAATCATTTCATGTTCTTGCTTAAGGTCGACTACTTCATTTGAAACAATTATTGGTTTGTTTCTTGCTTTCATTGCCTTCTTTAATTGATCCATTGTTTGAAGTGTTTTATTTTTCTTAACATGATGAGCATGAAACACATAATCTTGACCTGCTTTGGTTAATTGATATTGATTATTTGTCCTGTAGAAGATTGCCTTTCAATCATATAAATATGAACTACCTAAGACCATTCCACATTATCTTAATGGCACTACATCACATGTTACCTCGTCCACATACTTAGATTAAATTGCAAATTTGATTGTGCACTTATTTGTTATGTGAACTTGATGATGATTGCTTATCCATTTAAGTGTGTAAGGCTTATGATGTACTTGTGTTTTTAACCCCATTTGCTTAACCAATTCTTCTGATATTAGATTAGATTGAGATCCACTGTCGATTAATTTGTCTATCTTAGTGTGTCTAATGATTACCCTTATCTGAAACAAGTTACTTCTACAATCAGTGCCTTCACCAATTTTACCTGTCATACCAATCAATGAGACCTTAGATTCGTCCCCCAAATGTGATCCCAAGTCCGTGGGTCTTATTGTTGCTCCCATTGTTTGACTTCCTTTCTTTTCCTTGAACCAGTTTGGCCTCTTCTCGGGATGCAACTACCAACATCTCTCCTCATCATGTCCCTCTTTCTTGCAATGCTTGCAAGAAGGCTTCTCATCCTTTCTTGTCACTGCATTTGAATTCTTTCCATGCCATCTCCTCTTTTCCTTTTTCCTTGGACGATGATTCCCCTGATACACCTGCTTTTCCTGCTTCAATGTATGTCGCTTGAACAAAAACCTCATCAAGGTTAGTGGGTCCAAACATGAATACAGTGTTTCTAATATGTGCAGGTAAACCTCCTATATACTTCATAAGAGTTTCCTATCTATGTAAAGGGATATTTAACATCAATGCCATTTTTCGAAAGCCATCTGTATAATCTTGCACTGTTTGTCCTTTTCTTAGTTTTAAAGATTGTCGTTCAATTAATGATTTTTATTTATAACCCAAAGGACATAATTGTTTCCTAAGTGAAGAAACGAAGATTTTCCATGATGGAAATACATTACCCACTTGTTGTGTTCTGTTTTGAAACTTGCTTTGCTACGAGATGAGAGTTGTACCTGGAAGTCTCAAAGATGCCAACTTGATTTGTGTGGCCTCATCCTTGGTCTGTTGCACACTGCAGTAAACCTCCATCTTCCTGAACCAATTTTCAAGTCTCTCTGCATTAACTTCACCATCATATATGGGTAACTCAAATTTAACATCAAGTTTTAATAATGAAATTTCATTGTTATGTTTTGAACATGTTTCTTTGCATTAGATTTAGAACTTGAACTTGAAGAAGAAGGAGAAGAAGGAGGTGATGATGGAGTTGAAGGAGGAATCTGAGGATGATCCTCTCCTTATTCACTTTTTCCCTTTGAATATTCACCCAAAACTGGTCTCTTTCGTTCCAAGTAATCCTCGTACAAAACTTTACCCATCTTCGACATAGCAAAGAAATTTTTTTGAAACTATTTCTCATTAAGAGAAAGTCCCTCTTCCGATGCCATCTTCTTGTTGTGAGAATCTCTCTTTATCAATCCGATTAATGGATTCTCTGCAGCAAGCTCCCCTTCACCATGCTATAGATTTTCCCTGGTTAACATGAAAAACTCAAACCCAAATGTCAACTAGCTTTGATACCACTTGATCCGAAAAGATATTTTAATCACTGTGGTTGAGTTATTTCTGCATACATTTATTAACCATTTAAGAAGATAATGAAACATGATGAAGATAAGAGAATTATATCACAGGCATAAAATCATATACAGAATTGAACATAAGAAATTACAACAACAAACCATAACAGGATAAGTGATAACGGATTTCGGCACAAGTATGCCTATGTCTCCGGGCCTTTGTCTCAGTGGGGGAGGCTTCTTTATTAATTCTTCAATGCTTAAAATTTATAGAAAAAGTACATCAAATGGATGTAATTCTGGTCTCACTATGTTCTGCTCGACCTCATAAATACAACACAACTAACGACATTGGAAAAGACTGAGTGTATCTCCCAGAAATGGCACGCAAGCGTGTGCTCCTCAACAACTTCCCTCCATAAAAATGGATTTGTCTTGGATTTTCTTCATCATAGCTCTGATATGACTGTCCTCTATGGCCTCAAACAGGCCTATATTTTATAGATCTAAAGTTGGTTATCATTCCCCAACTTCCTCCCAAAATTTTGGCTCAAAAGGAGCCCAATATCCCCCAAAAATGGGCAAAATCCCCCATATCTGCACAAACAAATCATATACTAAAGTTAAAAATCCACTATGTAACTAAATTGTACACTATCCCCCAAGTGATTGGCATGCACACCTAAATTTCAGTCATATGCACTGATATGGCCAAGTGCCAGCCCAAACGGCTCTGCGTTGGCCCCTTAGCCCTAAACATAGGGTCATGTGGTGGTTAACCATATAACCATGCCTTTAAAAAATGGCAACAACAAGTGGTTAAGGCTCGAGTATATGGAAGAGGTGCTAACTAAAATGCACGCTTTGAGTTGATGGTTGAGTGGTTATACAAATGCACCACACCCCTAGTCGTATGCCCTCACAAGAAACCTCAGGCTGGTGCTTGTGCTCAGCCCCCTTTTGTGCCACTTTACACCATGAAACACTTTAATTAAATTAATGTGGGTTTGGTACATTAATAAATAAGGTGGCACGTTGGCATTTTGTCATTTCTCAAAGCTTTGTTCGACCAATAGGTCATGGGATCGAAACCCATGGACCTCCAATTTTTTTTAAGCTTGCCTCATCAACTAATTACTGGGTGCCACATGGCTACCCATGACTGGGCCACGTGGCACCAACACATTTGAACAACCACACACCATGTGTCGGTACTATATTGGTCCACCATGTGCCACTTGTCAACCCTGTATTGGTACTGTCACTGCCCAGTCACCCTACTGTCGTGCTGCCACATGTCACTTTACTGATGTCAGCAAGACGTCATGCTGACATCATCATTGACTTTTTCTAGTTGAACTGTTGACTTTTTAGTTGTTTGGGAAAATGATCAGAGTGTGATAACTCTCGCATACAATGTTTTTTTGAGAAAGTAAATATATGTTTGGAATCAGTGTGACAATCTGGCCGCAATGGAATTGGTTTCATTCGATTCCAAGAACTTTCATTTTTGAGTCGTTTTTGGACCCAGGAAGCCTCCTAGATCCGATTCTAAATCACATCTCCCCACTAAGTACCTTTTGGTCCCCAAAATTTTATTGACCAGTCAACAATCTTAGGATACGCCACCCAACTTGTCCTTTGTGTTGATTAAGGTTGGTTGTCATTGATGTCAACCCTTGAAGAAAGCCCCATATCACAAAGGTTTGGGTAGTGGACCCAATATTGTTTGATGTAAATATGACTCATTATTTCTTTGTCAAGGTTGATAAGAAGTAAATATGGATGAACTCCAAAGTGGTCCCCTTATGGTGAAAGACCTCACGAGAATACTCTTTGTGGAGTAAGAGAACCCATGTTTAATTGTGGAATAATGAGATGAAGGAAAGTGAACTTGTGAGGTAAAATATCCTATATGGATAGTGCTTTTCATGTCATTTCTGGTGGTATGTGGAATGTCACATAATTCCTCACGGTTAGAGATTTATGGCCATGAGAAGTTGGAGACCCCGGGTTTGGGTAATGGACCCAAGTTTGTTTGATGGGTAACAGTATGATTTATGATATATTTTTAGATAATATTATTCTATATGGATATTACATGTCATGTCATTTCTAGTGGTATGTAGAACGTCACATAACTTCTCACGTTTTGAGAGTTATGGCCTTACGAAGTTGGAGGACCCTCATATGTCATCTAGAAGCCCCAACAGGTGAAAGTAGTCAAAGTGGTTTAAGAGTTTTTAAAAGGTAAATAATAAAGTGAAGTGATGAGTGTATTATAATTCAAAGTGAATACAAAATAAATTATTTCAATAATAAATTTAATGGAGAAATTAGAGGTGGACCCAACCCTAAAATAAGGAAAGTGGGCCAAGTGACCTAGAAGATGTTTTTTAAGGAAGCTACTTGGAGAGTATAAATAAGAGGCAAGGCTCTCTCATTTGAAACACACTTGAGCATATTGAATATCTATAGGTGTCTGAGGTAACCAAATGATATCTAAGCCAAAATTCTGAGGAAAGTGAAGAAAAGAGGGCCAAAATGCAAGGAAGGATAAATTCTTTTGATGGTGCTTTCTAAGGTATGTTATTTACAGCTCATCTCACCATTTTCTCTCTAACTTTTTTTCCATAATGATTCAAATCCTTAAATTTCTATGCAAGTGAGAAAAAATATCCATGTATTTTTGGTAAAAAATTCATCTTGTGGTTCGTTGTATTTTGGGAGTTACAGTCTGTGGAAAATAGGATTTGTGGCCAGTCCTGAAACTAGTCAAAATCAGGTGTTTCGGGTAAAAATGTCAGAACTTCTTCATAACAGATCAAAATTCAGTGAGACAAAATGTGTTGATTAGGTTATAGTCTGTAGTATTCTGTGTAATGTTTTTATATCAATTCATGAAATATTGTGTGCAGGGAACTCTCTACAATGTCGCTCTCTCGAATAAGCCAGAATTCAGCAAGGTATGCCATTTTTACTATAATGCCTTTTCTAAGAGGTTCCAAGTAGTGACACTTGGAGGAATTGCATAAAACACACTGACTAACATTGTATATCATTTTTATATCTTTATACATTACAAGTTCAAAGTTATTATTACTTCAAGTTAGGGTTGTTGACTAATCCAAACTAGGCATGTGAGACTAAAGAAAAGTTTGATGAAAATGTTAGTCTCTTGTTTTTAAAGTTAAGGAAGGTTTGCAGGAATGTGATAATATACACTAGGTATATTACAGAGCTACAAATCAGATTTGGATGATGAAATTGATGAGGGATTTTGGTTGTGGTACATGTTGAGTACATGGTTGAGACAAATAGTTGATGAGTTGGCACACATACATTAGGTGTATAGTTGTTGATGTTGGTACATATTGATGAGTCATAGTTGATTAGTAGTTGACACATGATTGGTACATACTTCATACATGGTTGGATGCACTTGTTTATGGTACAAGTTGATTACAGGTTCGTGCATGGTTGATGCACTTGTTTATGGTACAGGTTGATGCATGGTTGATGCATGGTTCAGATTTATTGGTACAGGTTTACAACGATATATCTCACAGTAATAGTTTGAAAGTGGTTCCATCAGTCTACTTCTACTTCAGGGTGGCAGGATGGGGCAAGGACAAGTGGTTGTAGCCACCTTCCGGTTGTAGCCTCCTTCTGGTTATAGCCAGAGAATTGGGGAGTTGGAGCTTCCCTCAGGTTGTAGCCTAAGAAACTATGGGGTTGGAGCCTCCTTCCAGTTGCAGCTAGAAAACAAAGGAATTTGGTGCTTCCAATGAATGTAATTATTCAAGACATATAAGAAAAATCATTTCGTGGTTTTCTCCCGATTTGGGTTTCCACGTAAAACATTGGTGTACTCTGTCATTTCCACCTTCCTCATCAAGATCATTTGTAACAAAATCATGATAGCTAACAACATATTCTTAGCCTTTTGAAACCTGTTACATCTTACTGGAGACACTATCATCCATATAGACAACATTACTAATGATAGCATAAAAGAGACGACTGTAAATGAGCTGATATACTTGTAATATTTTGCATGACATGAGTTTATCTTGAAGCATCCTATGATTGATTTTCCATTCAACAATCATTTCATGTTCTTTCTTAAGATCGATTACTTCATTTGAAATAATTATTGGTTTGTTTCTTTCTTGCACTGCCTTATTTAATTGTTCCATTGTTTGAAGTTCTTTATCTTCCTTAACATGATCAACACGAACCACATAATCTTGACCTGCTTTGGTTAATTGATATTGATTCTTTGTCTTGTAGAAGATTGCTTTTTGATCATATAAATATGGACTACCTAAGACCATTCCACATTCTCTTAATGGTACTACATCAAATGTTACCTCATTCAAATACTTAGATGAAATTGCAAATTTGATTGAGCACTGCTTTGTTATGTACATTTGATGATGATTTCTTATCCATTTAAGTGTGTAAGGCTTATTATGTACTTCGGTTTCTAACCCCAATTTATTAACCAATTCTTCTCAGATTAGATTAGATTGAGATCCACTGTCGATTAATGTGTCTATCTTAGTGTGTCGCATTATTACCCTTATATGAAACAAGTTACTTCTACAATCAATGCCTTCACCAATTTTACTTTTCATACCAACCAATGAGACCTTAGATTCGTCACCCGAATCTAATCCCAATTCTATGGGTCTTGTGGTCGTTGCCACTATTTGCCTTTCGTTCTTTTACTTAAACCACTTTGACCTCTTCTCAGGATGCAACTTCCAACATTTGTCCTCATCATGTCCCTCTTTCTTGCGATGCTTGCAAGAGGGATTCTTGTCCTTTCTTCCCACTGCATTTGAATTCTTTCCATGCCATTTCCTCTTGTCCTCTTTCCTTGAAAATGATGATTCCCCTGATACACCTACTTTTTTTTCTTCAATGTATGTCTCTTGAACATAAATCTCATCAAGGTTAGTGGGTACAAACATAAATAAAATGTTTCTAATATGTGCAGGTAAACCATTGATATACTTCATAAGGGTTTCCTGTGTATGTAAAGGGATATCTAACATGAATGTCATTTTTCAGAAGCCATCTGTATACTCTTGCACTATTTGTTCTTTTCTTACTTTTAAAGATTGCCATTCAATTAATGCTTTTTCCTTATAACCCAAAGGATAGAATTGTTTCCTAAGTGCGGAAATGAATCTTTTCCATGATGGAAATACATTACCCACTTGTTGTGTTCCATTTTGCAACTTGCTTTGCCACTAGATGAGAGTTGTACCTAGAAGTCTCAAAGATGCCAACTTGATTTTTGTGGCCTCATCCTTGAACTGTTGCACATTGCAATAAACCTCCATCTTCCTGAACCAATTGTCAAGTCTCTCTGCATTAACTTCACCATCATATATGGGTAACTCAAATTTAACATCATTTTTTAATAATGGCATTTCATTCTTAAGTTTATGAACATGTTTGTTTGCATTATATTTAGAACTTGAACTTAAAGAAGAAGGAGAGGAAGGAGATGATGATGGAGGTGAAGGAGGAATCTGAGGATGATCCTCTCCTTATTCACTTTTTCCCTTTTAAGGTTCATCCAAAACTGGTCTCTTTCATTCCAAGTAATCCTTGTACAAAACTTTCGCCATCTCTGACATAGCAAGGAAAGTTTTTTTAAACTCTTTCTCATCAAGAGAAAGTCCTTGTTCCGATGCCACCTTCTCCCTATGAGAATCTCTCTTTCTCAATCCAGTTAATGGATTCTCTGCAACAATATCACCTTCACCATGCTGTATCTTTTCTCTGGTTAGCATGGAAAACTCAAATCCAAATGTCAACTAGCTCTGATACCACTTGATTAGAAAAGATTTTTTAATGGTTGTGGTTGAGTTATTTCTGAATGCGTTTATTAACCATTTAGGAAGCTAATGAAAGAGGATGAAGATAAAATAATTATATCACAACCATAAAATCATATACAGAACTGAAAATAAGAAATAATAACAACAAACCATAACAAGATAAGTTATAACGGAGTTCAGCACAAAATTACCTACGTCTTTGGGCCTTTCTCTCAGTGGGGGAGGATTCTTTATTAATTATTCAATGCTTGCAAAGTAAATAAAAGGTACATCAAATGGATCTCATACTGGTCCCACTATTTTCTACTTGACCTTAGAAATCCAACACAACTGACGACACTGAAAAAGAATGAGTGTAGCTCCCATAAATGGCCTGCAAGCATCTTCTCCTCAAACGCTTCCCTCCATAAAAATGGATTTGGCTTCGATTTTCTTCAGAATAAATCTGATTTGACTATCCTCCATGGCCTCAAATAGGCTTGGTTTTTATAGATCTAAATTTGGTTATGATTCCCCAACTTCCTCCCAAAATCTGGGCTGAAAAAGAGCCCAATATCCCCCAAAAATGGGCAAAATCCCCCAAATCTGCATAAAAAATTCATATACTAAAGTTAAAAACCCACTCTAAAACTAAATTGTAGACCAGCCCCCAAGTGATTGGCACACACACCTAGATTTCGGTCATATTCACTGATATGGCCAAGCGCTAGCCCAAAGGGTTGTGCGCTGACCCCTTAGCCCGAAACATAGGGTCATGTGGTTCTTAACCATATAACCGCGCCCTTAAAATGTGCCAACAACAACTAGTTAAGGATTGAGTATAGGGCAAAGGTGCTAACCAAAATGTTCCCTTTGAGTTGATGGTTGAGCGGTTATACAAACGTGTCGCACCCTTGGTCGTATGCCCTAACAAGAAACCTTGGGCTGGGGCTTGTCCTCAGACCCCTTTTGTGCCACTTTACGCCATGACACACTTTAATTAAATTAATGTGGGTTTGGTACATTAAGAAATAAGGTGGCATGTTGGCATTTGGTCATTTCTCAAATATTTGTTCGGACAATAGGTCATGGCGGAGAAACCCATGGACCTCCAAAAAGTTTTAAGCTTTCCACTTCGACTGATGATTGGGTGCCATGTGGCTTCCCATGCCTAGGCCATGTGGCACCACTACATTTAACCAACCACATGTCATGTGTTGGTACTGTATTGGTCCACCATGTGTTAGTTGTCAACGTGGTATTGGTCTTGTCACTGTCCAGTCACTCTATTGTCGTGTTGGCATATGTCACTTTGTTGTTGTCAACAGGATGTCATGCTCACATCATCAATGACTTTTCCCAATTGACTTGTTGACTTTTTAGCTATTTGGGAAAATGATCAGAGTGCGATAACGCTTGCATACAACGTCTCTTTGAGAAAGTAAATATATGTATGGAATCAGCGCAACGATCTGGTTGCAATGGAATTGGTTTCATTTGATTCTGAGAACTTTCATTTTTGAGCCTTTTTTTGGAACTGGGAAGCCTCCTGGATCCGATTTTGGATCACACCTCCCCACTAAGGACCTTTTGGCTCCCAAAAGGTTACCGACCAGTCAACAAGCTCGATATAGGCCACCTAGCTTCTCCTCTTTCTCTGAACTTTGTCCTTTACACCTTCCTCATCAAGATCAACTGTAACACAATCATGACAACTGACAACATATTGTTAGCCATTTGAACTCTTTTATGTATTACAAAATACACTATCATCCATGTAGACAACATTACTAATGATAGCGTCAAAAATACGACTACAAATGAGTTGATATACTTGTAATATTTGCACAACATGAGCTTATCTTGAAGCATCCTATTATTGATTTTTCGTTCAACAATCATTTCATGTTCTTGCTTAAGATCGATTACTTCATTTGAAACAATTATTGGTTTTCTACTTGCTTGCACTGCCTTCTTTAATTGTTCCATTGTTTGAAGTGTTTTATTTTCCTTAACATGATTAGCACGAACCACATAATCTTGACCTTCTTTGGTTAATTGGTATTGATTCTTTGTCCTGTAGAAGATTGTCTTTCGATCATATAAATATGGACTACCTAAGACCATTCCAGATTGTCTTAATGGCACTACATCACATGTTACCTCATCCACACACTTAGATGAAATTGCAAATTTGATTGTGCATTGCTTTTTTATGTTCATTTGATGATGATTTCTTATCCATTTAAGTGTGTAAGGATTATGATGTACTTGTATTTTTAACTCTAATTTCTTGACCAATTCTTCTCAGATTAGATTAGATTGAGATCCATTGTCGATTAATGTGTCTATCTTAGTGTGTCACATGATTACCCTTATATGAAACAAGTTTCTTCTACAATCAATGCCTTCACCAATTTTACTTGTCATACCAACCAATGAGACCTTAGATTCGTCACTCGAATATGATCCCAAGTCCGTGGGTCTTGTTTTCGCTGCCACTATTTTCCTTACCTTATTTTCCTTGAACCACTTTGGCCTCTTCTTGGCATGTAACCTCCAACATTTGTCCTCATCATGTCCCTCTTTCTTACAATGCTTGCAAGAGGGCTTCTCGCCCTTTCTTGCCACTACATTTTAATTCTTTCCATGCCATTTCCTCTTGTCTTGTTTCCTTGAAGATGTTGATTCTCCTGATACAATTGATTTTCCTTCTTCAATGTATGTCACTTGAACAGAAACCTCATCAAGGTTAGTGGGTCCAAACATCAATAAAATGTTTCTAATATGTGCAGGTAAACCCCCTATATACTTCATAAGGGTTTCATGTGTATGTAAAGGGATATCTAACATCAATTCCATTTTTCAAAATCCATATGTATACTCTTGCACTATTTGTCCTTTTCTTATTTTTAAAGATTCCCATTCAATTAATGCATTTTATTTATAACCCAAAGGATAGAATTGTTTTCTAAGTGCAGAAATAAAGATTTGCCATGATGGAAATACATTACCCACTTGTTGCATTCCATTTTTCAACTTGCTTTTCCACCAGACGAGAGTTGTACCTGCAAGTCTCAAAGATACCAACTTGATTTGTGTGGCCTCATCCTTGATCTATTTCACACTGCAGTAAACCTCCATCTTCCTAACCTAGTTGTCAAGTCTCTTTGCACTAACTTCACCATCATATATGGGTAACTCAAATTTAACATCAAGTTTTAATAATGGCATTTCATTCTTATGTTTATGAACATGTTTCTTTTCATTATATTTAGAACTTGAGCTTGAAGAAGAAGGAGAAGAAGGAGGTGATGATGGAGGTGAAGGAGGAATATGAGGATGGTCCTCTCCTTCTTTCCTTTTCCCTTTGAACATTCACCCAAAAATGGTCTCTTTCGTTCCAAGTAATCCTTGTACAAAACTTTCACCAGCTCCGACATAGAAAGGAAATTTTTTTGAAACTCTTTCTCATCAAGAGAAAGTCCCTCTTTCGATGCCATCCTTTCGCTATGAGAATCTCTCTTTCTCAATCCAATTAATGGATTCACTCCAACAAAATCTCCTTCACCACATTGTATCTTTTCCCTGGTTAACATGAAAAACTCAAATCCAAATGTCAACTAGCTTTGATACCACTTGATCCAAAAAGATCTTTTAATGACTGTGGTTGAGTTATTTTTGCATGCGTTTATTAACCATTTAAGGAGCTAATGAAAGAGGATGAAGATAAGAGAATTATATCACAACCATAACCTCATATACAAAACTGAACATAATCAATGATAACAAAAACCCATAACAAGAGAAGTGATAACGGATTTTGGCACAAAATTGCTTACGTCTTCGGGCCTTTGTCTCAATGGGGGAGGCTTCTATATTAATTCTTCAATGCTTGCAAAGTACATAAAAATTACATCAAATTGATCTCATAATGGTCTCATTGTGTTCTTCTCGACCTCAAAAATCCAACAAAACTGACGGAACTGAAAAAGACTGAGTGTAGCTCCCAGAAATGGCCCACAAGCATTTGTTCCTCAATATATTCCCTCCATAAAAATGGCTTTGGATTGAATTTGATTTAGCATAACTCTGATATGACTATCCTCCATGGACTCAAAAAGGCTTGCTTTTTATATATCTTAAGTTGGTTATCATTCCCCAACTTCCTCCCAAAATTTGGGCTCAAAAAGAGCCCAATATCCCCCCAAAATGGGCAAAATCCCCCAAATCTGCATAAAAAAATCATATACTAAAGTTAAAAACCCACTTTGTAACTAAATTGCAAACTAGCCCCCAAGTTATTGGCATGCACACCTAAAGTTCAGTCATATGCACTGATATGGCCAAGCGCCAGCCCAAAGGGTTGTGTGCTAACCCCTTAGCCCGAAACATAGGGTCATGTGGTGGTTAACCATATAATCACGCCCTTAAAATGCACCAACATCAAGTGTTTAAGGATCAAGTATATGGCAGAGGTGATAACCAAAATGCACCCTTTGAATTGATGGTTGAGTGGTTATGCAAACACTTCGCACCCCTGGTGGTATGCCCTGACAAGAAACCTCGTGCTAGGGCTTGTCCTCAGCCCCCTTTTGTGCCACTTTACACCATGAAACACTTTAATTAAATTAATCTAGGTTTGGTACATTAATAAATAAGGTGGCACGTTCACATTTGGTCATTTCTCAAAGCTTTGTTCGACCACTAGGTCATGGGGTCAAAACCCATGGACCTCCAAAAATTTTGAAGCTTGCCACTTCAATTGATGACTGGATGCAACATGGCTGCCCATGCTTGGGCCATGTGGCACCACCACATTTGACCAACCACATGCCACGTGTCGGTATTGTATTGGTCCATCATGTGCTACTTTTCAATGCGGTGTTCATCCTGTCACTGCCCGGTCACCCTGTTGTCATGCTGCCACATGTCACTTTTATAATGTCAGTAAGATGTCATGCTGACATCATCATTGACTTTTTCCAGTTGACCTATTGACTTTTTAGATGTTTGGGAAAATGATCAGAGTGCAATAACTCTCGCATACAACATTCGTTTGATAAAGTAAATATATGTTCGGAATCAACGTGAAGAGACGGTCACAATGGAATTGGTTTCATCTGATTCCGAGAACTTTCATTTTGATCCTCTTGTGTACCTGGGAAGTCTCTTGGATCCGATTCTAGATCAGTAGTGCATATTTTGTGTTTGTATATACCATTTATGCCATGAGAGAGGCTCTAGGGAAATCTTATTAAAAATGCACTCTTGAGTCATTTTATGCTACTTTGATTAGAGGGGAAGAGAAACTTGTGCAACTTGGAGTGATCCGCACTACAAGTACCTCCAACAAATCCTTAGTCACCTAGAAAAAGGATAAACCCAAGAATCCAAAGAAGAAACACCCTTGCTAAAAAAACAAACAACATAAGGGTCCCAAACCCACCCAGACAACTTCAACTCCTAATGGTGACAAAGGAGAAAAATATAAAAATAATAAGACTTACAAACATTGCAACTTTTTTGACAAATATTGTCATGATGAGTCCAAATGTTTCAAGAAGATGGCATCTTTAGAAGCAACAACGAAGAAGCACAACATCACTATTGATTCTACTTTTTCGTATTCTTCTCATGGACTTGCACTTTCTTTTTCTAGTTTCTCCTTCAATACAACTTCTACTTCTTCTTTTGATGAGTGGATTATTGATTTTGGAGCATCTTATCATATGGCTAAGGATAAAGACATATTTTCTTCTCTAAATGAATGTAACACCAAGAAATACTTGTTGGTGATTATAGATCTCTTAGTGTTGTGAGATCGTGAACAATTCAAGTAGATAATGGTCATTTGAATGATGTATTATGTGTTCCAATTCTTTCTTGCAACCTTCTATCAATATATCAAATCACTCATTCAGGTGAAGGTAAAACTGTAGAGTTTTCACCTCACCAAGTTGTAATCAAGGATCTAAAATATCCTAAGAATGTTCTTGCAACTAGAATTTTTGTTGATATTACCAAGTTGTACAAGTTTGAAAACTTTAGGTCATCATATTTTTCATCAATTTTTGTTGCTCATAGAGATGACTTGAGAAAAATTTGGCATGAGCAGTTTGATCATCTAAACTATCGTTCATTTCAGCAACTATGTAATCAACATAGTGTGATTGGACTTCCTCTTGTTTCATGCAAAGATGGTGATTGTTCTGGTTGTGCTCTTGACAAACATCATTAGGACAGTTTTGACAAACATGCCTCTTGGCATGCATCAGGTCCTTTGCAACTTGTTCACAGTGATTTGTGTGGTCCAATTTCTACTCATTTTTTTGGGTGCAAGTATTTCTTAACTTTCATTGATGACTTTTCCAGACTTACTTGGGTTTACTTCTTAAAACATAAGAGATAATTTTTTGACAAGTTTTTTGCCTAGAAGGCCCTTGTAGAAAACAAATCTAAACATCAATTTAAAAGTTACTGCTACACAAGGCATCCAAATCCAACACATTGTTCCATATACACCACAACAAAATGGTGTTGCTGATAGAAAGAACCACACATTAAAATAAATGGATAATTGTATGATCCAATCTAAGGGATTGAATCTAAAGTATTTAGCAGAAGCCATCAACTATGAAAATTGCATAGTAAATCACACTCACACAAATGATCTTAAAAGTATAACAATGGAAAAATCTTGGTCTAAAATTAAACTAGATCTAATTCACTTCCGTGTATTTGGCAGTATAACATGGGCTCACATTCCCAATGAGAAAATTAAAGCATTGCAACCTAAAAGTGAGAAGTGTATATTTGTTGGTTATTCTGAAGATATCAAAGGTTATATACTTCTTCAACCACATTGTAATGAAATTATTATTAGAACATATGTTAAATTTGGTGAAAATATCTTGGCCTACTAACCTAATTCGATGATTGTTCCTTCTTCAGCCTACGAGCCATCTTCAACGTTTGTTCCTTCTTCGGCCTGCGAACCTTCTTTGGCATTTTTTCCCTCTTTTGTTCATGTTATAGTTTCTTCTTCAGATGATGAAAGTGAGGATGAAAATTCACCTTTGCCTGCTCACCTTCCTCTAGATGAGTCCTTTGAACCTAAACTAACACCAGCTCCATCGCTTCCTACATGGGTTTGTTCAACACGAGAAGCAATTGGTGATCTTGTCGATGATCTTTCATATCAACATCGGACATGCTCATAGTTCTAGTGAGCCTCTTCTCTTTTGGCTCAAGTTTCAAAGACTCATGATCCACATAGATTTTCAGAAGCTTCAGGTCATCCATATTGGGATACAACAATGAATGAAGAGTATCATTCCTTAATGGAAAATGAGACATGGGATCTTGAAATTTTTCAGATGTAAATGGGTCTACAGAAATAATTATGCATTAGATGGAAGTGTTGAAAGACACAAGCATCGGTTAATTTACAAAATATTTTCCCAAGTTGAAGGAATTAAATATAATGAAACCTTTTCCCCTATAGCCAAAATGAATTCCATCTTCCTTGTTATTCCCTTGGTGCCTCACATAAATGCGAGGTCCATCAGATGGATGTTAAATCTTCCTTCTTGCACGAAGATTTTCAAGAAGAAGTCTACATGGAACGACCTCATGTCTATTTCTATAATGACTCTAGCCTTGTTTGTATTCTTAAGAAATCTCTTTATGGTATTAAGAAATCTCCATGAGCTTGGTATTCCAAAATGGACAACTTTATTATTGACACTGGATTCTCTAGATTCCATTCTTATCCTAATGTCTATACCAAGAAAGTAGAAAGCCATCTCATAATAATTTTCCTTTATTTTGATGACCTCATCCTTACTGGTAGTGACTCAAAACTTTTAAACCATGTGAAAACCAACCTTAATAACAAATTTGAAATGACGTCTTAGGATTTTTTCACTATTTCCTTCGCCTCCAAGTTTTGCAAACCAATGAAGGTATTTTTCTTTCCTAGTCTAAGTATGATTGTGACCTTCTTCATCGCTTTCACATGGATGATTGTAAACCATCCCCTTCTCCCTTCCATTATGGATTCAATCTTAGTGGCATCTGTACTTCTCCTGAAGTTGATGCCACCCTGGATCGTCAATTACTTGGTAGTATCTTATACTTGAATCATACTCGTCCTCATCTTTCATTTTTTATTGGTATTGTTGCCTAGTAAATGAAAACTCCCCATGAAATCCATTGGAAATCAACTAAAAGTATAATTCATTATGTCCATGGTACAATTTAGTTCAGGATACATTACAGTTTAGGGGGGACTCCTTTATTGGTTAGTTTCACTGAATCAGATTCGGTCGGCGACCCCGATGATCGGAAGTCTACTGCAAGTTATGTTTTCATCCTTGCTTCAGGACCTGTCACTTGGGCCTATAAGAAACAACAATATATTTCACTTTATTCAACAGAAGAAGAGGAGGGATCAGCGGTAAATGCAAGTTAGGAATCCATATGGATTTGACATATTATTTCAGAGTTTGGATTCTAGTAGCAGCATCCGACCATCCTTTGGTGTGACAATCAAAGTGCCATAAAGCTCGCCAAATACCCAATTAAACATCAGCGTAGAAAACACATAGATCTACACATGCACCTCATCAGAAAGCTCATTCATGATTAAGTTATTGAAGTGCTACTTTTCCCTACATAAGATCAAGTTGCAGACATTTTCACAAAGTCTTTGACAGAAGCGAAGTTTTCCAAACTTTGATCTATGTTAGGGGTTCAGGAAGTTGCCATTAATGGGGGATAGGCTCTAATGCCTCATTCATTCTTCTAGTTTTGTAAATCCTTCAATCCTATCCCAAATTGTTCTTAAGGGGGGATATTAGGATATTTAGACACTTAGGAGTTAGTTAATATCTACTTGGTCTAATGTGTCGTTAAGTAAAAGTGTGTTTCTTAGTGTGTTTCTTAATTATGCATTAGTTTTCATTTGTAGTTAC
The DNA here is from genome assembly GCA_009831015.1 of Picea engelmannii. Taxonomy (NCBI): domain Eukaryota; kingdom Viridiplantae; phylum Streptophyta; class Pinopsida; order Pinales; family Pinaceae; genus Picea; species Picea engelmannii. Next base: position 537,518 of record ML782964.1, on the reverse strand, counting down.
CAAATCCGATGGTCACAATATATTCCCAACATAGAGTGATACAAAGGTTCATATTATCCTCAATATTATCGACCATTAATTTGTGTCCTAACACCCTATTGGTCCATGATCTCTATTTAAAGAGAATGGAAGGTTATTTTTCGATGATCGATTGTGAGAAACTCTCTTGTAAAATATCTTTGTAATCTTTTAATTTTCCATTAACAAATTTCTCCAAGTGGTCACATTGGTTTGGGTCATGGATGTTTCCCCGTAGGGGTTTTACCACGTCAAAACATTGGTGTGTTGATCATTGATCAGGATGTGTGAGTGGTTATTGAAGGTGTTTGTCCTCTGTTGGAATACCTTTTTTTCCGAACAAAAACAATGCCATTATTTATTCCATAAACATCGTAATATGTCATTCTTTATTCCATAAAAATGTGATTATTTATTATGTAAATTATTTGTATTCCATTATAACGATGAACCATTATTCCAAGAAAGAAAATTTATGATGAAATACCCAACAACTTAATATTTGTTTTTAAAACCAAGACACTGTTTGTATTTCACTTATAGAACATAGTATAGGAATGTATAGAAAAACATATAGAAGAGAGTACATGCATGCATAGAATAGAGTATAGAACACAATAAATTTGACACAATTTCCTAACAAGGTATGAGCTTGTCTAGTTCCATGTATTTTTTCTTCATGATTTAACCATTTTTATGGAAGCTATATCAAGCTCCGTATCTTGAAATAGTTTGACATTTCAAAACATCATCCATATCTTGAAATTTAGTTATATCATCCCTTGCTTTTATTAACATATCTTTATATGTTTTTTGTTCAATAAAATTTCCATTTATCCCAAAATGAAGGTATTCTTATTTCCACTAATTTCTTGTATATTTTCATGAAGGTTTCAATACTTCTCTAAATTGAACTACATTTATTTTGAGTTTTTTGAACTAAATTCTTATTTTTAATGCCTTTGTAGAATCCATAGTTAGAGAAGTACGATAATTAACAGCCAAAGCCTTTAATTGATTCCAAGTCTTAGAGTTAAGTTTTTCGGGAAGAGATAGAATTTTTGTAATAGACTTAGCATTGATATATAAAATAATAGACCCATTTTCAGATACCATGTTCATTTTTTCCTAAATATAGTTCTTTTCACACTAAGAGAAAAAATCGAGAAAATAATAGGTTTGGGGAATTATGAATTTACCCAAGTTCGACTCCCAAATATGTAAATAATCATGCAAATCCATAAGTCTACCACATGATAAATTTCTTAAATCATAAGGATCAAACAGTGACACAACAATTTCAAAATTTTCACAATCATAGTTGATTAGTAAATGATAACACAACCTGGAATTGTTTGTCGAATAAGAATTTCACTACATTTGTTGGAGTCTGTTGTACTTATAATAGTTTTTACCATGTGCATTTCCCATAGGGGTTTATTATTATTATTATTATTTTAAATCATTTGAATTACATCAATACTGAACCCTTTTTATTTGTCTTACATCACTGTGCCACTTGTCACCCATTCGTGCATTTTGAGGGTGAGATAAAGTGGTTTGGGAATAACACCCCTATGTACCAAAGAGAATAAGGCTATGGCATGTTATCATATATTAATACAATGGTTTATAATATAGGCTTATGAACCCCTTTTATCTAGCATGCACTTTCACCGGCTAAAATAAACTAACATTTTCGATCTTGGATCTATATTTTTAGTCCAATCATATTTGTTGAATTTTAATTTCAAACCTTGTTTGTTCTCTATTGCATGTACAAAAATATGTAAACAATATGTAGTATATAGGGTATCGAACCTAAATTAAGGAGTGAATGAGAAGGAAAACTTGAAGTGAATGGAACTCAAACTGTAAAAATCCCTCTGTTACATCATATAAGTACTTGTGGAACAGTAAGAGATATTTGTTTTTGACATCCATAGCACATCACTGAACTAGTGAAACATGATACCGATGTACGTCAACAATACTCATTCCATTTCACTACTGGATTTAGATACCACTTAATGCATGAAGGATCTACCAATTCAGATATAATAACATACAAGCTACCCACACAACCTATCATATAAGGTTAGGACCTCCAAGAAACATAATCAATGCTCAAGTATAGGATTTGTCTAATTGATCTTGACCATTTAAGGTCTCAATAGTGGTGACTATTCGAAGGAACAAGGAAGTGTCTAATTCCCATACCTTCAATCTATTCCATAAATCAAATAATTTCTAGCATTCTTATGTACATATTTTATTCAAAATGACACAGAGAATTTGGTATCTTATTCATCGCCTCATACACAATGTATACTATTTCAATAATTCATCATATTACTTATTAAAGAATAGGAATAAATCCTAATAAAATCAGGGCATAAACTTAATTACTAACAAAGACCTTCAACATGCAACCTAACAAGATGACAAATCTACCTCACTCCAGTTTACTTAGAAAAGTGATCACCCTTATAGAGTACATCCAAGTAGAAAGCCACTGATCTATATCACAATTTAAATGAGGATAAGAATAACAGAGAAGATCTCTCAACACAAAGTAGAAATCATCATCTTACTCTGTAATTTTTTTAACCAACTGATATTTTGAAGAAATAAACCTGTAACTAAGTGAAAGTTAATAAGTTTCAATAAGGAACCTGAAAATCCTCTTCTAGGTGTCATAGTGCAACACTTATAGAGCCAACTCTAGAAGTGCATGGATAGGCTCCTTGAAATCCCAAATTGAAGTGCATGTCCCCTTTACTCCTTATGTGATTCTGATTAGAAAGCATTCGTTAGCTTGCATTCATTAACAAAACACTGTAAATGATCCATATACAACATCATAATATAATCGATCATATATCACAGATGAATAAATAAAATATTCAAACCAATACAATCCACTCCTTGACTCAATCCAAAGTCCTATGAGGTCTAGTGATGCCATCAACATCCACAATCTATCAAGTGACATGCACACTCAGGAGAAACTCGTAAATAACATCTGTCAATACATAAATATCAAATAACATAATATCATAATCCATCAACATCATCGCAAAATTCCATAAGTGAAACCATAACCATGTACTATAACTAGATCACTTGCATGCAAGTATCCTCAAAGAATAAGTCAATAACATGTGCTCGTAAAAGTGAGATGTTACAATATTGTTTAATGATATGATGATTTGCTAATACATGTCAGGGTATTCAGATATGAAATGGATAATTATTTACAAAAATGAAATGATATTTAAAACCTAATACCAAAACCAATGGTTCCATTTAACTCCATTACATGTTAAGGCATATTTTCCATGGGATTCAGACACTGTATTCTAGGTTTATTCATGTATCTTTTCATCATTTTTACAAGAAAAATAATGGAATGGAAAATGGATTACCCAAGGATATAATATTATTGGATATTAGTCAATGGAACATCTAGGAAGGAATTTATATGCAATAATTCAAGTTTCATCATCCTTCCTTTTCCTATTAAGTGTTCATTAAAATGTTTTTTTATTTATTTAGAGATGCATATTTTTGTTTTTTCTGAACTATTTTTTGAGATTCATGTTGGAACTATTTTTTTCCGAACTATTTTTTGAGATTCATGTTGGAACTTTTGTTTGGGATTTTGCACCATAGTTATGGCTTCTACTTGAACAATTTCTATTTTGTTTTATTAGGTTTATTTTAGATTGGTATATGGTATTATGATATGAATTTTTAATACATTATAAGTTCTACAATATTTGGGTGTCCCTCCATAATTCACATGCTTGGGAATTGGAGACTACAACTAATTTGAATATATTCTAAGATAAGAATATAGAACTAGAAGCTTCACATCATAATTCAAAGATATAGAGTTTTTATCACTATCATTATAATCATCAGTCATCTAATAAACAAACACTGACATTCATAAAACACATGCCATGACATGTTTGTGTGTGTATTCAAAATCATCTCAATTATACATTTTTTTTAAAATGGCACATCATGCCCAATATACAAAATGACAGCAAGTTACCAAACATGAAAAAGTCACATATGCTTCCCTAGATACAAAACGACACTCATTAACCACTCCCACCCTCACAATTATCAGGTGCATATCAATACTCAATATTTCTTATCTTACTTGAGGTATCACCTCAAGTGATTTTACACCTAGACATAGTTTGTCACTCTAGAGAATGGATAAAGCAACAACATTCTTATAATTTATTTCACAATGAATTAACAAACTTAAAAATATGATATGTTCTAATTCAAGGTAATAAAACACACCAACAATGATATTGACAAGAGGGTGTTACCCTACTCCATGACCCTAATCTCTCAGGAATCAACAATTACAAGGATCAAAACATTAAACTTGAACAAAAATGCAAAAAAGACAATTCCATTAATGATATATAAAAATTTATCAAAAAATAATCTTACCGTGAATAATTATGACAATGGTGGAAAGTTGTTAGTAGGTGTAGAACTCATTTGTACAACCTTCTCCTTCACAACATCTCTAGTGGAAGCATCAATGGATGGCATAGTCTTATCTGCAACATAAACTACTAGTGGGTTGTGTACATTTGAAGCCACTGTCGATGTATCAGATGGAAAATCTGGTGGGGGTACATTGCAGATGGATCCAATGGAAAAAGTTCGTGGGGGTGGATGACATGTGGGTACAACGACTTTGGATGGATGGGATGATAATGATGGTGGTGGAGGGAAGTGATAAATCCCCATGGGTTGTGAGAGGGATGGTAAAACCCTTGGGGTTAGAAGAGGTATCCCAAGAGATAGGGTAGTGTAGCCAATGACTAGACTAGCCCTATAGATAGTAACAAAAAGTGGGTGGAATATTGGTAGTGGTGGTTAATGAAAGGGTGGTAGTACATGAGACCTAACAGTGGATAAAGAAATGTGCATACATATTTATGATATTTTTATTAGTACAAAAATGTAAATCCAAAACAATATAACACATTTCACATTTAAGCAAGATTTAACTCAATCGATGATAGATTTGAAGGGGTGACTTGTCCATCCTTGGTGGACATAGTTCATTACTATTTGGTATCCCAACATGTAGAAAAACAACAAAATTATATTTGAGAATTCCAGAGAAAACCGAAATCACCATGGTGAATCCTCAAAGGTAACACATACATGTGTATGTAGTACACGAATGAGTATCCTTCCTCTACAATTGCATTAGGAGTGAAAACTAGTAATGATGCATCTATGGACATAGAAAGTCTGCAATCGAAGCATAGAAACTGTAAATTTCATCATATAATAAGCTATAGAAAACAA
>ML782964.1:459271-511954 GCA_009831015.1 Picea engelmannii | reverse complement strand
TATATATATATATAACCACAAAGACTTTCAGTTATACACATAAATTGTGCCACAAAGGACACAATATACATTAACAAAAACTTATATGAAGGAAGTATTCACGGAGAATGCATTATATGTTACCAAAACTATGCTACATAGAAGCACAATATATATACGGGGAATTGTTCCACAAATAATGCATTATATGTTACAAAAACTATGCTACAGAGAAGCACGATACATATACAAGGAATTTCTCCATAGAGAATGTGATATAGGTTACCAAAACTATGCTACAGATAAGCACAATAGATTGATCGAGAAGTATTCCATAGATAATGCATTATATGTTACCAAACCTGTGCTACATAGAAGCACGATACATATACAAGGAGGTATTCCACAGAGAATGCAGTATATGTTACCAAAAATATGCTACAGAGAAGCAAGATACATATACAGAGGAAGTATTCCATAGAGAATGCAGTATATGTTACCAAAGAATTATGCCACAGAGAAGCATGATACACAGACGAAGGAAGTATTCCACATAGAGCGCAATATATTACTAAAATATTATTCTACCAAGAAGCATGATGCATATATGGGGATATACTTCACAGAGAATAAGCATTGCAAGTATAGGTGTATATATATAAACAAACTGACTCACAAAGATGTTCTTTTATACACAAAAATTTCCACAAAGAACGTTAGGCTATTTAGACGAAGGAGATAAGTCAACGAGATACATATTGTAATTGCAAAGAAACTAATGGATAGGGTGTTTATAAATAGGGTATTATCTCGTATAAAACATGTGCTTCTTGGACAAATAAACACCATAAAGAAAAACCCTAAATAATATAAGAACCCCTATAGAAACTGTCGAAGAAGGGTATAGAGTACTCACTGTGCCTATGGATATCCTTCACAGAGCCGAAGACCATAACAGGGTCGAACACCATAATAGAGATGAAGGTCATAATAGACCTGAATTTCCTAACAGATCCGGATGTCAGTGTTGGATGCGAGGGTAAACATAGAAATGACCAAGAAAAATAAGACCCAAGAGATTAGTTACGAAGGAGTACTAGCACCTTGAACTTCTCAGTGGTAGGAGGAATGTCGGGTACACCACCCCACTCCTTTCCATGTGGGTTGTCTGAAGTGTCGAAGCCTCAATGGGTGGTTCAAATAGTGACAAGCCTAGAGAGTAATAGGATGGTCAGTTTTCCATTAATGGATGTGCCCTAGTTTTAATGCCAAGACCAAATGTTGATCGAGGTGTAGATCTGACCTGGCTCCCACCTTTACTTTCATTTCAAACCCTTTTAAATGTTCATTTGATAGGTAACCCAATGTTAGATCGGTAATAACTTAACCTTGTATAACTTCATACTTAGACTATACGACATGTTGTATGTTACTCTAGATTACTACTATGGAACGTTCTTAGTAGGGGGTGATTTTACCCTAGCACATGGAATATGATATAGAGTGGTAAATATAGTATAGTCATAGCCATTAATCTAAGTCTCGACCTATATGATATGGATTGTTTATGCATAGCATAGTTTATATGAGTGGGAAGGGTATTGTTATGATTTTGAGTAAGGTTAGTATGTGTTCGATGAAAACCCCAACATTATTTTGTAATCAAACTATATAACAATAATGAGAGTAAAAAACGTGAATGCAATAGATCTAGTCCAGTAACACTTGTATGGGCATAAACAATGATGTAAATTTATAAAGAGTATTTCATATGTCATGGTAGATTGGACAGTTTATAGTCATTTTCCCCTAATCATTTTTTTTAATTAAAGTGAAATTTGGGGTATGTTACAGACATTATGATATTTTTTTCATAACTACCATATTGAAAATAAATGCATGTAATCCATTGTGCAGGCCTTCCGCCAGTGGAGTCACTACATTCTCGAGAAGGATATAGTGGTCCACATTTATCACAAGTTGTTGCAGTTCAAGCATATAGAAGGAAAATTACAAAATGAACACCATCAAAATTGGTCTACCTACTTGCCACATTTCCACCTTGGCATCAAGTATAGGACAGGAAGTACCAACCATATCCTTGATTTCCTCAAATGACCTCTAGTCGCAGCACTCACCACGGTGCTAGGCTCTTGTGGCCTCGAGACATTTGGATGGGGAGTATGGCCATTCTTGGTAGGTGGGGCGAATCCCTCCCAAGCATGGCCTTACTCCTTATAAAAGTCTATTTGAACCATGCTACTTCAAGTTTTCTCTATATGATTTTTAAAAATGTATGCTTATTTTATATATTTGTTTTCATGTTTTTTTTATATGATTTTTAATATATATTTTAAATAAAGTTTTAAAAAGAAGAAATATATATATATATATATATATACTCAAATAGAAAAAAATAGTTTCAATTCTATTCATATTAAATGAAAAGAAACTTTCCAGTACATAAAGAGACATAAGGAATCATAAGACATGACTACAACTATCATCCATACATCGTCCCAACAAAGAAAACAAAAATTCTATCATCCAAATTTCCTAAGCTCGAAAAACATGACCTTTTTCATTAGTTGACGTAATACAACGATACCATTATTACATAGACTAAAGTATGTTATTTCAAAACACCAGAATCATTCTCTATATAAAAGGAACTACAATAGGAAACCAACTGTCAAAATACTTCACAAAATGAAAAAAAGAACCAGAGATGATCACAGAGTCTTCAATGACATATTCAAACAACAACCAACTGAGTTTCTTCCCTCGAGATTTCTTTGACAAAGAATCTTCCATTGATTTGAACTATCTATGAACATGAAAACACTTTAACCAACAAAAAATATGCTTGAGATATATGATCTTCTTCATCCAAAGTTGTAATTTTAGAGAATTCAATTTTGAATTTCTAAGAAACCAGTACAATACAACCTTGGAATATCCTACCACCATTGATTCTTCAATATGACATATCAACACAAATTTTAAGAGACCCAACAATCCAAAAAACTCTTCTTTATTATTAGAACCTAAACCAACAACAGGTTGCAGTCGATAGAAATGGATCTCACTCAGTTTTAAAACAATTCCAACACCACACTCACCACCACCAATAGATCCAACAAAAAATCCTAAAGGTCTCTCCCCAAAATAAACAAGGTTCACAAGAAAACTAAGATTATCACCTCTAGTAGCACAAAGAATCTCCTTAATTGCCAACATAATCCTGGAACATAAACCAAAATAATTTCTCACAAAATTCTCAAACAAAGTTATGTTCTTGTAACTCCAAATGCTCCATAGAAAAAAGAGGGCAACCACCTTGTTCATAGAAAATGTCAGAAACAAAGACTGAAAATGTTCATTCAAGTTCAATAAATCCCAATATCCATTGATCCTTAATTGATCATGAACCTCCTTCTAGATACACTGAGTAACCTCACGATGCACAAACAAATTCTTCGTAGGATCTTCATATTTTAAACATAAAATGAAAACTGAAGGCCCAAGTCCACCCCTAAGCCTATAGTACTCCCTAGTTAGGATACAATAATGAAGAAATAACCAAGAAAAAAAATAATTTTGATTGGAGCCTACAATTTCCATAAGGCTCTCTTCCACCACTCGTTATCCACTGCCACATTTTGTGTGACCAGAGATTCATACGCAAACTTCACAATCACAAATCCCTTAGATTATTTCCAACTCCAAATAGGAGAATCCTCCTCACTATTAAGTGTAACCCCACTACATTTCAAAACCAACAAGAAATCATTCCATTCCATGGCCAGTTCACCTTTTAGATTGAGATCTTCAGAGGATAACCAATTATGGAACCCAATGCATTTTACAAAGAGGATTGTCCAATATGATCTAGAGGGTACACCTACAGAACCTTTAAATGTTGAATGAGAGAAATCAATAACTTATAGGAGGATCCACTTCCCATAAAGGGATCCTTCCCAATCAGAACCCAAGATCCATTTCCCACACACGACACTAGCCATTTTTTCGACATGGGCATTGTATCCATGAAATTCCTCCAAACGTTTTAAGGAGCAGTAAATTTATACTTCTCAGCATGCAGCCAGAAGATCACATCCTCTCCCTTTAAATACTTCTTAACCATCACTTTACTCCACGATCTTGAACGAAACAGACCCCAACATAATGATTTAATTTCCAATGCTTGGGAAAACCAATGTATGTTCTGAAAACCTGAACCACCCAAGAATTTTGTCCTCGAAATCATATCCTAACATACTAAATGAAATCATGAATTCTTCCTAGCTCCCTTCCAAAGGAACCTAGAAACATTATGTCAAATATTATGCTTACCGTGAGGTAGAACCTATTGTACAACTGAGAGGGGGGGAGTGAATCAGTTGTTACCGTGATTAAACAATTATGCTTATTTTAAACTCTTTACACATCATTTAATGACAGTCACAATAATGCAGGGAAGTAAGCAATAGAACATTCAACATCAGTCACACATATGAGATACATACAGACAGATATTTCCTGAGGAAACCCATACAGGGTAAAAACCTCTTCTTCTTTTTATGATAAGTAATCTTTACATTATTTACATTATCATACATATGAGCACCAACTCATAATGAGGCTACAACCTATGTTTTGCAAGAATAAACTTTCTAAGAGCACCAACTCTATGTTTTCTCTAGCACCTACTACAAGGAAACACCAACTCCTTGGTTTCTCTAGCACCCACTAGAAGGAATCACCAACTCCCTAAGTGTTCCAACACCAACTGGATGGAAGCACCGACTTCCATTCATACAGGCACCTACCAGCATAACAGAGAACAACAGTTCTCCCTTACACCACCCTGCCACCCTAGTTTCTCTGGTTGCAACCAGATGGAAGTTACAACCCCATGTGTTCAAGCACCCACTTGAACCTCTGAGGACAATCGTCCTCCCTATCACCTCCCTACAACCCTAAAATATAAATTTTTCTATATTTATAAATTTATCACAGTGATACAATATTTATAATTGGCTTACCAGGCTTATCATTGTTATGCTATGATTCTCTATTCTTTTGTATCAGTGTCTCTTTATCTGCATCTTGTTGTGATTTCTAATATTCTATTTTTCTCTACAAGAGCACCTCAGCCTTCCTTTAGTGTCTCACTGTATTGTTGCACACATGCCTTGCGCTTTTGGATCTTCTTCCCTTTTTTCTCTGTGCACCATATGCTTTTGATGCACCGTTACTCTTCCCTGTATTTCAGCTGTTGCACATTCCTCCTTCTACACTCATGAATCCCCCTCAACAACAACAACCCATCTCTTCTTTGTTCTTCATTCTTATAGTCTCTGTGCATCTTCTGCATGCCCTCTCAACAATGTTTCTGCATCCTCTCACCATGTCGAGTTCTCTACCTGATCATCATTGCAAATCTTCAGCTTCTCTAGAAGTTACACCCATGCGTCCATCATCACTGGGTGTTATGCCAAGATTCCTTCACCTCTATAGAAATCAAGACTCTTCATCTTCTCTGTTACAGTCGTTCTAATACTCTATGTTGCAGTTATAGGCTTCAACACCCATCCATCTGTCAATTGCCTCTAAGAATAGTCTTCAATCATTGGAAGATGCCTCGAGCCTCTTCATGTTCTCGTGCGATCACACTCAGGCATGTTTCATTCCTCTGGTAGAAGCCATCAGTTGTTTCTAGCAGTTACACTATGAAGTGAAACAGTAGCCCTCCAATCATATTCAAGTTGACCTACACCATTGGATGGTATTCGTAGGGTCTTGCGTTTAATTCGTCATTTCACATTTCGACATTTCAGGATTCTTGTGGTTAAGGTTTCTTTACGATTCACGTACTCATCCCCGAAACTTTGAAATTGAGCTTGGTTGCACTAGATCCTTCCTCCATCTTACGTCGATGTGACCAATGGTTGTGACCACAAGCTGTGACAAAACGTGTTTTGCATTTCGGCATTTCGACAATCCTGTTGTGAGGCATCTCGACTCTCCAAGTCACAATCTTCGAAACTCCAAAAAATGAGCTTAGCTGGACTAGCTTCGATCATTTCGGCATTTCGCAATTTCGAATGTCACAAATTCCTGTTGCGAGGCATCACGCCTCTCCAAGTCGCAATCTCCGATATATCCTCCATGTCGCAATTTCGCATTTTGGCTTTTCGTGATTTCGCATATCGCGAGTTCGATAGGTTAGGGAACCCCGTTCCTCGACTTTCCAGTCAGCTAAATGATGATCTGTTGCCACATGTCCTATAGACCCAATGGTTCAGTTATTGTCATGATTTCGATACTTCATGGGCTTTCGTCATGTCTGATCAATGGTCCATAGCAATCCTCAATTGGGTGGCTAGGATTATTTCGTGATTTTTCATATCGCGACTTCAAAGGTTAAACTTTCTTTGTTATTTGATTTCCCGGTCTGCGAAATCCTGGTATCTGAAACTCCGAAATGGAGTCAGACTAACATATTTTGGCATTTCGCATTTCTCCGCTTCGGGACTCCTGTTGTGAGGGTCCTTGACATCTCCAACTCCCGGTCTGTGAAATCCCGGTATGCAAAACTCTGAAATGGAGTCAGACCAACATATTTTGGCATTTCGCATTTCCCTGCTTCGGGACTCTTTCCGTGAGGGTCCTTGACATCTCCAACTCTCAGTATCCGAAATCCTAGTCGAAGTGTCTATTTTGGGTTTTCGGGGTTTTGCATTTCACGATTTTGGGACGCCTATGCTGGAGAGTCTCGACTCTTGACTCCTCCAACTCCTGGCATCTGAACCTGTCCTTTTTTTTCCATTGTTGCATGCTCTGAACTTTCCATCAATGACAAGCACACCTACCTGTAAACATGTCAACAGTCTCCTCCTTTGGCATTGATGGAAACCCTGAATGACTGTGCTAATCTGTTTGGACCTCCAACTGTAGCATTCGGTCCGAACCACCCCTTTTCTCCCCCTTTGACATCAATGTCAAAGAAAACATGCTCCCCCTGAGATGTTGTAGTATTTTTAGGAGGTATTAGATATTCAATCAATACAAAACTCCCCCTAACATGATGGACTCTCTTAGGTGTGAGACAGGAGGACACCCAGCTTCTGTCGGAGATATTCAAATGGTGTCTTGGTTAAGGGTTTAGTAAAGATGTCTACAATTTGTTTTGTGGTTGGAATGTAATGGACCTGAACAACCTGATTGGTGACCTTCTCTTTCAGAAACTGGTATTTTATGGGAATATGCTTGGTCTTGGAGTGGAATACAGGATTCTTAGACACACTGATGGCACTAGTGTTATCACAATGAATTGGGATTGGTGTAGCGTATTTTACCTCCAAGTCTACAAGTGTCTGAATCATCCATAATACCTGAGTGCAACAGGTAGCAACAACAATGTACTATGCCTCTATAGTTGATAAAGAAATGGAACCTTGATTTTTACTAAGCCATGCTACTAATGAGTCACCTAGGAAGAATGCTCCTCCACTGGTTCTTTTTCTCTCATCAACATAGTTTTTCCAATCTGCATCTGAATAGGCAGTTAACTAAAAATTCTGATTTTTGGGATACCGCAGACCATAAGTCATTGTTTCCTTCAAATACCTGAATATCCTTTTGACAGCTTGCAAATGACTTTGTTTAGGTGTAGACTTATATATTCCTACCATTCCAACAACATGCATTATGTCTGGGCGAGATGTTGTGATGTACAACAGGTTGCCTATCATTGACCTATATGAACTTTGATCAACATCAGGTGAATCATCATCCTTGCTTAATTTGCATCCAGTAACTATAGGTGTACCCACAGGTTTAGAATCTTCCATTTGAAACCTTTTCAACATTTCTCTTAGATATTTTTCTTGAGAAATGAGCATCCCTTCGAACCTCTGTGTAATTTGCAGACCAAGGAAAAATCACAGTTCACCTATCATAGACATTTCAAACTCAGACTCCATGGCAGAAGCAAACCATTGTACCAATTGATCCTTATTACATCCGAAGATGATGTCATCTACATAGACCAACACAATGAGCAAATCATTACCCTCTATTTTGATATATAGATTGTTGTCTATTGTTCCTCTCTTGAACCCTTTGTCTTTGAGATACGTATCCAGTCTGTGGTACCAGGCACGAGGGGCTTGTTTTAACCCATATAAATCTTTCTTCATCTTGCATACTAAGTCAGGGTTGTCAAACAATTCAAAACCTTCTGGTTGTTCCATATAGACTTCTTCATTTAATTCTCCATTTAGAAAAGCCGACTTGACATCCATTTGATAGACTTTAAACCTTTTATGACAAGCATAGGCAAGAAATATTCTAAAATCTTCTAATCTTGCTACGGGTGCAAAAGTTTCATCAAAATCCAGTCCTTCTATTTGAGGATAGCCTTTACAAACCAATCTTTCTTTGTTCCTGACAACTTGTCCCTTCTCATTCAACTTATTCTTAAAGATCCATTTGGAACCAATGATAGTTTTACCTTCAGTTCTATGAACCATCTCCCACGTATTGTTTTTCTCAATCTAATCAAGTTCATCATTCATTACTTTAACCCAATGGTCATCTTTGCTAGCTTCATTAAAATTCTTGGGTTCCAGCATGGATATGAAAGCTATATGTGATTTCTCGATATTTTTTATTATCTTTCTCCTGGTTTGTACACCTTTGCCTTTTTCACCAATTATCTGACATGCAGGATGATTCTTTTGAGTGATTCTGGAAGAGGAATTTGAAGCTTCCTGCTAATTTGAGTCTGTCTAAGTATATGTGTGTTCATCTGATTCAGAATCTTCATTTTCTAATTCTTGGACCTATTCATATTCAACTTTAGTTGTGTCCTCCGTAGAAGACTCATTATTGTACCCCTCTCTTGTTGGGATTCTTTCATCAACTTTTACATCAATACAGTCAACCATTTTATGCAGCCTCTTATTATAGCATCTGTATCCTTTATTGTTTATAGCATATCCTAAGAAGATACCTTCATAAGCCTTGTCATCATACTTGCCAAGGTTCTCATCATTATTCTTTATGTAACATTTACTCCCAAATACTTTGAAGTGTTTGATTGAGGCAGGTCTCCCATACCATAGCTCATAAGGTGTCTTGTCACTTTGTGGTCTGAGGTGGGCTTTGTTAAGAACGTGGACAGTTGTGTGTATTTCTTCTACCCAGTAGGTTTCACCAATGTTCTTCTCATTCATCATTGACTTGGCCATTTCCTGCACTATTTTGTTTCGCCTCTCAACTACTCCACTTTGTTGTGGAGTTATTGGGATTCTGTATTCTCTCTTGATCCCATGCTTATCACAGAATTCCTTGAAATCACTTGACATAAAGTCTCCTCCTTGGTCTGATCTTACTTCCTTTGACCTCTTGCTTGTTTGAGTCTCAGTTAAAGCCTTAAATATTTTAAACTTCTCAAATGCTTCAGCTTTTTCTTTGGGAAAGGCAACCCAAGTAAGTCTGGAGTAATCATTAATAATCAGCATGAAGTAGTTTTCTTTCCCGGTGACTTCCTATCTTGATAGTCCACATAAATCCATATGAACTAGTTGGAGTGGTTTCTCTGTTGAAGTAAAGCTCTTGGACTTAAATTGTGTCCTGGTTAGCTTTCCTACTTGGCAGGGTTTACACATTGAATCTTGGGGCTTTGATATTCTCAGAATATCTTTTATTGCCTCGAGATTTTTGAGTTTGATTAAGTGGTCAAAGTTTATATGTCCAAGTATCCTATGCCATAACCAACTTTCATCATGTTTTCTTAGATGACACTATTCTCTATTTTCTTTTAGCACATAAATGTTATTTTTTGTCCTTATGCCTCTAGCCACCACTTGTCTTGAGTTTACAGACTTTATTTTGCATTCCTTGGACGTGAACACCACTTCACATCCTCTGTCACACATTTGACTTACACTGAGAAGATTATGTTTCAGCCCATCTACAAGTAGAAAATCTTGGGCTTTTCCTTTTCCATCACTTAAACTCACCATCCCTTTACCCTTTATTTTACCTGGAGCATCATTTCCAAAGGTTACGTTTCCTGATTTTCTTTCACTTAAAGATAGAAACTTACCTTTGTCTCCCATCATATGTTTGGAGCATCCACTGTCTATATACCAAGGGTTTGTTTTTCTTTGAGCTGACAACACTAATCCACACTTGTCACTTTCTTTCCTCTTCCAAACCTTGACATTTTCAGTAGTGGAATTCAAATCTGGTTCATAGTTCCTTAGTCGACAATCAACAGATTTATGTCCATAGTTATGACATATGTAGCATTCAATCCCATTGTTCAATAGGTCAAAATTATTGTTGCAACGTTGTCTACTCATTGACTGTTGATTATTTCTTGACCTTATTAGTTGCATGTCTGTAGACTTAATTTGGCAATTTTCAATCTTTGAAGGTTTGTTACTTGGCTATATCATTCTTTGTTGTGGAAAGTATTTATTCCTTTGAAATCTTAATTGCTCATGTCTAAGTCTTAAAGAACAATTTACAACTTTGTGACCAAAGTTAGAACAGTAGAAACAATAGCCATAGAAAAAAAAAATTGTACCTGGAAAATGGTTGTCTTCTTTGAAGAAATCGATTTCTTCCATGTTGATGATTTCTTTCAGCAAGGAGCACATTATTTCTTTGTTCTACAGATTTAGTCGTAACACCTTTTTCTTTACTCGTACTAGGTGACTGATTGTCTTCCTTTGTTTCTACAGGTTTGTTGTTGACATTGGTTGTAGATTTGAAAAACTTGATGGGTTCTTCATTTCTTGGCTTACCACTACTTGATCCCTCTTCATAACCCGGACCAATTTTCAAGTTTGGATTCCTTTGTTGATTCAGAATGGTGGCTAATCCTTCTGAGGCTTTGATAATTGACAGATTCTGATTAAACAATGCTTGAAACTTCTCCATCTCTTTCCTAGTTTTCACTACTTCTTGTTCTAAGGCTTCACATCTTTCCTTCTTTTCTGATAACTGTCGTTTCAGAATGTCTTTAATTTTCTTTGCCTCTTCTAATTCCATTTTTAGTAGGACAACGTCTTCATCAGGTTCTTTACTGTCTTTCTCGAACTGTATTAGCAATTGTCTTTTCTTTCTTTTTTTAATTCTTAGTCTATCAATCTCTTCCAGTGCACTGATAAGTTCTCCTTCCATGTCAACCACAACTTCTTCTTCATTAGAATCACTTCCTGTTCTATTATTATCATAATCCTCTTTGGCCATAAGTATGAAGTCATTTATTTTCTATTCAATAGAGGAGTCATTGTCTTCATCATCTGAAGGATCATCATCATTGTTTATGCAAAGACTTTTCTTCTTAAAGTTATTCTCTTTAAAGAAATTTCTATGTTTGTGCTTCTCCTCATCATCACATGTCTAATCCTTTCTTTTGTGGGGACATTTATTTAAAAAATGACCTATCCTACCACAGTTGAAACATTTTAAAGGCAGTTCACCTTTGTATTTTCCTAATCCCTTCTTCAGTCTCTTCACAATTTTTTCTTCAATTTCATCGAGCTCAGAATCCTCATTCTTGTCTACTTTAAATGATGCTTCTTTGGAGGTGGGTTTATCTTTATCTATTCTCATTTCATATGCAGTCAATGTTCCTAGAATTTGATCAAACTCCAAGTTTTTTAGATCATTAAGTTCTTCTGTATAAGGGACCTTCTGGTTGAACCTATCTGGGAGAGATCTCAAGTTTTTCTGAACTAAAGAAGGTTCCTCAATTTTTCACCAAGTGATTTCATTGCATTTACCATTTCTTCTCCTCTCGAATTTTTTTTTCCAACAGTTTCATCTTCCTTCATCTTTAGTTGTTCAAACTGTATTCTATAGGTTTGAAGCTTGGTGTCCTTTACCTTCTCATTACCTTCATAATTGTTAATGAGTTTGTCCCACATTTCTTTGGCAGTTCCTAGGTGCATAACTTTTACGAATTTTTCTTCTGTAAACCCACTCAAGATAGCATTCATAGCCTTAGCCTTGAAGCTAAATTCTAGCTTGTCATCCTTATTATCTAGTACAACTGGATTTACATAACCAATATCTACCACATCCTAGACATCTCTACCTAAAGCCATTATGTAGGTTCTCATTCTAACATTCCAGAAGGCAAAATTTGTTCCATTGAACAAAGGGGCCTTATTGGTTGAATTTCCTTCATGGCTTGACATGTTTAAGATCTAGGATCTACCCTTAAATAAAAGGGGGCAGCTCTGATAACATTTGTTGTACAACGGAGAGGGGGGGCGTGAATCAGTTGTTACCATGCTTAAACAATTATGCTTATTTTAAACTCTTTACACAACATTTAATGACAGTCACAATAATGCAGGGAAGTAAGCAATAGAACATTCAACATTAGTCGCACATATGAGATACACAAAGACAGATATTTCCTGAGGAAACCCATACAGGGTAAAACCCTCTTCTTCTTTTTATGATAAGTAATCTTTACATTCTTTACATTATCATACATATGAGCACCAACTCATAATGAGGCTACAACCTCTGTTTTGCAAGAAACAACTTGCTGAGAGCACCAACTCTTTGTTTTCTCTAGCACCTACTAGAAGGAAGAACCAACTCCCTGGTTTCTCTAGCACCCACTAGAAGGAAGAACCAACTCCCTAAGTGTTCCAGCACCAACTGGATGGAAGAAACAACTTCCATTCATACAGGCAACTACATGGATAATAGAGAACAATAGTTCTCCCTTGCACCACCCTGCCTGATCCGAATTTATGTAGGAACACAATGAAATACATAAATACACATAAACACAGAGATGCAGTGGAAATAAGACTTCATTTCATTAATAACAAATGACTGAAATATGCTTACAGACATAATGGAAATAAACTAGCTAGGGCGCTGGTAGCTTATCTCTGAGAAGAGATGTGGCCGCTACTCGCATCCATGAGAAGATGATTACAATGAGGCTCTGAAGGCTTTTTTACAACAAACGAGAATGCCAAAAGTCCTAAACATCCAAAAACCTAACCCTGGGATATGAAGCGCCAAAAGTCATGTGGGCCCCGTTTGGGTAAGTTGGTACATCAACTTCCCGGGGTCGTAACGTTTGCATACGATCTCCGTTTTAGGCATATGATAGCCCATTGGAAATATATATCCGAGGACTACAACATTTGCATGAAATTTTGCGACCGCAACATACCCCAAAAAACGTTGTTTAGGGCCTCAAAACGGCTCCAGAAGTTCAGGACCTGAAAAACTGCTAAAAATAGTAAACTGTGCGAAAACTAAAAAACTGAAAGAAGCAATGGTGGGGGTCCAAGTGGAATAGGTGGGTGGCCACCAATATCCACCTAGATCATTCCTCCCCCCTTAGGAAGAAATGGTGCCCATTGCGTTGAGTTCCTCCATGAGATGAGGAAACTTCTGCTGAACTTGGTCCCTGGTGAGCCATTTTCCTTGGTGAAGGAGTTGGCTTGCTTTGACAACTCGATATAGCGGTATCCTTTGTTTTCGGGTGTGCTTGATCTGTGTATCCATGATCTGATCAGTTCTGGCTTGTTCCATGTGGTCTAGATTTAACTATGTTGGTGTGAGTTGTTCTTCCATGTCGGATGTATCTAGTAGAGGTGGAAAGTAGGGTTGAAGGCGGTCCACATTGAACACTGGGTGCAGACCAAGGAATGGTGGAATGTTGAGCTCAAAGGAATTTCCCCCTACAACCTTGGTGAGGGTGTACGGCCCATATCAAAGTGGACGAAGCTTGCGGTGGGGTCCAACGCGACGCTCCTTTTGCAAATGCAGCCACACTTTGTCGCCAACTTGGATGTTGTGTGGCACCCGATGTTGATCATGTCGTTGCTTGTACTTAGCATTGGCTCTATCCAAGATGTCATGAACCTGTTGGCGGATGTGTTGAATTTTCTCAATGAAGTTGTTTTCCTTATCTGCCTCAGAATGGACATGAGATGAATCTTCTTGAGTAGCCACAAATGGCATGGCTATGTCAATGGGACATAGTGGCTGGAATCCCAAGCCCACTTGAAAGGGGCTGTGGCTAGTTGAGCTATGGAGAGCCCGGTTGTCACTGTGTTTTACATAGGGGAGGATCTCATCCCATGTGCATGGATGCTTTGAATTGTACATGCGAAGAATGTGTACGATCATCCGGTTGACGACCTCTATCTAGCCATCAGTTTTTGGATGGAAAGTTGTGGACTTAGTGAGCTTGGTGTCCAACATCGACCAGAGGTTGGACCAAAATGTACTGAGGAACCTACTGTCCCGATCTGATATGATAGACTATGGGATCCAAAAGTGTACCCACACTCGTTCAAAGAAGAGTTTAGTAGTGGCTTCTGCTGTGATATTCTTCTTGCAGGCCATCATAATGGACATCTTCAAGAATCGGTCGACGACCACAAAAACACAGTCATTGCCATGCTTAGTAGAAGGAAGGCCCGGCATGTAATCCATAAAGATGGATTCCCAAGGTCGACTGGGGGTAGGAAGCGGAGTATAGAGGCCTTGCTTCTTGATGGTTGGTTTGGCAATGGCACAAGTAGTGCAGGACTTGATGTACTTCCCGACATCTTGTCAAAGATTTGGCCAATAGAAATAATTTTGCAGTACTGCCATGGTTTTCTCAACCCCGAAATGCCCAGCGACTCGACTGTAGTGAGCCTCCAAAATCATCTTGGAACGCTCTCTTGAAGGAACACAAAGGTGTCCCAAGTGATAAAGAAGGGCACCCTGGAGGTGAAAATTGGGAACTTGCTTACCCTCTAAGAGTGTATTGTATGTGTGGCCGAATTCTGGATCACTTGCATAGAGAGGCGGCCAATTGGAAGTCTCGTGCCCACAAGAGTTGAGCACAGTGGTTAGCTCCACGATGGGTGGTCGACTGAGGCAGTCTGCAACATTATTGGTGCTGCCTTTTTTGTCCTTAATGTTCAAATGAAACTGTTGCAGGTATGTGGACCACTTCTGATGGCGATCGTTCTACAACTTCCCTTGTGTCTGTATGAACTACAGGGGTCGGTGGTCTGTGTGGATGACCGTTTCCTTTCCCAAAATGAAATGCTTCCATTGCCGACAAGCCTGCACAATGGAATACATTTCTTTGTCATAAGTGGGATACTTCCAGACTGTGTTGGAAAGTGTCTCACTGTGATATGTGACTGGATTCCCATGTTGAGTAAGGACTGCCCCAATAGCATAGTCAGAGGTATCTGTCTCAATCTCAAATGGTTGTTGCAAGTTTGGTAATGTGAGCACTGGTGCAGAGCAGAGGCGATGTTTCAACTCCCCGAATGCCTTCTGTTGAGATTCAAACCAAAAGAATTTTGCTTTAGCTCCTCCCTTGGTGACTTGACTCAAGGGCCAAGTGATATGAGAGAATCCCAACACAAACATGCGGTAGAAATTGGAAAGACCTAAAAAGCTGCGGAGCTCTGTTAGGGTAGCTGGGGCTGGCCAATATCGAATGACTTGGATCTTTGTTGGATCCACATGCACCCCATGCTCATCAATAATGTATCCCAGATACTGGACCTAGGTTATGCCAAAAGTGCATTTCTCCAAATTGGCACACAACTTGTGTTGTCGCAGTGTTTGGAGGACCTGTCGGATATGGTGGAGGTGCTCTTCCTAAGTCTGGCTGAAGATCAGAATGTCATCCAAGTACACCACTACAAATGAGTTGGTGAATGGCTGCAGGATGTCATCCATTAGCCTCATGAAGGTTGTAGGGGCATTCGTCAACCCGAACGGCATGACCAACCATTCGAAAAGGCCCTCCTTGGATTTGAATGCAGTCTTCCACACATCAGAGAGTTCGATTGGTACCTGGTGATACCCAGACTTCAAGTCGATCTTGCTGAAATATTTTTCCCCCCTGAGTTGGTCCACAAGGTCATCAATCCGTGGGATCATGTACCTATTCTGAACAGTGATCTTGTTCAGTGCCCGATAGTCAATGCAGAGTCTCCAAGTCCCATCCTTCTTCTGCACCAATACGATCGGGCTCCCACGGGGTGATGAACTCGACCGGATGTGACCTTTATGCAATAGCTCCTGAATATGCCTCTTGATTTTGTCATTCTCTAGGATAGAGCTCCGGTAGATAGGTCCATTGGGCAGTGGTGCACCTGGGGTCATATCGATGGGGTGCTTGACCTGGCAGTGTAGAGGCACCCCTGCGGGGGAGGTGAAGATGTCCTCGTACTCCTCCACGACCTTATCCATCTATTGTTTTTGTGCAGTGGGGCCTTGTCTAGAGGTCATGGCCACAGTCTTCTGCTTTCCTTAAGGGCAGATCATCAGGAAAACAAATTTTCTGGTTTTGGAAATGAGATTACTGCATTGTTTTGCAGTAACTAAAGAGATGGTGGTAGGCGGTGCTATATTCGGTATCCTGTACAACTTATTGCCCAAAGTGATAATAATAGCATGAGGCCTGGACTCATACACAACATGTCGCTTCCACAAGTACGGTTGGCCTAATAATACATCAGAAACATCAAGAGGAGCAATGTCACATAATACCTCATCCGTGAAGGGCTTGATTCTGTAGGGAAGGCAACATTGTCGACTGATGCAGAGGTATCGTCCTTGGTGCAACCACCCGATGGTGTATGGTTGTGGGTGTGTTGTGGTAGTCAAGCCCAACCACTTCATGACCTCTACCGAGATGAGGTTCTTTTGGTTCCCGCTGTCGACAATGAACTGCAACGGGGAACTCTTTACCCACATCTTGGAATGGAAGAGACGCTCTGCCTCCTCTGGATCTTCTGGTTCCTCCTTCTGGATCTTTGTGGTGGCAATGGTGGCATTGGGCTCCGCATCGATAATATGCTTCCCCTTGTCATTCCCCTTGTCAGGTTCTGATTCAGAGTCGGAGCATGCATCTGATTCAGAATCCTTCAACTCGACTACCAGTGACTGCTTGGCCCGACACTCACTTGTGTTGTGAGTGGAGCTTTTATGGAACTCACACCACTTCCCCGTGTCCTTTTTTGGCTTCATGGTGTTATTCTTTGCTTGTGGCTTTGGTGGGTTGTCCTAGGCTTCCCCACCTTGGCTTGGTCCTTTGTTTTGTGGTTTGGGAGTACCTTTCTCGTGCTTATGATTTCCAGACCCAAAGTCTCGCTTCTTCTGTTTGAACTTCTGCTCAATCTTGGTAGCATATCGGTATGCCACACCAAGTGAGGAGATGTCAAGGAACTCCATTTCCTCCTGAATGTATCTGTGCAGAAAACTACGATACTTTAACACCAAATGTTTCTCTAAATCTTTGATACCCAACTTTGTGCGTAGGGTATGAAATAGATTTGTCATCTCATGCACATCTTGGTCCCTTTGCTACCGCAACGTAGTCCATTTTATGTATTTGTCCTCATAGCTCCCCACGGGATAATATTGTTCCTTGATGGCATCTCAGAAAGAATTCCAAGTGGGTGCATCTGAGAACAAAGAGGATTCTCCGTCGCCCTCTTGCTCCGAGTAGGTTTCCCACCAGTCCTTGACATGGGGGGTGGCTTTGAGGAGTGTGAAAATAATATTTTCTCGGTCGAAAAAGTCATGAACCGAGAAATATCCTTCTAATAGATTCAACCATATATCTACGACATCTGCATCTATTTGGTCGTCAAATATGGGAATGTCAAAGTTTACTTTTTCCTTAAAAGGAGTGGCACCTCCAGAGTGGCTATTGGATGTCGATGCACCGCCAGTCGGAATTCGTTGAAGAATCTGGGAAAAGTTGTCCATCATCACGTTCCTTTGTCTCTCGAGGGCCTCCTCGAGCAACATTTTGATAGGATCTCCTACTCCCTCATCTTTCTTTTCTTTCCCTATGGGCAGTCATCGGGGTTTGCGAGGCTGATCTTGCAAAGGTTCAACCAGATCGAGCCCCAACTCCTTATACCCCGATCCTGTTGGGGACATGCAGAGAAGGATCGAGAATGAGCAGATCGCTCTGATACCACTGATCCAGATTTATGTAGGAACACAATGAAATACAGAAATAGACATAAACATAGAGATGCAGCGGAAATAAGACTTCATTTCATTAATAACAAATGACTGAAATATGCTTACAGACAATGGAAATAAACTAGCTAGGGCGCTGGTAGCTTATCTCTGAAAAGAGATGTGGCCGCTACTCGCATCCGTGAGAAGATGATTACAATGAGGCTCTGAACGCCCTTTTACAATAAACGGGAATGCCAAAAGTCCTAGACATCCAAAAACCTAACCCTGGGAGATGAAGTGCCAAAAGTCATGTGGGCCCCATTTGGGTAAGTTGGTGCATCAACTTCCCGGGGTCGTAACTTTTGCATACGATCTTCGTTTTAGGTGTATGATAGCCCATTGGAAAGATCTATTCGAGGACTACAACATTTGCATGAAATTTTGCGACCGCAACATACCCCAAAAAACGTTGTTTAGGGCCTCAAAACGGCTCCAGAAGTTCAGGACCCGAAAAACTGCTAAGAATAGTAAACTGTGCGAAAACTAAAAAACTGAAAGAAGCAATGGTGGGGGTCCAAGTGGAATAGATGGGTGGCCACCAATATCCACCTAGATCACTTCCACCCTAGTTTCTCTCGCTGCAACCAGATGGAATCTACAACTCACTGCGTACCGTCCTCCCTAGCTGATGCAGCGAAACCCTTCCTCAACCCACGGGTTAGAAGGTCACGTGCACAGGATATTTCCTCTTCCAATAGCCCAAAGAGCTCCTAGAAATGGCTCCTCTATTTCCCTTTCGGGAAATCTGCACCCACAATTAACTTCAAGAAATTCCCCCTTATACTTCGGGAGATCGGGCTTCGCACTTTCGCGAATCAGCTCGTCAAGCGCCTTATCTCTCAATCTCCAAAAACCCGAAAATAGTCAACGCTGACCCTTTCTCTCCCTATTTCAGATTTCTCCTTATCACGATTTTGGTGGTTGCAATGTCAAGCAACTCGTTCCCTCAATTCCTGAAACTTGATTTGACGAAACTCCGATGCGCTCGCAAGATTTGACCTTTCAACGGCTTTTCACTCCGTCGGGACTTTGGACTTCAGGATATCGTGAATACTAATGCAAGGAATTCAGGACTTCACCACACGAAACCCCGAAATGGTCAACAGAGTTTGACCTCCGTGTCGATAGTGTGCCACCTTTCCACCCTGCTGATTTTGTTGCCCACACAACCCTTTCAACTCTTCGCGACTTCGCGTTTCGCAAGTTCGCGAACTTTGACGCTAATACTTCGACCCTTCAACTCACAAAACCCTGAGAGGCGATTTCGCGAGTGATCCACCCTCCCCTGACTAGATTGGATCGACGTCTCTACTCCTTCTGAGCTTAAACCTTTAGGAATACTCGCGGTAACTCCCCTACTCCTCTGTGAGATCTGATGGCTCACGGGACTTCGTGATTTCTCCACAAAGAATTCTGACCATCCGTGTGTTCCCTTGAAAACTTCTGCACGAACTAAACAAAGTATTTCTCTCCGCAGAACTTATCCTCCTATGGTCCGACATCGCTATGCCTTTCTTCAAATTTTCAAGGTGCTTGGCCTCTTGCCTTCCTTTGACCCCTTCAAAGGTTAAAATCCTTCTGAGCTCTTCCCATGACTTCAAGTCTTTCAGAAAAATCCTGCTCGCACTCCTTGCGACAGACCTTCAAACACTTCCAAGTCATGAACTCTTTTCGACTCTGTGCACACTAGTAGCAGTAGTTCTTCAATGATTTCTCAGATTCACAACTCTGAGACTTTACTCGGCCTGTGCACTCCTTGCACGACTCTTGTGTCTAACTGCACTTCTATGGAAATGAGAACAAAATCTATCTAGTCTGATCTTTCAGAGACAAACCTCTAAACACTTTGTCAATGCACTCCTTGCGGACAATTCAACTCCACCCATTGCAGGAACTCTTGCTCAGATAGAGAAACAATTGAAACTCATTTTCCTTACTCTCTCTCCCTCTCTTAGATTTCAGACATTCAACAAGAAATCATTCATACATAGCATAAAATAAAATGTAAAGCAGAAAGAGTAAAATAACCATGAGCATAACATTTAGCATACATACACAGAGAACCAACACAATGCCATGAATTTGAATCAAATTTATTTTCTTATTAATTCAAATCTTCGTACATGGGTGTCTTCAAATTATAGTTCTCCCTTCTCAGCTCTGTATGCTCTTGTTCAAAATCAATATGCTAATGTTACAATACACAATGAGGGTGTCTATATCCTGTTTCCCTCTTGCACTCTAAAACTGTCTAATCTAACATTCAATTCTATCTACCTTCATTAACTACTATAAATGCCTTCTACCTACTAAGGATGAGAGAGGATCGCTCAAGGTCCTTTTACATTTTACAAGTGCACTCCTTCTTAATTATTTCATTTAAGATTAGCGCATTAACGTCAGGAGAATTTCAAAATTTGCATTGAGTGCTTGTCTAGTTGTTCGTTGTCTCCGCGCTGGCTCGCTTGAGATGCTCCTACATCATACTCCCTTGCTTGAAAATTTTCATGGGCTCCTGTCCATGAGCTCACGCACTGTCTTTCTATGCCTCTGGATCTCTGCTTCATTCTCCCAACTGGCATCTTCAACTGGATGGTCCTTCCACTTGACCAAATATTCAAAGTATTTCTTTCCCCTAGTCTTTTTGCTCACTCTTTTGTCCAGTATGCACTCCATCTGCGGCTTTTCTGCAACTGACATCTGCTTTGTCCACTGGACCTCTGGCTGTTCATTTCCTATCCCTGCTTCCTCAGCTTTATATGGGTACAAATATGAGATATTGAATATCGGAGAAATTCCGATCCCATCGGGTAATTCAATCTCATAAGCATTTGCTCCAAATTTATTCAAGACATTACATGGTCCGATCTTCTTCATCTTCAGTTTGTTATATGTCCCCTTAGGGAACCTTTCCTTTCTCAAATGTGCCAGAATCAAATCGCCAACCTCAAATTGAAGTTGTCTCCTATGTTGATCTTCTCTCCACTTATATTTATGTCTCGAACTCTGCAATCTCTCCTTCACTTGGTTGTGACGTTCCTTCATCGCTTCTGCGAAATCTTCTCCACTAGCGCTCCTAATCGTCATCTGTTCTAAATCTCTCAGTTCATAAATTCATTTCAGTTGCATGCCATAGACAATCTGAAATGGACTCTACCCTCTTCTTTTGTTAACTGAGTCGTTATAAGAAAATTCCGCCTGTGGTAATATGTTGTCCCACTGGCTGTGGTGTTCTTCCACTAGGCTTCTCAGCAAGTCTCCCAAACTTCTATTTACCACTTCTGTCTGTCCAT
Source organism: Picea engelmannii (assembly GCA_009831015.1). Classification (NCBI taxonomy): domain Eukaryota; kingdom Viridiplantae; phylum Streptophyta; class Pinopsida; order Pinales; family Pinaceae; genus Picea; species Picea engelmannii. The sequence goes on along the minus strand of ML782964.1, from coordinate 490,619 downwards.
CCGTATGAGGATGATAATATGAGCTAAATGACAAGTTAGTTCCCAGCTTCTTCCATAAGGTCCTCCAAAAGTGTCCTACGAACTTAGTGTCTCGATCCGAAACTATGCTCCTTGGTAAGTCATGAAGTCGAATGACTTCTTTGAAAACCAGATTCGCAATGTGAGTTGCATCACTGGTTTTCTGACATGGAACGAAGTGTTCCATCTTGGAAAATATATCCACCACCACAAAGATTGAGTCAAAACCCCTTTGTGTTCTTGGCAACCCCAATATGAAATCCATGCTGACTGCATCCCACGGCCTCTCAGGTGTTGGCAATGGTTGATAAAACCTTGCATTCTGTTTCCTTCCCTTCAAATGCTGACAAATTTTGCATCTATCCATGAATCTCTTGACGTCTGCTCACATTCATGGCCAAAAATATGACTCATTCACTTTTGCGAATGTCTTATCATGACCAAAGAGTCCTGCCAATCCTCCATTGTGTTTCTTTTTCAACAAATTCTCCCTCATAGAGCATTTTGGAATACAAAGTTGATTACCTTTAAACAGTAATCCTTCCTAGATCATGTATTCTTACCATTGGCTTCTATCTCTGAGAATTGGATTCTTAGCTTCTTCATATGCCTCCTTGAAATCTGAGTCATCCCTGTACAGGTTCCTAAGATCATCAAAACCCAGTGTTTTGACTCTAAACTCCTACAATAGCAAACACTTCCTGCTCAAAGCATCAACAACTTTGTTAGCAGTACCAGAAATATGTTTAATCACAAAAGTAAAGTTCTGCATATATTCAACCCATTTAACATGTTTCTGATTCAGCTTCTCCTATTGAGTCACAAATTGAAATGCATGATTGTCACTGTACAAGACAAACTCTTTTCGGATCAAGTAATGCCTCCATTTCTTCAATGCCTGAATGATAGCATAGAAATATTTGTCATATGTGGAGTATTTTACCTTCTCTTCATTCATCCTCTCATTGAATTATGCTATCAGTCTGTCATCTTGACTCAAGACTACCCCTATTGCAAATCCACTTGCATCGCATTTCACCTGAAATGTCTTTTAGAAATACGGCAACACCAAAATTGGTTGTTCTGTAATCTTACTCTTCAACAGATTAAAACTCTTCTCAGCTAGTGTCTTTTATTCACTGTGTCCATCATCGGTGCATTAATTCACTGTGTCCTTTTATAGATTAAGACTAGTGTCTTTTATTCACTGTGTCCATCATCGGTGCATTAATTCCACTGAAATTCCTAATGAATTTTCGGTAGAAACTAGCCAATCCGTGAAAACTTCTCACCTCAAATATATTCTTCGGTGATGGCCAATTCTTGATTACCTCCACCTTATCTGGATCCATCCTCAACTCATCTGCAAAAATAACAAATCCCAAATAGATGAGATTTGTCTTCATGAATGAGGATTTCTTCATGTTTATAAAAAACTTCTCCTATTGTAATTTTTGCATGACTGTAGTCAAATGTTTCAGATGCTCTGCCACTGTTTTACTGAAAATCGGTATGTCATCAAGGTATACGATAACAAATTTTCCAATGAACTCCCTCAGGACTTCGTTCATCAATCTCATGAAGGTACTCGGCACATTTGTTAAGCCAAATGGCATAACAAGCCATTCATACAACCCTTCGTTGGATTTGAATGATGTCTTCCATTCATCACCTTCTCTCATACGGATTTGATGATAAGTGCTTTTCAAATCAATCTTTGAAAATAAATTTTCTCCACTCAAGCAATCCATCAGATCATCCATCCTTGGAAATGGGAATCTGTACCTAATGGTTATCTTGTTAATCTCCCTCGAGTTAGTACACATCCTCCAACCTTCGTCTTTCTTCAGACTGAGTACTGTCGGAACAACACACAGACTCAAGCTTTCTCTGACCAAACCTTTGTCCAATAAATCATGGACTTGTCTTTTGACCTCTTCATTCTCTTGCGACGTCAATCTATACGCGACTTTGTTTGGAAAAATGGCCCCTGGTATGAGATCAATGTTATGACTCACACTTTTGATTGGTGGCAATGAACGAGGTAGTTCTTCCACTACTATGTCAACAAACTCTTCCAGTAGTTCCTAAATCTCTTCTAGTAAATCATCCACCCTTGTGCTGGTGAAAACAACCTTCGGTTTCCTGACCACAATGAATTGTGGTTCATCCTTCTTCTTAACCTCTATAAGAAGTTCCTTCCCACTCATGAGAAGTATAGTGTTACTTACTTCCGGTTTCACCTCCTTATCCTTGATTGGAAGCAACATGTGTGTTCTCCCATTCTTCTCTAGGGTGTATGTGTTCATTCTCCCATCATGAATCACATTTTTGTCATATTTCCGCGGTCTACCCAGCAATAGATGAAAAACATCCATAGGAATAACATCACATAATATCTTATCATTATATCCTCCTATCTTGAATTCAACTAAACATTGTTTAGTGACAGTTACATGATGTCCTTTTTGTAGCCACGAAACTCTGTATGGGCTTGGATGATCAATTGTCTCCAGCTCCAGCTTTTCTACCATCTCTGTAGAAACGAGATTATCCATGATACCACTGTCCACAATGACCTTGCATACCCTATCCTTGGTTTTGCAAGCAGTCCGGAAAAGTTTGTTTCTTTGGATTGAACTCAACACCTCCTTCTCTGGTGTCAAAAGAGATTTTCGCATCATCAACAATCTTCCGCCTCAACATTTTTTGTCTCAACATCTCGCCTCTGTGCTTCGGAAATGTGAGTCTCTCCACCTTATTTCTTTTTGTCTGGACACTCGTAATAATTGTGCCCATTCTTTCCACATGTGAAGCATTTTATTACTCCACCTCTTCCTCTTCCTCTACCTCTGGTACGAGAAAAAACATTATTATCAGCATAATCTCCTCTCTATTTGGTATGTTTCCCTCACTGTGAGGTTCCACTTCTCTAAATTCGACTCTGAGGTTTCTCCCAGTCCTCCTTGGGTTTTTGGTTTTTATCCTAGGCAATCGATTTTCCTTTGGGATGACTTCTTTCTCCGCCTCTTTGACCCTGCTTTCAGCTCAGCTTCTCTTCAGATTTTAAAGCCATTTGATAACCATCTTCCACCGTTCAGATGGTTACCATGCTCATCTCATCCTGAATGTCGTATGTCAGACCATTCATGTATCTGGAAACCTTTTCATCGTTTCTTTCCTGATGACCTTCCCTAATGTTCAGCCTGTAGAATTCTTCAGTGTATTCTTTCACTGTCATCAACTTCTGTCTCATGTTTTGCGTTCTTCAAAACAATGTAATCTGATAATCTCTGAGGATGAATTTCACCTTCATCTTCGCGATCATTCTATCCCAGCTTTTGATCTTTTGCTTGCCTTTGCAACATCTGTCAGCTTGTAGCTCATCCCACCACAATGTTGCATGTCCCTTTAATCTCATGACAACATGTTTGACCTTCTTGTCCTCTTCGACATCTTCATAGTTAAAATATGTGTCTAGAGCTCTAATCCAGTCTAGAAGCTCCTCTGCATCCAGATTTCCCTCATAAACTGAAATTTCCATTTTCTCTCTTGCACCGATTCTTGCAATAGCCCTAATCAAGCATTTGTTTGCTGCATCTTCGGCTGCAACTTCTTCTTCTTCATGTTTAGCCTCAATTTCACTTTCAGAATCACTAAGATCCCCAACACTGACTGTGCGTCTCTGTGTTGTCTCCATGTCTTCAAGTCTGGCACGTAAATCATGCATTTATTTTTCCATGGCTGGATCAATCATCTACCTACCTCTTCTTCTCGGCATTTCCCTCTCCTCTAGTGGATCGGGTGTTTTCCTGTCCCTTATTCTCGGCGGCATGGTGAATATTCCTTTTCCTTGCTACAAAAAGCAAAGAGACCTTTTCCGCGCTCTGATACCAAGAATGATGCAGCACAACCCTTCCTCAACCCACGGGTCGAAATGTCACGTGCATAGGATCTTTCCTCTTCCACTGGCTTGAAGAGCTCTCAGAAATGGCTCCTCTATTTCCCTTTTGGGAAATCTTCACCCACAATTAACTTCAAGAAATTCTCCCTTATACTTTGGGAGATCGGGCTTCTCACTTTCGTGAATCCGGTGGTCAAGCACCTTATCTCTCAATCTCCAAAAACCCGAAAACAGTCAACGCTGACACTTTCTCTCTCTGTTTCAGATTTCTCCTTATCGCGATTTTGACGGTCGTGATTTCAGGCAACTCGTTCCCTCAATTCTCGAAACTCGATTTGCCAAAACTCTGATGCGCGCGCAAGCTTTGACCTTTCAACGGCTTTTCACTCCGTCAGGACTTCGGACTTCACGATATCGTGAATCCTAATCCAAGGAATTTGGGACTTCACCCCACGAAACCCCGAAATGGTCAATAGAGTTTGACCTCCACATCGATAGTGTGCCACCTATCCACCCTGCTGATTATGTGGCCCACACAACCCTTTCAACTCTTCGTGACTTCCCATTTCGCAAGTTCACGAACTTTGATGCCAAGACTTCGACCCTTCAACTCACGAAACCCCGAGAGGTGATTTCACGAGTGATCCACCGTCCCCTGACTAGCTTGGATCGAGGGCTCTACTCCTTATAAGCTTAAACCTTTAGGAATACTCATGGTAACTCCCCTACTCCTCCGTGAGATTTGACGGCTCATGGGACTTCGCAATTTATCCACAGAGAATTACGACCGTCCATCTCTTCCCTTGAAAACTTATGCATGAACTAAACAAAGTATTTCTCTCCACGAAACTTATCCTCCTGCAGTCCAACATCGCTACGCATTTCTTCAAATTTTCAAGGTGCTTGGCCTCTTTCCTTCCTTCGACCCCTTCGAAGGTTTAAATCCTTCTAAGCTTTTCCCACAACTTCGAGTCTTTCAGAAAACTCTTGCTCACACTCCTTGTGGTAGACCTTCAAACACTTCCAAGTGTTGAACTCTTTTCGACTCTGTGCACACCTGCAACAGTAGTTCTTCAATGATTTCTCAAATTCACAACTCTGAGACTTTACTCGGCCTGCGCACTCCTTGCACGACTCCTGTGTCTAACTGCACTTCTGTGGAAATGAGAACAAAATCTATCTAGTCTGAGCTTTCAGAGACAAACCTCTGAACCCTTTGTCAACGCACTCCTTGTGGATAATTCAACTGTACCCCTTGCAGGAACTCTTGCTCAGATAGAGAAACAATTGAAACTCATGTTCCTTACTCTCTCTCTCTCTCAGATTTCATAAATTCAACAAAAAATAATTCATACATAGCATAAAATCAAATCTACAGTAGAAAGAGTAAAATAACCATGAGCATAACATTTAGCATACATACATGAAGAACCAACACAACGCCAGGAATTTGAATCAAAGTTCTTTTCTTATTAATTCAAATCTCTGTACATGGGTGTCTTCAAATTACCATTCTCTCTTCTCAGATTTGTATGCTCTTGTTCATAATCTTCATGCTAATGTTACAATACACAATGAGGGTGTCTATATCATGTTTCCCTCTTACGCTCTAAAACTGTCTAATCTAACATTCAATTCTATCTACCTTCATTAACTACTATAAATTCCTTCTACCTACTAAGGACGAGAGTGGATCTCTCAAGGTCCTTTTACATTTTACAAGTGCGCTCCTTCTTAATTATTTCATTTAAGATTAGCGCATTAATGTGAGAAGAATTTCAAAATTTGCACTAAGCGCTTGTCCAGTTGTCCATTGTCTCCACGCTGGCTCGCTTGAGATGATCCTGCATCACTAGCACCTCCCTAGCACCGTGAAATATAAAGTTTGCTATATTTATAAATTTATCACAGTGATACAATATTTATCATTGGCTTACCAAGCTTATCACTGTTTTTCTATTCTTCTTTGTTCTCCTGTATCAGTGTCTCTCTGTCTGCATCTTCTTGCTATTTATGATCTTTTGTTTTTCTCTACAAGAGAACCTCAACCTTCCTTTAGTGTCTCACTATCTTGCTGCACACATGCCTTGTGCTTTCTGATTTTCTGCCTTTTCTTCTCTGTGCACCGTATGCGTTCGATGCACCATTCCTCTTCCCTATATTTCAGCTGTTGCACATTCCTCCTTCCACACTCCTGAATCCCCCTCAAAAATAGCATCCTGTATCTTCTTTGTTCTTCATTATTATAGTCTATGTGCATCTTCTGCATTCCCTCTCAACAATGTTTCTGTATCCTCTCACCATGTCGAGTGCTCTGCCTAGTCATCATTGCAACTCTTCAGCTTCTCTGACAGTTACACCTATACGTCCATCATCACTGGGTGTTATGCCAAGATTCGTTCACCTCTCTAACATTCAAGACTCTTCGTCTTCTCTGTTACAGTCAAGCTAATCCTCTATGTTGCAGTTACAGGCTTCAACGCCCATCCATCTATCAATCGCCTCTAAGAATAGTCTTCAATCACTGGAAGATGCCGCGAGCCTCTTCATGTTCTCTGGCGATCACACTCAGGCCTGTTTCATTCCTCTGGCAGAATCCATTAGTCGTTTCTAGCAGTTACACTATGAAGTGAAACAATAGCCCTCCGATCATATTCAAGTTGACCTGCACCGTTGGATGGTGTTTGTAGGGTCTTGTGTTTAATTTGTCATTTTTCATTTTGGAATTTCGGGATTCCTATGGTTAAGGTTTCTTTACACTTCACGTACTAATCCCTGAAACTCCGAAATTGAGCTTCGTTGCACTAGCTCCTTCCTCCATCTTCCGTCGATGTGACCAATGGATTTGACCATAGGCTAAGCCAAAACGTGTTTCCCATTTCGTCATTTCGACAATCCTGTTGTGAGGCATCTCGAATCTCTAAGTCACGATCTCTGAAACTCCGAAAAAGGATCTTAGATGGACTAGCTTCGATCATTTCGCCATTTTGTATTTTGGCATTTCGCGATTTCGAATGTCACGAATTCCTATTGCGAGGCGTCTCGCCTCTCCATGTCGCGATCTCCGATATATCCTCCATGTCGCAATTTCGCATTTCGGCTTTTTGCGATTTCACATATCGCGAGTTCGAGAGGTTAGGGAACCCCGTTCCTCGACTTTCTAGTCAGTGAAATAATGATATGTCGCCACGTGTCCTATGGACCCAACAGTCTAGTTCTTGTCATGATTTTGATACTTCACGGGCCTTCGTCATGTCTGATGAACAGTCTAGATCAATCCTTGATCCAACGGCTAGGATTATTTCACGATTTCGCATATCGCGACTTCAAAGGTTAAAGTTCCTTTGTTCTTTGATTTCCCGGTCCACGAAATCTCGGTATTCAAAAATTTGAAATGGAGTCAGACTAACATATTTCGGCGTTTCACATTTTGTCGCTTCGAGACTCCTATTGTGAGGGTCCTTGACATCTCCAACTCTCAGTCTGTAAAATCTCGGTATCCAAAACTCTGAAATGGATTCGGACCAACATATTTCAGCGTTTCACATTTCGCTGCTTCAAGACTCCTGTCGTGAGGGTCCTTGACATCTCCAACTCCCGGTATCTGAAATCCCGGTCGAAGTGCCTGTTTTGGGTTTTCGGGGTTTCTCATTTCATGATTTCGGGATGCCTGTGCTGGAGAGTCTCGACTCTTTACTCCTCCAACTCCCGGTATCTGAACCTGTCCTTGATTTTCCATTGCTGCATACTCTGAACTTGCCATCAATGACAAACACACCTGCCTGTAAACATGCCAACAAAACCTTTGCTAAGCTAAGCCAAAAAACAAACAAGTTTTGAAGTATTGATTTAATTAGAACCATTCTACTACCTAAAGAAATCCAATTGAATGTCCAATGTCCAATTCTCTTTTCAATATTATGAAGAATCCAAGTCCAATCAGAAATCATATATAGTCATTTTGTTTCAATAGAAACCCTAAAATTTCATTTTATATATATATATGGAGTTAAACAAAAAAAAATAAAATATATATATATATATATATATATAGTTATTTTCCATGATTCTAACCTTTTTTTCATTTGTTTTTTAATTTTCTTTAACTTTTTTTTAAATGGATCATTTTCTTTTTTTACTCCTAATTTTATTTTGTTTTTACTGTTCTTCATTTAATTTAAAAGGATTTTTTTTAATTTTTATTTTAAAATATAATTATTTATTTTCTAATTTGGTGTTTTCTTCTATTTTTATTTTTTTTAAATACAGTTTTCATTTTTAATGATTTTCTTTATAACATTGCTAGTATTTTTTACCATGGTTTCTAAAAATGATACAATTTTGAGTCTTAGAAAAAAATAGGGTGTTGTTGATACCACTTCTTTTCTATTTCACTACAAGTCTTAAAATTTTAGTTCCAATTTTCTGAGTTGTGAAGGCCACAATTTCAAAAAGCTTGCAATTTTATCCCTAGAAAAAAAGGGTTGCCACCTGGATCACAAATAATAAATTTGGAAGTCAATTTTATGGTTTTGGTTTCAACGATAGTGATTTTAATTCTAGAGGTTTCAAAGAGGTTGTAGTTTTAACCTCGAAAAAAAAAATGGTGATGTTCCTCGCACCACTTTTCAATTTTGGGGACAATTTTATGTTTTTTTTCAACAACATGAAGACATTGTTAAGAACATGGTTGAAAAAGTGGTTGCAATTCATAATTTTAACCACCTTGAAAAAAAAAGGAGTGTTATCGGTAGCACTTGTTATGAGGAAAATCTCTGTATGGCATGGGTTAAACCACAACAGACGGAATGACATGCATAAATCAACTATAATCACAAGTATGCTATATAAATGAAATGCAAAGAAGAAAAGATCAAGAACCTACCTCGTCCGAATGTTCGATGAAGACCATTGCTCAGTACACAATGCAAATATTTATACCTGCAACGTGTCCTCAACAACAAAGATACACACACATATGGTGATAATATATAAAGTTAGCATATAAAATAGCGTAATCCATTAACATTCATGACAAATACACTCATGGAATAATAATTAAAATATTTTTAAGATATAAATTGGACGAGAAAAGAGCATTTGTATTAAAATAATCAACAAAAGTACATATGTGACAAACTTATGTACCGACACACATTGAAGCAGAGAAACTAAGTCCCTCTAGCTGGGAATGCACCACTTCAATCCTCCACCAAAGGAAAGCTCATATAAATGAGACAATGAGGTTATCCATCAAATAAGGAAGAGCATGGGGGTTGAACAATGTGTTCATACTTTCAAGGATAAAGGGATGCAGACTCAATGTGAAGTGAAATTTCTCTAGAGTATCTTTGCTCTAAAAAGTTCAATTCTCTCCTCCTCCATCGCTTGGATATGGCCCAATTTATAGCCTTCAAATGGAACTGAAGGATTGATTCAGAATGTTCCAATATATGGAAGGTCAAGGATCATGAATCCCGTGACATGACATAGAAACCAGACACAATTTTAAATTTTGATCACCAAGCTCAATGTACGTGGGATGTAATGGAAAAACGTGTGTATACGCAAGCTGTCTAACTAGTAGGGATTGTATATGTGTAAAATATGATTTTTTGGCTCTGGAAGGTACACAAAGGGACTTCAAGTATGCATCGAGAAATGGAAAGGCCATCCATGCAAGTTGCATAGGGTGAGGAAAATTTTTCTATAACAACATTGTTGAGGAAAATGAATGAAGAACCTTACTCAATCATTTCCATATCTTGCTAGGATAAGGAAAGATAGTTAGGAATGTTACCAAGAGTTTATAGCCTTTAATTTAAAACAGTCTCTTAATCCACATGTAATATGTACTAGGGACTAAAGATGATTTTATATGTTATATGTAACTGTGAAAAAGAAAAGAAACAAAGATATACATAAGTGTGTACATGGATAAGAAACAAGAATAAAATTAAAATCTAAACAATGTCATTGAGATACACATGCAACACTGAAATCATAAAACTGATTTTTATATTAACTTTCTTCAGAGATACAAACAAAAACTCTCTTTACAAATCCCTGTGAGGCTGCGACCAAAGTCAAATTTATAAGTCTCCGATGGACACCATACCAAAAGACTATGACAACAAAATAAAACTGAAGCTAAAAATCTGGATCATCTTCCCATAAAAATATTATCACTTGATTCTACAAAATAGTCTTTATCAATCATGGAATATAATCCATAAACAACAAGAACACACACTGTCAAAGATAAATGATACACCTTTAGAAATAAGCTATTGAAATATAAGATTCCATTTTGAATCCTACTTCCTTCAATAAGACCTTGTTGTCATACACCTTTAGAAATAATCTACTGAAATATATGATTTAGTTTTGAATCCTACTGCCTTTAGTAAGACCTTGTTGTCATACACCTTTAGAAATAAGCTACTGAAATAAATGATTCAATTTTGAATCTTGTTTCCTTCAATAAGACCTTTCTATCATCACGATGGTTTAGCTTTCCACTAAAAAAATTTATACTAGTTCTTTCCAAAAAAATGCAAATTATTGCTAAGTCATTAATTAAGTATACAACCATTCAAACAAATTTATCCCTTAACCCTAATCACTAAATGTAACCTAGGTCAGAAACTGAAACTGATTTAACCAATTTGAAACCCTTCTCTTCTACCTACTTCTTCCATTGGTACCTCTTCGCCATCCATCGCATCAACTCCTTCCTAAAATCTTTATCGTTGAGATCAAAAGACTCGCAGAGTTGCTTTAACTCCTCGACATTGTCTAGAAAAGTGTCACGATATGTTATACGATCTTTAAAAAAAATGAGACTACGAAAACTTCAGCTCCTGCTCTCTTTGCAACTCTTCAGGAAAATTGCATTTGGCCTTCTCTTTATTGATCGTGATTATGGTGATATCAATTAAAATTAGGTTATTTACAGAGAAACCGGCCTTTGTAGAGGTAATGTCGCAGAGCTGTGAGAGTGTCCAAGAAATATAACATATTGATGTGACTCTTACCATCTCACTTTGTATTTTAACGTATCTATATATAGAATCCCATCCAAATGATTTTACATTATTTTAAAGTCTCTCAATCGTAATCGGCTTTTAATGGGGGTTTTTAATTTGTGCTCACGTTCCAATCCAGACGACGAGAGAGCAAAGTGGTCCATCTTCAATTTTGGTGGAAAGTTTTTGTTATGATAAATTCATTATCATTTAATTTAATTTTTTTCCATGGGTCCATGTTATTATCACAATCATTTTTATTTTATTTTATTAATGTAATGATTTTTCCAACGTTTATTATCCTTAACAACATTATTTATTTTTTTCAATGAAAAATCTTTGTACAATAAACATTATTTTTGTTAATGTTGATGGTGCATTTATTTGATAAATGTAGATGCTAACCATCTCAATCTCAAATAAGTATGCATGAGCCTTAACTTTCATATGAAAAACATTAAGGTGTTGAATATCGTATTGAAAACTTTCATATTTTCTTGATGTGGTTTTATTTTCTAATTGCCAATCATGAAAGTGACATTGTTATCAATGATTAATAGGGCAATAACATGAACCATATAAGACCAACATCTAAAAAAAAATGTTGAACATCAAGAGAGAAACACAAATTTCAATTAACAAAACTGAGCCATGTAAAGAGCGTGCCTAAATGGAGAGAAACATGAAGTGTTAGAGTCATCTAAGTAGACAAATGATTATGTGCAAAAAAAATCGAAAATTGCTCATAGGAATCTATTGGCAGGGTTTACATACAAACCTATTAATGATTCCTCACAAAAAGTCTATGGATAAGTATTCAAAACAACCCAACTAGGGAATATTGGTAATTTTCAACACCATGTACTAGAAATTGAACTCACTTAATCATTTTCCATTAAATGGAAACCATATGTGTTTGAAATTTAAGATGTTTTACAAAACAAAATGTGTTAAAAATTGCTTGAACAATGGAAGGATGAAATTTAACGAGCAACAAGAATCTAGTTAGGTGTGTACATATTGGGGGATGTAAAAAAACTTTTTGGGGTGGGAGGGGCCATGGTTTTCTATTCATGAAAATTTTGATTTGTGAATCTTAGTGGAATAGATAAACACTAGATCTAGAGCATAGGAAATTCATTCAACACTAAACCTAAATATTTAAATGCTTCCCTAAGAAGGACAACTATCATCCTAGGCATTTCATTAGAGGATATTTCAATTGAAGGACCTTGAATTTAAATTTGTTATTTGCATGTTGTTTGAAGATGCCATCATCTCTATAATGAGGGAATTTGCAGAGATTTTCAAATTATTTCTTGCGTTAATAAATTTTATGTTCTTGATGTATTCATGATATTGTGTAGAAAGTATCTTATATTATGATTCTAAATGTGTATGGACCCTCTGATCCACGTGGATATCAGTGGACACCAACCTATTCCAACTAGATCATCTTGGTAGTTTTTCAGTTTACCATTTTTTTCCTAGTTTTCGAGTCCTGAACTTCCGGGGTCATTTTGATGTCGTAAAAAACGTTTTTAGGGAGCGCCAGAATGAAACTATAGACAGATTCATAGTTTCAAGGAATAATCTGCATTCCTTAGGTATACCTTTCCAACAGGATATCATGCGCCTAAAGAGTATATTGTATGCAAAAGTTAGGACCCCGAGAAGTTGATGTACTAACTTACCCTAACGACTCTCACGACTTTTCTCGCTTCATCTCCTAAGGTTAGGTTTTTGGAAGTATAGGGTTTTGACATTCAAGTTTATTGTAAAAAGGGTTTGAGAGCCTCATTGTACTCATCTTCTTGTGAATGAGCGCATTTGTCACATCTCTTCTCAAGGATAAGCTCCCACCATTCTAGTAGGATTGTTCTCAATCTTCATTTGATAGTTTCAAAATATTTCTTTGTTGAATATAAACTAGCTTTATTGTGCCTATGTTATTTTTCCTTGTGTCTCTCTGTTAATAATAATAATAATAATTTTTGTTTATTTCATTATGCTCATAAAATATGGATGAGTGGTATCAATGTGGTTTTCTCCTTTTCATTCTTAGTGCATGTCCCCGACGAGGTTAGGGTACAAAACATTTGGTCTCGAGCTTGTTTCTCTTCAAGAAAAAAACTCTCACATTCCCAACCGACCTTGCATGGAGGGAGAAAACAAGGATGAAGGGATAATAGATCCTTTCAAAGTGTTACTCGAGGAAGCTCTCACGCAATAGAGGAAGTAGATGATGGATAATTTTCCGCAAATCCTTCGACGACTAAAAAAATGAGACACATCTTCCTCGTTAGGAGGAATCACCCCCTTGAAGGTTCATATCAATTTTGATATTCCTATATTTGAAGGTCATATATATGCAAATGTTGCAGATAAATGGTTGAATCTGCTAGAAGGGTATTTTTTTTCTCATAAATTTTTGAATAGAGAAAATATTACCTTTGTACTCCTCGAAGACGTTCCCCATTTAAAATATCGATGGGAGACTTTATGTGAGAAAAGGAAATATGGGAACCATCATTATTTACAATGGCACTCTCCTATGAGCCCTTCAAGGATTCTATTAAGGAACAATACTACCTTGTTGGAACTTATGGTGACATGTAATATACAAACTGCACCACACTACAATAGGAAAGGGACCAAGCAGTTCCTAAGTTCAAAAATATCTTCCATACCTTGCACACCAAAATGGGTATCAAATGTTCTTAGCGACATTTAGTTCTAAAGTACCGCGGTGGTATGCATAGATACATCCTAGCATAAATTGATTTTTTGTACATCTAGTCCTTGGCTGCGACCCATCGATATGTCGTCAAAATAGAGCAGAAGATTAAACAAAAGATGTGGCATTTTGCTTCTACGAACCTCTCACAACAGAAGTAGGGAAATGGAAGCCCTAACCTGCAAAAAAAAGAGAAGAGAAAAGATGGAAAACCTGAGGGCAACCAGTCTAAGCCATAAATAAAGAAGGACAATGGAAAGATGAAGAAAGATACCAGGAAGTGGTGCGAATTCCATAAGATCCCTTGGAATATAAACATTGTTGATTGCCACTCAAATAAAACATTGGTTGATGAGGTCAAATCCTGTGAATCAGATTTGGGTTCTGACTTTGAGCTGGAACCAAGAAAGGGGAGAGAGATCATTTACATAGAACCTAGTGCCACAGTTATGACCACCAAGATCCAACCCGTGAACCTGATGATCCATAGTACGATGAGCATCTATTTCATTCACATATGTGGGTGGAATCAAGCTTGTTGCACTTTATAATTGATAGCAATAGCCATACATACCTCATCTTGGTGGAGGTCATCAAGTGGTTGTCCCTCCCGACAATGTGGCACCGACAACCCTACATCATGAGATGGATCTGCCAAGGAAGTGACATTCGCATCAACCAACAATGTCATTTGTCGTATGACATCAATCCATTCAAAGAATAGGTATTGTGTGATGTTTCTCCCCTTGAATTTTTTTATGTTCTTTTTGTCCAACTTTATTTATGGAAACATCATGTTGTATATGAGTCTAGGCCTCGCAGTGTTATTATTACTTTGAACATGAAATTGTACATGATACTTAATGTAGTCCCACCTAGTGTAATGCCCTTGACCTCTACCAAGAAATGCAGGAAGGTCATCTCTTAGACCGGGAAGTTTTTGTTCTTCATGATTTGCTCTCATAGTGAATGAAATATTGTAGCCACATATAGGGCCTTCGTGACCGACTTCTCCACGTAGAAAAATCAAGTGGATAAGGTCATGGAAGAATATAAACATATCCTCACTTATTGGCATACCTTTTCACTGTTAGGTTAAACATTCCATCGATCTGACCCCTGTTGCACTACTACCCAATGGACAAGTATATCAACACTTTGTGTTATAAAATGAGGAGATCCAACATCAAATCCAATAATTCCTCCAAAAGGGGCACATCCAACCCATATCATCATCTTGTGGTGTCCCAATCATGCTTGTGTAGAAGAAATATGGGACCTGACGACTCTACATTGATTACTAGGCCCTAAATAAAATCACAATCAAGAACTGGTACCTTATTCTTTGAATCGACAATATCCTTGTTAAGTTCAATGGGGCCACATACTTTAGTAATATCGATCTGAATTCTGGCTACCATGAATTACCAATAGGGAAAAAAAATGTATGGAAGACTGCGTTCAAGTCAAAAGAAGGTATTTTTGAATGGCTGGCCATGCCCTTTCATTTGAAAAATTCCCCAACAACTTTCATGAGGATGATGGATGATATATTGTGTCCTTTTACCAATTCATTTTTAGTGGTCTATCCAGATGACATCCTCATATACAAAGAGACTTGGTAAGAACACTTACAACATATTCAATAGGTTATGCACACTCTGCAGCACCACAAGCTATATGCCAACATGGAAAAAGTCTCCTTCGAGATGGACAGGGTCAAGTACCTAGGATACATTGTCGATGATCATGGTGAGCATGCAGATCTATCCAAGATCTAGGTCATTCACAAATGGAAATCCCCAACCAAGCTCACTAAGCCTCATATCTTCTTAGGCCTTGCCAATTTCTATCACAGGTTTGTGTTGGGATTCTCCCATATTACATGGGCCTTCAACCAAGTAACCGGGGGTGGTGGTAAGGAAACGTTTGTGTGGGGATTGGCCCAATAACAAGCGTTCGATTATTTGAAGAAACACTTATGCTCATCCCCAGTTCTTTCATTACCTAACCTACAACAACCCTTTGAGATCAAGACAACTGCTTCATACTATGTTGTGGGTGTAGATCTCACTCAATACAACCACCATGTGTCCTATCATAATGAGAGACTATGAGATTTTTTCCATTAGTATCATACTTACGATAAATACATGCACTTCATTGTGAAAGCATGATGCCAGTGGCGGAATTACATTCTCGAGAAGGAGACACTGGTCCACACTGATCACAATTCGTTGCAGTTCATGTAGATAGAAGGAAAATTACACAATGAATGCCATCAAAATTGGTCCACCTACTTGCATCATTTCCACCTCAACATCAAGTATAAGACAAGAAGTACCAACCATTTCCTTCATTGCCTCAACTGACCTCCAGTCGCGACACTCACCACGGTGATAGGCTCTTGTAGCCATGAGACCGATGGGGAGTATGATCATTCTTGCGAGGTGGGGTGGATCCCTCCCAAGCATGGGAGAACTCCCTATAAAACTCTATTTGAAACATGATAATTCAAGTTTTCTCTATATGATTTTAAAATTTAATGCTTATTTTATATATTTGTTTCATGTTTATATATATATATATATATATGTGGTTTTTTATATATATTTTAAATATCTATCCCAACAGAAAAAATGAGTTTCAATGCTATTCATATTGAATCAAAAGAAAATTTCTAGTACATAAAGAGACATAAGGAATCATAAGACATGACTGCAACTGTCAACCATTCATTGCCCCAACAAAGAAAAAAAAAATTATCATCTAAAATTTCTATTCTTGAAAAACATGAGCTTTTACATCATTTGACATAATAGGACCATACTATTATTTCATAGACTATAGTATGTTATTTCAAAACACCAAAATCAATATCGATACAAAAGGAACTACAATAGGAAAGAAACTATCAAAATACTTCACAAAATGAAAAAAGAACCAGAGTTGATCACAGAGTCTTCAATGACTTCTTCAAACAACAACCAACTGAGTTGCTTTCCTAGATATTTCTTTGTCAAAGAACCTTCCATTGAGTTGAATTGTCTATGAACATGAAAACACTTTAACCAACTAAGTTTGAGATATACAATCTTCTTCATCCAAACCTGTAAGTTTAGAGTATTCAATTGTGAATTTCCAACAAACCAGTCCAATACAACCTTGGAATATCCCACCACCATTAATTCTTCAATATGGTATATCAACACAAATTTTAAGAGACCCCACAATAAAAAAAACTCTTCTTTTATATTAGAACTTGAACCAACAACATGTTGTTGTCTATAGAAATGGATCCCACTCAGTTTTAAAAAACTTCCAACACCACACTCACCACCACCATTAGCTCCAACAAAAAATCCTAAAGGCCTCTCCCAAAAATAAACAAGGTTCAAAATTAAGCCAAGATTATCACCCCTATTAGCACAAGGAATCTCCTTAATTGCAAACACAATCCAGGAACATAAACCAAAATCATTTCTGAAAAAACTCTCAAACAAAATCTTGTTCCTATAACACCAAATTCCCCATAGAACAAAGAGAGGAACCACCATGTTCATCGAACAAGTGAGAAACATATATTTCAAATTTTCATTCAAGGTTGATAAATCCCAATATCCATTGATCCTTAATTGAGAACAAACCTCCTTTCAGATACACTAAATAACCTCATAGTGCACCATTAAATGCCTCGTAGTCTCTTCGTATTTTAAACATAAAGTGAAAATTGAATCCCCAAGTCCACCCCTAAGGCTATAGTACTCCCCAGGGAGGATACAATCATGAAGAAATAACCAATAAAAAGGAATTTTTTTTACTCGAGCCTGCAATTTCCATAAGGCTCTCTGCCACCACTCTTCATCCACCACCACATTTTGTGTGACTATAACTTCATTCGCAACCTTCACAGTCCCAAATCACTTAGATTGGTTCCAAGTCCAAACAATAGAATCATCCTTGTTGTTAAGTGTAACCCCACTGCATCTCAACACCAACAAGAAATAATTCCATTCCATGGCCATTTCACCTTGTAGATTGAGATCTTTAGACGATATCAAATTCTGGAACCCCATACATTTAACAAAGAGGATTGTCGAATATGAGCTAGAGAGTATACCTGTAGAACCTTTAAATGTTAAATGAGAGTAGTTGATAAATTATAGGAGGTTCCACTTCCCATAAAAGGATCCTTTCCTATCATAACCCACGATCCATTTCCCACTAACCATGCTAGCCATTTTTTCAACAGGGGCATTGTATCCATGAAATTCCTCCAAAAGTTCGAAGGAGAAGTAAATTTATACTTCTCAACACGTAGCCACATGATCACACACTCTCCCTTTAAATACTTTTTAAACATCACTTTACTCCTAAACGTAGTCGGCTTTTAACGCGGGTTTTTAATTTGTGCTCACGTTCCAATCGAGATGATGAGAGAGAAAAGTGATACATATTGAATTTTGGTGGAACGTTTTCTGTTATGATAAATTCATTATCATTTATTTTATTTTATTTCTTTGTCTTATGCTATTATTACAATGAATATTTTTTTATTTTATTAATGTAATGCTTCTCTCCAACGTCCTATTAGCTTTAGTAACATTATTTATTTTTTTCAATGAAAAATATTTGTACAATAAACATTCTTTTTGTTAATGTTGATGTTGCATTTATTTGATTAATGTATATGCTAACCATCACAATCTCAATAAGTATGCATGAGCCTTATCTACCATCACAATACTTATGTATTAAACATTCTTTTTGTTAATGTTGATGGTGCATTTATTTGATTAACTTATACTGTAACCATCACAATCTCAATAAGTATGCATGAGCCTTAACTACCATCACAATAATTATGTATTGAGAAGGTTGAATATTGTTTATTTGGGTTGAGCATGGAGTTTACATTTTTTTTTTTAAACACAATATTTATTCAAATTTGCAATAAGTTTAATTCAATGTTAAAGAAAAACATTTTTTATTTTATTTTTTATATAAAATAAGTACTCAAATATTTATATCTAAATATAAAATCCTTTTTAAAATAAAATTATATTGTATAAGCATAACATTGACATTTAAGGTGTTGAGTATAAAATGAAAAACTTTAATATTTTTTTAAATGTAGTTTTATTTTGTAATTGAAAAACCATCAAAGTGACATCGTTATCAATGATTAATAGGGAAATAAGATGAACCATATAAGGCCAACATATAAAAGAAAATGTTGAAAATCAAAAGAGAAACAAAAATTCCAATTAACAAAACTGAGCCATGTAAAGAGAGTGCCAAAATGGAGAGAAACATGAAGTGTTAGAACAAAACTGAGCCATGTAAGGAGAGTGCCTGAATGGAGAGAAACATGAAGTGTTAGAGTCATCTAAGTAGGAAGATGATTATGTAAAAATTTAAAATTCCTCATAGGAATCTATTGGCAAGGTTTACATACAAACCTATTAATGATTCCTCAGAACAATCTATGGATAAGTCTTCAAAAAAAAACAAGTGGGGAATATTGGTAATTTTTCAACACCATGTACTAGAAATTGGACTCAATTAATCATTTTCCATTAAATGGCAAGCTTATGTGTTTGAAAATTAAGATGTTTTACAAAACAAAATGTGTTCAAACTTGCTTGAACAATGAAAAGATTACATTTTACGAGCAACAAGAATTTAGTTAGGTGTGTACATATTGGGGGTGTAAAAAAACGTTTTGGGGTGCGAGGGGCCATGCTTTTGAATTCATGGAAATTTTGAGCTGCGAAGCTTAGTGGAATAGATAAACACTATATCTAGAGCATAGGAAAGTCATTCAACACTAAACCTAAATATTTAAATGCTTCTGTAAGAAGGACAAATATCATCCTAGGCATTTCATTAGTGGATATTTCAATTGAAGGAACTTGAATTTAATTTTTTTATTTGCATGTTGTTTGGAGATGCCATCATTTTTATAATGAGCGAATTTGCACAAATTTTCAAATTATTTCTTATGTTAATAAATTTTATATTCTTGAGGTATTCATGATATTTTGTAGAGAGTAGACTATATTATGCTTCTAAATGTGTATTCTCCTTATAATCCACGTGGATATCGGTGGCCACGCATGTATTCCAACTAGCTCATCTTGGCAGATTTTCAGTTGGGTAGTTTTTTCCTAGTTATCGGGTCCTGAACTTTCGGGGCCGTTTTGAGGCCCTAAAAAACATTTTTAGGGCACGCCACAATGGAACTACTGATGGATTGAGAGTTTTATGGAATAATGTGTATTCCATAGATAGAACATTCCAACAGGCTATCATGTGCCTAAAATGGAGATCATATGCAAATGTTATGACCCCAGGAAGTTGATGTACAAACTTACCCTAACGGTGCCCGGATGACTTTTGGCGCTTCATCTCCTAAGGTTAGGTTTTTGGATGTCTAGGGTTTTGGAATTCATGTTTATTGTAAAAAGGATTTGAGAGCCTCATTGTATTCATGTTCTTGTGAATGAGCGCATCTGTCACATCTCTTCTCAAAGATAAATTGTCATCATTCTAGCAAGCTTGTTTTTAGTCTCCATTTTCTAGTTTCAACATATTTTTTTATTGAATAGAATCTGGTTTTATTCTACCTATGTTATTTTTCTTTGTTTCTCTTTGTTAATAATAATAATAATAATAATAATCCATGTTCATTTAGTTATTCTCATAAAATGTAGATCAGTGGTATCATAGTGGTCTGCTCCTTGTTGTTCTTAGTGCATGTCCCCAATGAGGTTAGGGTACAAAAAGTTGGGTCTCAAGATTGTTTATATTGAGAATAAAAGATATTGCATTCTCAACTGACCTTCCATGGTGGTAGAAATGAAGGAGGATGAGACAAGAGATTCTTTCAAATTGTTGCTCGAGGAAGCCCTCGCACAACAGAGGAACGCAATGATGGATAATTTTGCACAAATCCTTCGACGACTACAAACATGAAATGAATATTCCTCGAGCGAAGGCGTCACCCCCTTCAAGGTACATATCAACTTTGATATTTCTATATTTGAAGGTCATATAGATGAAGATGTTGTAGATAAATGGTTGAATAGATAAAATATTACCTTTTTACTCCTCAAAGACGTTCACCATGTCAAATATTGGTGAGATATTTTATGTGAGAAAAGGAAATAGAGGAACCCTCATTATTTATAGTGGCACACACCTAGGAGTCCTTCAGGGATTCTATTAAGGAGCAATACTACCCTTTTGGAGCTTATGATGACCTATATACGAAATAGACCACACTACAGCACGAAAGGGACCAAGTAGTTCATGAGTTCACAAATATCTTCCATACCTTGCACACCAACCTGGGTATAAAATGTTTTGTGCGACATCTAGTGCTCAAGTACCGCGGTGGTCTACATATATACATCCTGGAAGAAATGGATTTTTTGTACATATCATCCTTGGGAACGAACGATCTATATGTCTTCAAACTAGAGTAGAATATTAAACAAAAGACATATCATTTTGGTTCTAGGAACCCCTCACAACAGAAGAAGGGAAAGGGTAGCCCCAACCCGTAGAACAAAGGGAAGAGAAAAAATGGATAGCATGCGGGAAACCAATCTAAGCTAGAAAAAAAGTAGGACAATGGAAAGACGAAGAAAGATACTGAGAAGTGGTGTGGCTTGATTAAGATCTCCTGGAACATAAAGAATGTTGATTTTCGCTCAAATATATCATTGGTGGATGAGGTGGAAGCCTATGACTCAGATGTGGGTTCTGACTCTAATCTAGAACTAGAAAAGGGGAGACAGATCATTTATGCAGAACCTAGTGCCACTGTTTATACCACCAAGATCCATCCCGTGAACCTAATGAGCCAGAGGAAGGCGGGTGCCTCTTTCATTCAAAAATATGGGTGAAATGAACCTCACTCCACCTCATCATTGATAGCAGTATCCAGATGAACCTCATCTCAATGGAGGTCGTCAAGTGGGTGTCCCTCCCAACAATGCCACACCGAGAGCCCTACACCATCGGATGGCTCTTCCAAGGAATAAATCTTCACGTCAGCCAACAATATCACTTGTCGTATGACATCAAGCCATTCAAACATGAGGTATTGTGTTATGTTGCTCCCTTTGAAGTTTGTGATGTTATTTTGGTCCAATACTTTTTATGGAAACGTCATTTTGTATATGAGTCTAGGCCTCCTAGTGTTATTATTACTTTGAACAAGAAATTGTACAGGATACCCAAGTTAGTCCCACCTATTGTCATTTCTTTGATATTTTTGAGGAAATGTAGGAAGGTCATCTCTTAGACTGAGAATTTTTTCTTCTTCATGATTCACTCTCAAAGTGATCAAAATATTACAGTCACATCCAAGGCCTCCATGACCGACCTCTCCACACAGTAAAAGAAAGTGGATAAGGTCAGGGAAGAATACAAAGACATATTCTCCTCACTTATTTTAGTATCTATGTACTGTAAGGTTAAGTATTCCATTGATCTGACCATATTCAATAAGATAGACAAGCCAAAACATCTCAAATCTTCTTTATTCATAAAATAGAAGAACCTGCTACAATGGAGATGTCGATCTGGAATGCTCAACAGATGTCCAAGATGATAGACAATAGATAACAAGTATGATTTGCTAAAAAATAATCCCGACAATACAAAACAAGCCTCCAAAGGCTGGATAAGAGATGAATACCAATGCCAAGTGCCAAACCCCTCAAGCTGGAAGATGCCACGCTCTACTGGATAACTGAAGCTCCTCAATAATTTGGCCCCCGCGCCAAAGATGTCCAATCACCTCTAGAAAGATGCCAAACAATAGATCGAGTGATGGTAAGAAAAACCCAGGTTCCCGATTCTCCAATATCCCTCTCAACCTCTATAGATCTGAACTTCCCCACTGAATGGTGCGCCCCACTAGATGACTGAAGCCCTAGATAATTCGACCCTCAAGAAAGAGGCCTCCAAATTATCTGAAACTCTCCATAATAATAGATCAGGAAGTTGCAATGAGAACCCAAGTGATCAAATCCTCAAAATACCTTCTAGATCCTTAGATCTAGCTACCCTCCAAATAATGGTGCGCCCTCCTCTTGGGAAAACGTCCCACTCTCAATACAAATCGATCCTCCACTGAAAGACTCCGGAAAACCACCAAGAATGATGCCAAGACACCTGAAAAGGAAACCCAATACCTGGAATTCTCGAAATCCCTTCTCCTCATCTAGGATGAATCCTCCCTCAATGAATGGTGCGCTGCCCTTGATGGAAACCCCCAACTGGTGCGCCCTCTCTCTATCTGCACAAGCAACTGATGTAGAATCCTTCTACAACTGAGTAGATATGGAACTAGAATGGCGTGGGAGTGTATTGCAGCTCCGAGACCAAGCTTTGGACAAGCTAGGTGGAATCTTTCACCACCAAATCGTCCTCTAGGGTTTGTTAAGTCAAAACCCTCAAAACCCCAAATGTTGGGCTCACTAGCTAGAAGCCAGAACTCAAAATAATATCATACATGAATGCCTGAGAAGAGGCCCTTGCCTTTCCTTTATACTTTTGGCTTACCTTGTGCCTCCAAAGTGACTTTCATTTTATTAATATTTAATTAATTAATTAAATCACTTTAATTAATTAATTAACCTTTTTACCTTTGGAAAGCTCCTTATCTCTCCTTGTGGCTTCCCTGGCCACTAAAAGTCACTTCTAGCCATCCCATCCTGTAGTGTTTCTCCTCCTGATTCAAATGAGCTATTACACTGAGAGGTTCCTCCAAGTAATGTGCCCAAAATGACATCTTCAGTGATTTCAATTAACTTATAGCTCAAAATAGTCAAAATCATGGAAATCGTCGGAATGCAACGAAACCAAAGCCAACCTATGAGGAATGGCTCATAATGATGGAATATGATCATCAATGAAAGATGGACCCCAAAATGCCTCTCAAATACCCTTGTACTCACTATAACATCCATCTGGCTACTCTGGCCATCATAATTCTTTGCACTGTGATCATGTCCCAAAGTGGGGACATTACACTCTGCATTGATTACTAGGCCCTAAATAAAATCATAGTCAAGAATTGGAACTTGATTCTATGAATCAAAAATCTCCTTGATCAGATCAAGGGGGCCACATACTTCAGTAAGATAGATCTGAAGTCTGGCTACCATCAAGTAACAATAGTATTTTTGAATGGTTTGTCATGGCCTTTCGTTTGAAAAATTACCCAACAAATTTCATGAGGATGATGGATGATATATTGTGGAATCTCACCAATTTTTTTTTAGTGGTGTATCGAGATGACATCTTCATCTACAAAAAGACTTGGGCATAACACTTGCAACATATTCAATAGGTTATGCACACTCTACGGTAGCAAAAGCTATATGTCAACTTGGAAAAATTATCCTTTGAGATGGATAGGGTCTAGTACCTAGAATACATTGTTGATTTGCATGTGGATCCAGCCAACATCTAGGTCATTCGTGACTGGATATCCCCAACCACACTCACTAAGATTCAAACCTTCTTAGGCCTTGCCAGTTTCTATTGCAGGTTTATGTTTCAATTCTCCCATATTTCATAGGCCCTTAGCCAAGTAACCATGGGTGGTGGTAAGGAAACATTTGTGTGGGGTCTGACCCAACAACAAGTGTTCGATGATTTGAAGCAACACATGTGCTCATCCCCGGTGCTTTCATTACCTAACCTGCAACAACCCTTTGAGATCAAAACAGATGTTTCATACTATGTTGTGGGTGTATATCTCACTTAGTATGACCACCTTATGTCCTATCATAGTGATACATTGTAATATCCTCCAATTTTAGATAATTAAATTCTATGTTGAATTTCGAAATAAATTTTCGTTTTTGGAAAATTCGAATTTGGAAATTATTTTCCAATTATGGAAAATACAAATTTGGAATTTTGGTTCATGTAATTAATTATTTGATGACTGTCGGGAAAATATTTGACTTTCCCGACTTCATTCTTTTATTGGACACGTGTATGAAACAAAATTTTGAATAAATTTAATGTTGGAAGACAAATGGAACAACTAGGTTAAAAATAGTTGACCATGAATCCATGAGTGGGGAACAGGTATGAGTTACCTCAAGGATGATTTTTACAAGTGGTAGAAGTGGAATTTAACCACTAGAAGCCCCTAAAAATCATGGATTTGTAAAGTTGCGAATTTCCCCAAGGAGGGAATGAAATACCTAGGCACAAGAATGTATATATATACAACATATGTGGGAGGAGGGATGTTTCTTAGTATGTTGGGAATGGAAAACCGTTTGTTGTTATGAACACTGCTAGTGTGAGGAAAAGTATTTTTTGATATGTTTATGGTGATTATAGCTAAGGAGGATCATTCAGTTTTCCCTTATGGATTCATGGTCAGGGTAGGGGTGAGTAGGAAAAGTGATATTGGTTGTTTTGTTCTACAGTTGGGTGGAACGTGGTTGTTCCATTTGTGTTCCATCAACAGTTTTCAGATATGTATCCCATCTTTTATTCCTTTGTCAATATTATATTTATGGTTATTATTTGTTAGGAATATGTTTACTGTGTATATATAAGTGAAATCAAATCTTAAGGGACTGTATAACCATGTTATACTATGGCTTATCATAGTTAAATGATACTGGAAATATTGTTTATTTGAAATGTGATGGTTATACATATATATTTAACTATGTGTGTGTGTGTGTGTGTGATAATACATAAATAAATAGTAGAACTATGTTTATGTGTCTATTGACCATTCAAGATATATATTTTGAATTGATGTTAAAATATGTACACAGACAAAACACTGCAGAGAATAGATAGAAAGAATAACAGTCTCAATACATTATTTATCACCACAAAAATATAGTGATACAATAGACTTCAAAGTGTCTTGAAAAAGTAACCATTGTATTCAATTGATCATTGTTCAAAACATTACACTTGGAGTACCATAGACAAAAAAATGCACAACCTCTTGTACTGTAAACATATTTCTAAGGAAGTCTACACATAATCTATTTGTAACCAAAGTTAATGTGTGCATAGGTCGGTGAATGAAGTACATGGAACTCGAATACCTTTTGTGGTAAAATTCTTCCTTCACCCAAGTGCACCAATCTTCCAACCTGCAAGAGAATTAAAGCGAGGATTTTGTAACTTAAAACTAGTATTTAATTTATTATGAAAATAAATAAAAAGCAATCAAGGACACAACTTATCTTGAGTCACAATGAAAATTAGATTTCCTTTTCTCTTTGTGAGGTAATATATCCATGATCCAGGAGGAGGAGGAGGAGTGGATATGTAACCAACTAATGGGTACCCTAGCAAACAAGAAGGGGCCCATCATTAATTTTGTATCCATATAGAAACTTTCACATAAGCAATTTAAAGAGAAAAATAACAGTAAATAAAAGCTTTGTTGTCTCAGTGTCCCTGTACAATTTTAAATATCTAAATACAGAGAATAGACTTATAGAAGAAAACACATAATTGTAGTCATTAAGGTAAACATTTGGTTTGACCAAGAAAAAGAAAGAGTAACTCACTTTCCTCCTTACGAAAACAGAGTGATAATAAAAAGAAGGCTATGGGCGAATTATAAAAATAAACTTGGACTTCAGGAAAATTCCTATTCACATATGGAAGAAATTTCATGGTCTCAAGGGTAAAAACCCTAGCCTAGATAGATAGTTTACAAGCAAAAAGTAAGATTCTTTTAATTTTACACAGATAGAAAATTAATGATGGTAGAGGTAACAACCTCTCGTGAATTAACCTAGATTATTAGAGAAATATTTTTGTTAAGGAAAGAAGTATCCAAAGAAGTATTATAGAGGTAAAAGCTTAACCTTTAAACAATGGCAATTTATCCACGGGTATTGGGTTGGAGCATTATGAATAACTAGTGATTACGATTAAGAAGATTTTGAATGTGAATTAAGCACATTGAAGCTAACACAACAAGTTTTCATTGACTATAACTAGGTCTGAAGTTTTTCTAAAAACGTTTGACTACATTCATTATCAACCCTCACCGAGGGCTCGTGATTCACGATGCCTCCTCGCAAATTAACTCGAGATAAGGCTACAGTTCTATCTCACCTTGTGCCGACCGAAACCACTCAAGTAAAGGGTTCAGAGAATGAAATTGTGAATAAATATATAAATATATATTGACCCACATAGACTTTCGGTTATACACAAAAATTTTGCAACATAGGATGCAATATACATTAAAAAAAACTTATAGGGAGGAAGCATTCACAGAGAATGCATTATATGTTAACAAAACTATTCCACAGAGAAGCATGATATATATACGGGGAAGTATTCCATAGATAATGCATTATATGTTACAAAAACTATGCTACAGAGAAGCATGCTACATATAAAGGGAAGTATTCCATAGAGAATGCGATATAAGTTACCAAAACTATGCTATAGAGAAGCACAATACATATATGGGGAAGTATTCAATAGAGAGTGCATTATATGTTATCAAAACTATGCTATAGAGAACCACGATACATATACGAGGAGGTATTCCACAGAGAATGCAGTATATGTTACCAAAAATATGCTACAGAGAAGCATGAGACATATACAGAGGAAGTATTCCACAGAGAATGCAGTATATGTCACCAAAGACTTATTCCACAGAGAAGCACGATACAGAGATAGAGGAAGTATTCCACATAGAGTGCAATATATTATTAAAATATTATTCTACCGAGAAGCATGATGCATAGATGGGAGATACTTCACAGAGAATAAGAATTGCAAGTATAGGTGTATATATATAAAGAAATTGACTGACAAAGATGCTCTTTTATACACAGAAATTTCCATAGAGAACGTTAGGATATTTAGATGGAGGAGATAAGTCCATGGGATGCACACTATATTTGCAAAGATACTAATGGACAGGGTGTTTATACCTAGGGTATTATCTCATAGAAACACATGCTTCTTGGGCAGAGAAACATCGTAAAGAAAAACCCTAAAAAATATAAGAACCCCTATAGAAATTGTCGAAGAAGGATATAGAGTACTCACCGTGCCTATGGATATCCTTCACAGAGGTGAAGGCCATGACATGGTTGAATACCATAATAGAGATGACGGTCATAACAAAGCCAAATTTCCTAACAGATCTGGATGTCAATGTCGGACGCGAGGGTAAACAGAGAAATGAACAAGCAAAATGAGACCCAAGAGATTAGTTACGAAGGAGTACTTGAACTTCTTACTTGTAGGAGGAATGTCGGGTACGCCACCCCACTCCTTTCCATGTGGTTTTCCCGAAGTGTCGAAGCCTTAGTGGGTGGTTCAAATAGTGACAGGCCTAGAGAGTAATAGGATGGTAAGTCTGCCATTAATGGATGTACCCTAGTTTTAATGCCAAGACCAAATGTTGGCTGAGGTGTAGATATGACTTGGCTTCCACCTTCATTTTCATTTTAAACCCTTTTAAATGTTAATTTGACAGGTAACCCAATGTTGGATCGGTAATAACTTACCCTAGTATAACTTCATACTTAGACTATGTGACATGTCGCATGTTACTCTAGATTGCTACTATGAAACGTTCTTAGTAGGGGGGTGATTTTACCCTAGCACATGGAATATGATATAGAATTGTAAATATAGTATAGTCATAGCCCTTAATCCAAGTCTTGACCTATATGATATGGATTGTTTATGCATAGCATAGTTTATATGAGTGGGAAGGATATCGTTATGATTTTGAGTAAGGTTAGTATGTGTTCGATGAAATCCCCAACATTATTTTGTAATCAAACTTTATAACAATAATGAGAGTAAGAAACGTGAATGCAGTAGATCTAGTCGAGTAACACTTGTATGGGCATAAACAATGATGTAAATTTATAAAGAGTATTGCATATGTCATGGTAGATTCGACATTTTATAGTTGTTTTCCCCTAATTAATGTTTTTTTAATTTTAGTGAAATTTAGGGTATGTTACAAACATTATGAGATTTTTTCATAAGTATCGTATTGACGATAAATACATGTAATCCATTGTGCAGGCCTGCCACGAGTGGAGGCATTACATTCTCGGGAAGGATATAGTTGTCCACATTTATCACAAGTTGTTTCAGTTCATGCAGGTAGAAGGAAAATTATAGAATGAATGCCATCAAAAGTGGTACACCTACTTGCAACATTTCCACCTCAGCATCAAGTGTAGGACAGGAAGTACCAACCACATCCTTGATTGCCTCAAACAACCTCCAGTCGCGGCACTCACCATGGTGCTAGCCTCTTGTGGCCACAATACCTTTGGATGGGAGTATGACCATGCTTGGGAGGTGGGGCGAATCCCTCCCAAGCATGGCCATACTCCTTATAAAACTCTATTTGAACCATGCTACTTCAAGTTTTCTCTATATGATTTTTAAAAATTTATGTTTATTTTATATATATATATATACTCAAATAGAAAAAAATAGTTTCAATGATATTCATATTGAATGAAAAGAAACTTTCTAGTACATAAAGAGACATAAGGAATCATGAGACATGACTACAACTATCAACCATACATCATCTGAACAAGGAATATTTGTTTTCTATCATCTAAATTTCCTAAGCTTGAAAAACATGATATTTTACATTAGTTGACATAATACAACCATATCATTATTACATAGAGTAAAGTATGTTATTTCAAAACACCAAAATCAACGTCTATACAAAAGGAGCTACAATAGGAAACCAACTTTCAAAACGATTCACAAAATGAAAAAAGAACCAGAGATGATCATAGAGTGTTCAATGACTTCTTCAAACAACAACCAACTGAGCTTCTTCCCTAGATCTTTATTTGACAAATAATCTTATATGAACATGAAATCACTTTAACCAACAAAAAATATGCTTGAGATATATGATCTTGTTCATCCAAAGTTGTAAGTTTAGAGAATTCAATTGTGACTTTGCAACAAACCATTCCAATACAACATTGGAATATCCCACCACCATTAATTCTTCAATATGACATATCAACAAAAATTTTAAGAGACCCAACAATCCAAAAAAATCTTCTTTAATATTAGAACTTGAACTAACAACAAGTTGCAGTCTATAGAAATGGATCGCACTCGGTTTTCAAAAATTTCCAACACCACAATCACCACCACCAACAGCTCCAACAAAAATTCTTAAAGGCCTCTCCCCAAAATAAACAAGTTTCATAAGAAAACCAAGATTATCACCTCTAGTATCACAAGGAATCTCCTTAATTGCCAACACAATACTAGAACGTAAACCAAAATCATTTCTGAAAAAATTCTCAAACAAAATCGTGTTCTTGTAATGCCAAATACTCCATAGAACAAAGAGAGGAACCACCTTGTTCATCGAAAATGTCAGAAATAGAGATTGGAAATGTTCATTCAAGGTTAATAAATCCCAGTATCCATTGATACTTAATTGAGCATGAACCTCCTTCTAGATACATTGAGTAACCTCACAATGCACAAACAAATTCTTCATATTCTCTTCATCTTTTAAACATAAAATGAAAACTGAAGGCTCAAGTCCACCACTAAGCCTATAGTACTCCGCAGTCAAGATACGATCATGAATACATAACCAAGAAAAAAATAATTTTGACTGGAGCCTGCAATTTCGATAAGGCTCTTTGCCACCACTCTTTATCCACCGCCACATTTTGTGTGACCAAAGATTCATACACAAACTTCATAATCACAACTCCCTTAGATTATTTCCAAGTCCAAATAGGAGAATACTCCTCTCTATTAAGTGTAACCCCACTACATCTCAAAACCAACAAGAAATCATTCCATTCCATGGCCATCTAACCTTGTAGATTGAGATCTTCATAGGATAACCAATTATGGATCCCAATGCATTTAACAAACATGATTGTCCAATATGAGCTAGAGGGTATACCTATAGAACCTTTAAATATTGAATGAGAGAATTCAATAACTTATAGGAGGATCCACTTCCCATAAAGGGATCCTGCCCAATCAGAACCTGAGCTCCATTTCCCACTAACCACATTAGCCATTTTTTCGACACGAGCATTGTATCCATTAAACTCCTCCAAAACACTAGCCATGCAGCCACAAGAGCACATCCTCTCCCTTTAAATACTTCTTACCTGTCACTTTACTCCACAATCCTGAACCAAACAGACCCCAGCATAACGATTTAACTTCCAAATCTTGGGAAAATCACTGTATGTTCCAAAAACCCCAACCACCCAACACTTTTGGCCTAGAAATCATATCCCAACTTACTAAATGAAATCATTAATTATTCCTAGCTCCATTACAAAGGAACCTAGAAACAATCTGTACTGGTTTAATTAGAACCATTCTACCACCCAAAGAAATCTAGTTGAATGTTCAATGTCCAATTCTCTTTTTAATATTCTGAAGAAGCCAAGTCCAATCAGAAACCATATATAGTCATTTTGTTTCAAAATAAACCCTAAAATTTCATTCTATATATATGGAGTTTAAAAAAAATCAAATATATATATATATATATATATATATTGCTTTCCATGTTTTAATTTTTTTTTTCATATTGTTTTTTTTTTTCTTAATTTTTTTTTTAATGGATCATTT
>ML782964.1:355634-459142 GCA_009831015.1 Picea engelmannii | reverse complement strand
TTTTTTTTTTAATATAGATTTAATTTTTAATGATTTTCTTTATAACAATGCTAGGCTTTTGGACCATGGTTTCTAAAAATGCTAAAATTTTAAGTCTCAGAAAAAAAGAGGGTGTTATTGATATGACTTCTTTTCTATTTCACTACAGGTCCTAAAATTTTAGTTCCAATTTTCTGAGTTGTGAAGGCCACAATTTCAAAAAGCTTGCAATTTTATCCCTAGAAAAAAAAGGGTTGCCACTTGGATCACAAATAATCAATTTGTAAGTCAATTTTATGGTTTTGGTTTCAACGATAGTGATTTTTAATTCTAGATCTTTCAAAAAGGTTGTAGTTTTAACCTCGAAAAAAAAATGGTGATGTTCTTCGCACCACTTTTCAATTTGGGGGATAATTTTATGGTTTTTATCAACAACATTAAGACATTATTAAGACCATGGTTGAAAAAGTGGTTGGAATTTGCAATTATAACCACCTTGAAAAAAAAGGAGTGCTATTGATAGCACTTGTTATGAGGAAAATCTCTTTATGACATGGGGTAAATCACTATAGACATAATGACACGCATAAATCAGCCATAATCCCAAGTATGGTATATAAATAAAATGCGAACAAGACAAGATCAAGAACCTACCTCATCCAAGACCATTGTTTCACATGCAATGCAAATCTTTATACCTGCAACTTGTCCTCACCAACCAAGATACACAAACATATAGTGATAATATATAAAGTTAACATATAAAATGGCGTAATCCATTAACATTCATGACAAATGCACACATGGAATAATAATTCAAATATTTTCAAGATATCAATTGTACGAGAAAATAATATTTGTATTAAAATAATCAACAGAAGTACATATGTGACAAGCTCATGTACCAACACACATCGAAACGGAGAAACTAATTCCCTCTAGCTGGGCATGCACCACTTCAATCCTCCACCAAAGGTGAGCTCATATAAAGGAGACAATGAGGGAAGATATTGGGGGTTGAACAATGTGTTCATACTTTCAAAGATAAAGGAATGCAGATTCAATGTGAAGTGAAATTTCTCTAGAGTATCTTTGCTCTCAAAATTTCAGTTCTCTCCTCCTCCATGGCTTGGATATGGCCCAATTTATAGCCTTCAAATGGAACTCAATGACAGATTCGAAACGTTCCAGTATATGGAAGGTCAAGGATCATGGATCTTGTGATGTGACATAGAAACCATACACAATTTTTAATTTTGAGTACCAACCTCCGGAAGTTGTTTAACTATTAGGGTGTGTATATGTGTAAAATATGATTTTTGACTATGGAAGGTAGAACAAAATGGAAAGGTCATCCATACAAGTTGCATGGGGCGAGGGAAATTTTTCTATAACAACACTGTTGAGGAAAATGAATGAAGAACCTTAATCATTTTCATATCTTGTTAGGATAAGAATGAAAAACTCTCTTTACAAACCATTGCTAGGGTGGGACCAAAGTCAAAGGACCAAAGTCAAATTTAGAAGTCTCCGATGGACACCATACAAAAAGACTCTCGACAACAAAATAAAACTGAAGCTAAAGATCTGAATCAACTTGTCATAAAAATGTAAATGTTGTCACTTGACTTGCAAAATATTCTTTAGCAATCATGGAATCTAATCCATAAACAACAAGAACACACACTATCAAAGATAAATCATACACCTTTAAAATTTTTTTATTGAAATATATGATTCAGTTTTGAATCGTATTGCCTTCAATAACACCTTGTTGTCATACATCTTTAGAAATAAGCTACTGAAATATGTGATTCAGTTTTGAATCCTGCTGTCTTCATTAACACCTTGTTGCCATCACTATGATATAGCTTTCTAATAAAACGTTTATACTAATGCTTTCCAAAAAATCCAACTGTACGTGCAAATTATTGCTCAGTCATTAATGAAGTATAAATTTATCCCTTAACCCTAATCACTGGATGCAACCTACTTCAGACACTGAAACCAATTTAACCAATTTGAAACCCTTCTCTTCTACCTACTTCTTCTGTTGGTACCTCTTCGCCATCCATCGCATCAGCTCCTTCCTAAACTCTTTATCGTTTTGATCAAAAGACTCATAGAGCTTCTTTAACTCCTCGACAGTGTCTAGAAAAGTGTCACGATATGTTATACGATCTTTAAAAAATTGAGACTGCGAAAGCCGAAAGCTTCATCTCCCTCTCTCTTTGCAAAAGGGCACTCAGGAATTGTTCTCCCTTGCAAACACTCACTCCCCACATCAAGGCCGGATTCCCGAAATTAAAATTCTCTCCACTCAGCAGAAATTCCACCATAGTATTATTCTTTTGCGCCTCTGGAAGCAATGAGCGAAGATCACGCCTCCATCATTAGAACATCTTTCAGGTTCTCCAAACCAAATAGATCGCCAGGTAAAACTGCGGTTTCAGCTATTTCTGGCTCCTTTATCTTGTACTTATTGCTCAGACACTGTTTGGTGATACCAATTGCTATTTCTTGCTGAGATCTGCAGAACAATTAATGGCAATTTAAATATAAAAATACTCGAATTTGGCAGAATCC
Source organism: Picea engelmannii (assembly GCA_009831015.1). Taxonomy (NCBI): domain Eukaryota; kingdom Viridiplantae; phylum Streptophyta; class Pinopsida; order Pinales; family Pinaceae; genus Picea; species Picea engelmannii. The sequence goes on along the minus strand of ML782964.1, from coordinate 456,577 downwards.
TAAAGTAAGTAAGAACCTCGCATACCCATTTTTTCTGGTCTGCTTTCGCTTGTAATTTGCTCGTAAGTTATCACGATGATGTTCGCAGTAGATGCTATCCTCTGCCCGGCGCTTAGAACAACGCCAACTCTTGCTATCAGAGCGTCTGCACCGCAACTCTTCAGGCAAATCGCATCCAGTCTTCACTTTTTTCATCGTGATTATGGTGATATCAACCAAAATTAGGTTATTTACAGAGCCGTCGGCCTTTGTAGAGGTAATGTCGCAGAGCTGCTAGAGTGCCGAAGAAATATAACCTATAGATGTGACTCTTACCATCTCACTCCGTATTTTAACGTATTAATATATAGAAGCCCATCCAAATGATATTACATTATTTTACAGTCTTTCAATCAATCGTAGTTGGCTTTTAACGGGGGTTTTAAATTTGTGTTCATGTTCCAATCCAGACGACGAACGAGCAAAGGGATCCATCTTCAATTTTGATGGAAAGTTTTTGTTATGATAAATTCATTATAATTTAATATTTTCTTTTTCAATGGGTCCATGTTATTATCACAATAAAGATTTTTTTATTTTATTAATGTAATGCTTTTCTCCACCATCCTATTAGCCCTAACAACATTATTTATTGTTCAATGAAAAATGTTTCTACAATAAACATTATTTTTGTTAATGTTGATGGTGCATTTATTTGATTAATGTAGATGTTAGCCATCTCAATCTCAATAAGTATGCATCAGCCTTAACTTTCATATGAAAAACTTTAAAGTGTTGAATATAATATGAAAAACTTATGTGGTTTTAATTTGTAATTGACAAACCAGGAAAGTGACATTGTTATCAATGATTGATATGGTAATAACATGAACCATATAAGACTAACATCTAAAAGAAAATGTTGAAAATCAAGAGAAACACAAATTGCAATTAACAAAAATGAGTCATGTGAAAAGAGTACCTAAATGGAGAGAAACATGAAGTGTTAGAGTCATCTAAGTAGGAAAATGATTATGTGCAAAAAAAGAAAAAAAAAAATTCTTCATAAGAATCTATTGGCAAGGTTTACATACAAACCGATTAATGAGTCCTCACAACAATTTATGGATAAGTCTTCAGAACAACCCAACTCAGGAATATTGGTAATTTTTCAACAGGATGTATTAGAAATTGAACTCACTTAATCATTTTCCATTAAATGACAAAATTATGTGTTTGAAATTTAAGATGTTTTACAAAACAAAATGTGTTCAAAATTGCTTGAACAATGCAAGGATGACATTTAACAAGCAACACGAATTTAGTTAGGTGTGTACATATTGGGGGGTGTAACAAAAACTTTCGGGGTGGGAGGGGCCATGGTTTTCAATTCATGAAAATTTTGAGATGCGAAGATTAGTGGAATAGATAAACACTAGCACTAGAGCATAGGAAATCCATTCAACACTAAACCTAAATATTTAAATGCTTCCCTAAGAAGGACAAATATCATCCTGGACATTTCATTAATGAATATTTCAATTGAGGGACCTTGAATTTAAATTTGTTATTTACATGTTGTTTGAAGATGTCATCACTTCTATAATGAGAGAATTTGCACAATTTTTCAAATTATTTCTTCTGTTAATAAATTTTATATTCTTGACGTATTCTTGATATTGTGTAGAAAGTATCTTATATTATGCTTATAAATGTGTATGGGCCTTTTGATTCAGGTGGATATCAGTGGCCACCCACCTATTCCAACTGTCTCATATTGGTAGTTTTTTACTTTGGCAGTTTTTTCCTAGTTTTTGTGTTTGATGCCATAAAATACATTTTTAGTGAGCGCCACATTGGAACTATAGATAGATTCAGAGTTTGAAGGAACAATGTGTAGTCCTTAGGTATGCCTTTCCAAGAGGATATTGTGCGCCTAAAACGAAGAACATATGGAAAATTTATGACCCTCTGAAGTTGATGTACTAACTTACCCTAACAGTTCCCACATGAATTTTGGGGCTTCATCTCCTAAGGTTAAGTTTTTGGATGTCTAGGGTTTTAAAATTCATGTTTCTTTTAAAAAGGGTTTGAGAGCCTCATTGTACTCATCTTCTTGTGAATGAGCGCAATTGTCACATCTCTTCTCAAACATAAGCTACCACCATTGTAGTAAGCTTGTTTTCAATCTTCATTTTATATTTTCAACATATTTCTTTATTCAATAGAATCTAGTTTTATTGTGCCTCTGTTATTTTTCTTTGTGTGTCTATGTTAATAATAATAATAATAATAATAATAATTTGTCTTGATTTCGTTATTCTCATAAAATATGGATCAGTGGTATCAAAGGGGTATGCTCCTTCTTGTTCTTAGTGCATGTCCCCAACGAGGTTAGGGTACAAAAAGTTGGGTCTCAAGGTTGTTTCTCTTGAGGAAAAAATCTCTCGCATGCCCAATCGACCTTCCATGGTGGGAGAAAATAAGGACAACAGGGCAAGAGAGCCTTTCAAAGTGTTTCTTGAGAAATCTCTCGCGCAATAGAGGAACGAGATGATGGATAATTTTGTGCAAATCCTTCAATGACTACAAACATGCGACGCATCTTCCTCGAGAGGAGCAGTCGCCCCCTTCAAGGTACATATCAAATTTGATATTCCTATATTTGAAGGTCACATAGATGCAAATGTTGCAAATAAATGGTTAAATTTTCTAAAAGGGTATTTTTTTGTCCATAACTTTTTAATAGAGAAAATATTACCTTTCTACTTCTCAAAGACCTTCCCCATTTCAAATATCAGTGGGAGAATTTTTGTGAGAAAAGGAAATAGAGGAACCCTCATTATTTACAATGGCACTCACCTAGGAGTCCTTCAAGGATTCTATTAACTAATGATACTACCTTTTTGGAACTTATGGCGACCTGTATACAAAATCGACCACACTGCAGTAGGAAAGGGACTAAGCAGTTCCCGAGTTCAAAAATATCTTCCATACCTTGTGCACCAAGATGGGTATCAAATGTTCTGAGTGAGATCTATTGCTCAAGTACCACGGTGAAATTCATAGATACATCGTGGCATAAATGTATTTTTTTTCCATCTCGTACTTAGGTGTGGCCCATTGATATGTCGTCAAAATAGAGAAGAATCTTAAACAAAAGACATTTCATTTTGGGTCTAGAAACCTCTCATAGCAGAAGCAGGGAAAGGGCAACCCTAACCTGTGGAACAAAGAAAAGAGAAAAGATGGACAACCATGGGAAAACCATTCTAATCCATAAATAAAGAAGGACAATGGAAATATGAAGAAAGATACCAGGAAGTAGTGCGACTTCCATAAGATCCATTGGAATATTAAACATTGTTGATTGTCGCTCAAAGAAATCATTGGTGGATGAGGTGAAAACCTATGAATCATATGTGGGCTCTAACTCTAAGCCATAACCAGAAAAGGAGAGATAGATCATTTATGTGAAACCTAGTGCCACCATTGCGACCACCAAGATCCATCCTGTGAACGTAATCAGCCAGAGTAAGGTGAGCACATATTTCATTCACATATGTGGGTGAAATGAACCCTAATGCACTTTACCATTGATAGAAATAGCGATACGAACCTCATCTCAATGGAGGTCGTTAAGTGGTTGGTGCTCCCAATAATGTTGCACCCACAACCCTACACCATTGGATGGCTCTGCCAAGGAAGTGATATTCATGTCATCCAACAGTGTCATTTGTCATATGACATCAATCCATTCAAAGATGAGGTATTGTGTGATGTTGCTCCCCTTGAATTTTGTGATGTTCTTTTGGTCCAACTTTATTTATGGAAACATCATGTTGTATATGAGTCTAGGCCTCGCAATGTTATTATTAGTTTGAACAAGAAATTGTACAGGATACCCAAGGTAGTCCCACCTAGTGTAATTTCCTTGATCTCTGCCAAGAAATGCGGGAAGGTCATCTCTTAGACCAAAATTTTTGTCTTCTTCATGATTTGTTGTTAGAGTGAGCGACAGATTGTAGCCACATCAAGGGCCTCCATGAATGACCTCTCCATGGAGAAAAAAAAAGTGGATAAGGTCGTGGAAGACTACAAACATATTTTACTCACTTATTGGGGTACCTCTACACTGCCAGGTTAAGCATTTCATCAACGTGAGCCCTTATGCATTTCTACCCAATGGACTAGTCTATTCGCCACTTTGTGTTAGAAAATGAGGAGATCAAACATTAGATCCAAGAATTTTTCCAAAAGTGGCACATCCAACCCATATCATCACCTTGTGGAGTCTGAATTGTTCTTGTGAAGAATAAATATGGGACTTAGAAACTCTGCATTGATTACTCGGCCCTAACTAAAATGATAGTCATGACCTCGTACCCGATTCTCTGAATCAACAATCTCCTTGTTCAGCTCAAGAGGGCCATATACTTCAGTAAGATTTATCTAAATTCTCGCGACCATCAAGTACAAATAGACTAGATAGATGTATGGAAGACCGTGTTCAAGTCAAAAGAAGGTATTTTGGAATGGTTGGTCATGCCCTTTCGTTTAATAAATTCCCCAACAACTATCATGAGGATGATGGATGATATATTGCAACATTTTACCAATTCATTTTTAGTGGTCTATCTATATGACATCATCATCTACAAAAAAACATGGGAAGAACAATTGTAGAATATTCAATAGGTTATGCCAACTCTGCGACAACACAAGCTATATGCCAACTTGGAAAATGATCCTTCGAGATGGACAGGGTCCAGTACATAGGATACATTTTTTATGAGCATGGTGTGCATGTGGATCAAACCAAGATCTACGTTATTGATGACTCACAAACCCCAACCACACTCACTGAGCCTCATATCTTCTTAGGCCTTCCGAATTTCTATCACAAGTTCATGTTGGGATTCTCCCATATTAGATGGGCCCTCCACCAAGTAACCAGGGGTGGTGGTAAGGAAACGTTTTTGTGGGTGTTGAACCAACAACAAGTGTTTGATGATTTGAAGAAACATTGATGTTATAATGTACCTCAAATTCACCATAAAAAATAAATAAATCTATGACAGAATTCAATTTTGTTTAAGCTTAGAATTTAAGAGAAGGTAAGATTCATTTCTGTCCATAATGACATTATTACACTAGTCTAGTTTACTTCAAAAAAAAAGCTTATGTGGATAAATTTTGTCCATAATTCTATCACTTCCCTTAACTCTCAAACTACGCCAACATACTTATATGTATATAGGAAATATCTAAACTTAGGTTGAAGGAACCTTTGAGGTTCAGAGAGTTAAATCTCTCGGTTGTTCACAACTATCATTAGATCAAAAGGGTCTGGGCACACAGAGTTTAACCTCTGAGAGGTCACACAGGAGAGAAGCTTAAATGAATGGTGGAGACACTTCAGGGAGAAGTACCGAAGTTGCGAGAGTCATTGGATCTTGCGGAGCAATGAGGAGATTAAGGTCGAGTGTCTTTCAACACTCTAAGGCATTGAATTTCGCTATTTCGGAGTTCGGGGTTTGGAGCGGTAGGTGATTAAGGAGTGGTTTCATCGTGAGCTCTTGGTTCGCGAAATCGCGCTAGTCGTCGGATCTGGAGTGCAATGGCCTGAGAGCCGCCAAATCAAGATACGTGCATGGGGTTCAGTCCTTGGGAGGTGCACAGGAAAAATGATCTGGACCGTCATATCTAGCACCAAGGTCCGATGGTCGTTGGATCCGAAAGGAGGTGCGAGGGGTTGAATCCTCGGGAAGCCACACAAAAGGGTAGAATGGAGGGAAGAAACTTTAATGGAGAAGTGCCGATTTGTCATGACCAGTTGGATCCAGAAAAGGTGTGCGAGGTTTAAACCTCATAACAACAGAAGGAAGAGGACTTGTCAAGTGCTGAAAGCATCGGGACCATCCATTTTGGAGGACATGTGTCAAAGATACAAGCCCACCGGGGGTTTGGACACCGAGAGTTCAAGGAGAAGGAGTCATGAGACAAGAAGTCCCAGCTCATGAAATTGCGAGACAATCGACACCATTCATCAAGGAGGACATGTGGTGAGTGGTCAAGGTTCGAGGAAAATCTTGAAATGTTGTGGGTTGTCGATCTAGTGGGATCATGGTCATCAGTTCAAGAGTACTCTGGACCGTTGATCTCTCAAGGGGGAGATTTCAACATTTCAGGGTCCGGGAGTTCGAAGGACCTAGAATTGTTGCAGCTGAAATCGTGAAATCGTGAAACCCTGAAAGAATTCAGAGGAATAGCACTAGGTCACAGAGTGGTGGTCACATGGACGAAGGCTAAGGGGTGATCTAGAACTGTTAATCCCTTTTTGGAGTTTTGGCGACCGGGAGTTGGAAGGACACAAAGTCTGGGAGAGCTCGCAAGTAGGAGTCCCTTAACCCTGAAATGCGAAAGGTGTACGTTGGTTCAGAACAGAGAAGAGTGCCAAAAAGGGGACGTGTGTGAAGCTTTTCTCAAATGGAATTCAACCATCATCATGGATAGTTATTTTGCCTCAATTCCTTCCTTAGATATTATTTCGATTTTGCATACTGCTTATCTTTTAAATTCTGGAAATTTTACTAAGGTTTAGTTACGATGTTGTTCTCTACTGTATTTCCATATTTGTTGTTTGTATAGTCTGAACTTTTATGCATTGCATATAATTTATGTATTTCCAAAGGACGACATCTTTTGAATCACATCTCAACAAAAAAACGGGGGCTCCATAATATTAAATTGTTGTATAGGTATCAAGTAATATACAAATGTATGCATATAATACTATTAAATGTGTATCCTAATCATGCATCGATACTTTAGTAATGTTATTACTTTGTATAGCTTATTACAGAGATACACAAATACTCAGTCATCGTCGTTCCTGGTTATACACCGACATTTCTTAGATCATTATCATCATATAAGGGAACCTATATAGAGCAATTAAAAAAAAAAAGGATTCTGAGATTGTCAAAGTAATTAGTTCGGCACATTTAATTATGCTTCTAATTACAACGTTGGATCATCATGACTGCTAGAACAATAGGCATTTTGACTGTCTGTTATGTGCATGTATAAAGTAATTATCATTCTTACTATAGGGAGTTCACTTTAACTCTCCATTAACATTTGTACTTATTTCCACCTATAAGTATGTACAAACCCATAGCTTTCTCTCTCTATATATATATAATGATTCACTATCATAGGTATAGTTTCATCTTGATTCTGGTTTAATAATTGGAAAACTCAGTTATGTGTTATGGTCTTGCATCTTTACCTATAGAAATATAAACATGAAAGTATATCTACCTAACTTGGGTCTCATTCTTACACACCAGTAGCTTACACATCAAAGCATAGTTAACCCGAAGGAGCCCATTTTGTTCTCTATGGTTTATGCTATTAAACAATAGTCCAAATTACAAAATTTCGAATACTTCAAGGTGTATGACCTCATGGTAAGAATAACTCTTAAAACAAATTGCGCTAAAATCTACTTAATTAGTTTTAATACTTTCATATACAATAATTTATGTACTTTTCATTCCCTGTACATAGTGACTTGTAATATGATTTGTTATTTCTATTATACCTCTATGTCGGATGAAGATTATCCATTTCTCCTACCAGTCCATTCATTACAGCATTAGTGTTGTTCCTATAACAAATAATTCCTACTATGTTCCTACAGTTTTTCCTATTACAACAATGGATTATGACACAACATATTTCTCCCATGGAAGTAATTCAATACAGAATTAACATTTACATATCACTAGTATAAATTATTATTTAAAACATAGAAGGAGTAGATCAACATATCTAAACTAGTTTGTGGGAAGGAAAAGGGAACAACCACGTTCCTCCCAACCGTATAATAGGAAACCAAAATTTCTTTCCCTATTCACCCCCTAGCCTAACCATGAATCCATGAGGGCGAATTTGGAAGACTCCTCCTCAACAATGTCCACAATTCCAGCAGTTATCCTCTTTCTTCACACTTACTCAACAGTGCTCATAATAGAAAGGAAAATCCATAGTCTCTTTTCTCCGCATACTTGGTAGTGTCTTGCCTCCTCACATGTGGTATTTATCAATTTTTCCCAGGTCTTTTTCCCTACCTTGGGAATTTCCGTAGCTTTCTAAATCCTTGATTTTCAGGGGCTTCCAATGGCCAAATCACTCATTTTCCACTTGTGACAATCAACCTAGGGGTAGTTCCAACATGTTTCCCTCTCATGGAGTCATGGTCAGCTAAATTCAACATGGCTGTTCCATTTTTCCTCCTGCAATCAATATGAAATATTTTTTTTTCATACAAGTTTCATAGTCAAATAGTTAGTTGGGCCAAATCAGGTCTCTGCCCAATAGTCATGTTAATTAATTAGAATTATTAAATTCGAAATTTGGAATTGCCATAAATGGAAAAAAAAATTCCAAATTCGAATTTACTAAAAATGTAATAAATTTCCAATGAAATTAAATTTCAAAAATATTTTATTTTTGGGGATATCACATCCTTTCCCCCTTCAGTAAAACACTATCCTCAGTGTTCCTTCATTTCTTGGAATAGGGTTGGATGAGATTTCCGCAAAACTCCCTCCAACTCCCAAGTGGCCTCCTCAAGATTAAAGTGCTTCTATTGCACCTTTACCTGAGCGACGGCTCTATTCTGAAGTGTTATTTCTCTCCGATCCAGAATGCGTAGGGGTTCCACCTGGAACTCACCTTCGAGTTCCACCTGCACCAAGTTCCAATCAATCATATGAGTAGGGTCATGAATACACTTTTTCAACAAAGAAAAATGAAATACATTATAAATTCTTAGATTAGCTGGAAGTGCAAGTTGATATGACACGGGTCCAATTTGAGCTAGTATCTTGAAGAGCCCACAAAGCCTGGGTGCCAGCTTGGCATAGTTCCCTAACTTCAATGAGATTTTTTGGGCTTTGACATTCAAGTAAACATGGTCTCTCACTTGAAATTCCAAGTGTCTCATTTTCTGGTCTGCATAACTCTTTTTTCTGTCCTGTGCTTCTTTCAAGTTCTGTTGTACCTTTCTTACCATGTTCTCCATTTCTTGGAGCATCTCTGGTCCAACCATGAGTCTGTCAGTCGGGTTATCCTAGCTAATTGGAGTTGTATACTTTCTTCCATATAGTATTTCGAAAGGGCTTAACTTAGTCGAAGTTTGGTACCCATTATTATATGCAAATTCTACCAAGTGCAGGTAGTCTTCCCACTTGCTCGTTTTTGTTCTTACGTACATGTGAAGCATATCCTCTATGATCTGGTTTGTCCTTTTGGTCTGTCCATCCATTTGTGGATGATAGCTCTTACTGAAGTTCAAGTTAGTGTTTAGTCCTACAAACAATTCCTTCCAAAAAGTGGATGTAAATTTTACGTCTCTATCTGAAACCACCATTTTAGTAATACCATGCAGTCTAAAAATTTCTTTTATGAATATTTCAACAATGTTTATAGCTTTAAAAGTAGATTTTACAGGAATAAAGTGTGCAAAATTACTGAGTTTATTGATTACAACCATGATAGAATCATTCTGTTTCTGATTTTTAGGCAAACCTATTATAAAGTCTAGTGATATAATCTCTCATTTCCATTCTGGTACTAGTAATGGTTGTAATAGGCCGGCTGGGTGCTGGTGTTCGGTCTTAACCTGCTGACAATCTTGGCACCTAGCCAAGTACTCTGTTGTTTTGACCTTCATATTAGGCCAGTAAAATAGTTTTCTGAGTGTTGTTATCATTTTCTGGTAACCTGGATGGCCAGAATATGGTTTCTTATGCACTTCCTCTAAAACAGTTAATTTTAACTCTGTTGAATATGGTATCTAATGTCTGTTTTTAAATCATAATAGTCCCTTCTTGTCGATACTTAGATCTGGTTTATCTAAGTTTGCAATACTATTTTGAAATTCTGCCATCACCTTAGTGTAATTTTCGTCATTAATACTTGTCGTCCTTATTCTTTGTTCTGGATCACTTTCTGCCCTACTGATATTTATCTCAAATAACCCATGGACTCTTCTTCTTAAAGCGTCTGCTACTTTATTTTCCTTACCCTTGATATGTTTGACCTCGAATTCAAATTCGCTCAGGAAGGCGATCCACCTTGCTTTTCTTGCATTAAGGTCTGGTTGGTTAAACAAGTATTTCACCCCGCTATTATCCATCAATAGTAGGAATTTTCTACCCACTATATAGTGTCACCGCATTTTTAAGGAATGTATTACTGCTGCCAATTCTAAGTCATGAGTGACATAATTTTTCTCATTTTCTTTTAATTTCCCAGACTCATAACAAATCACGTGCCCTTCTTTAGTTAGAACACCACCTATCCCTCTTTACTTGCATCAACACATACTGTGAAGTCTTTATCCGGGTCTGCTACTTTCAAAATGGGCACCGATGTCAATAATTCTTTCATCTTGTTAAAATTGTCTTGACACTTTTGCGACTAGTTAAACTTGGTCCCTTTCTTTTGTAATGACGTGATAGGGTAGGCTATCCTGGAAAACCCTTCTATAAATCTATGATAATATCCGGTGATTCCCATGAATGACCGGATATCTGCCACATCCTTAGGTACTGGCCATTCCATAATGGCTTTTATCTTTTCCGAGTCTATGACAATACCTTCCGAGGAAATGACATGTCCTAAATATTGTATTTCTTTTTGATAAAAGTCACATTTGTCAAATTTTTCATATAGTTTGTGTTTCCTTAATGTTTGTAGAACTATTCTTAAGTGTTCATAATGTTCCTCCTATGTTTTAGAATAGACCATAATATCGTCGATAAATACTACTATGAACTTGTCTAAGTACTAACTAAAAATGTTGTTCATCAAGCACATAAATGTGGCTGGTGCGTTAGTGAGTCCAAAAGGTATGACTAAAATCTCGTAGTGTCTGTATCTTGTTCAAAAAGTTGTTTTGTTTATTTCCCCATCCTTTATCCTAACTTGATGATAACTGAATCGTAAATCCAATTTTGAAAAGATCTTGGCCCCACCAACTTGATCGAACAAATCATTTATCCTTGGTAAGGTGTATTTGTTCATAATGGTCATTTTGTTCAGTTGTCTATAATCAATACATAGTCTTAGAGTACTGTCTTTCTTTTTCACAAAGAGGACTGGTGCTCCCCATGGCAAGACACTCAGTCTGATATACTCTTTGTCCAACAATTCTTGTAATTGTATTTTTAATTCTGTCAGTTCTGGTAGACTCATTTGGTAGGGTGATTTTGAGATAGGGGTTGATCCAGGTAGTAATTCTATGGAGAAATCTACTTCCCTTCTAGGAGGTAATTTTGGTATCTCATCCACAAACATGTCTTTGAATTCACGTAGGACAACAAAGTCTTCTAACTTGGGCTTATCTTCTTTTCCTAATAGATTCTTCACTTGGATGGCGTAAACTTGACATCTCTTTCTAATACATTTCTTGAGTTGCATCGTTGAAACTTGTCTGACTGATACAGGTTTTGGTATGCCTTGGGTTGTTCTAACAGTGCCAAAATTATCTTTATAGCTAAGTATATTTGTATGATAGTCTAGTACTGCTTTGTGTTGTTCCAACCAATCCATCCCGATAATAATATCATAAGATCCTAGTGGTAGGATGTTCATATTGGTCCTTATCTTTTGACCATCTAAGTTGAACTCAAGATCAGAAATAAATTCAACTACTTTCCTTTTAGTACTTGTTGCTAGTTGTACAAGCCATGATTTTGCGTGCTTCAATTTATTAAGTTTATTCACTCTACCACATTAGGAGTAATATAACTTAACGGAGCTCCAGGGTCAATTAAAATAGAAGTTCGAGTGTCATTGATTTTACCTTCGATTTATACCACCGAGGACTAGTGGTTAGTTTGTTGACCATCTATGGCTGCATTTATCCGATGCAGACTTCTGCCCACGTCTCCCACTGTCAAGGATTCCTGCAAATTGTGAACAACAATTCTGTTTGCTGCAATTAAATGCGGAAATTTCCTCTTTAGATGAGGCTCTCTACACTCCCAACACTTTAATGGCTCATGGGATTTGTCCCCAAACTTCTTCATTCCCAGGTTTATCGGTTTACCGCTACCTTGCATATTCGGATGATTGGAGTGAAAATCCTTCCTTGGGAAACTTTTTGCTGCATTCTGATAAGGAGTTGTTTGGTATCCCTTCTTCTACTGGTTCATTCGATATTTCTTCTTATCCTTATAGGTATTGGGAAAATCTACCCGCTATTTATATTGATCATAGAACATTCATGCTTTCCTGAATACCTCACTCAAGAATTTGGGGATGTCAAACTCAATTCTGTCGTGGTAGGCCTGTGGTAAATATCTTAAGAATCACTGGATTTTTACCTTATCCTCCCGGATGTACTATACGAACCTTAGTAGTTCCAGAAATTTATTTATAAGGTTGTCCATCGTCATCTGTCTGAGTCGTAGCTCGTAAAATTCTTTCATCTTCCTTTCATAATATCTTTGAGAAAGGTATTGTTTCTTGAAATACTTCTTAAAGTCGTACCATTCCAACTATTTCTCCTTTAGGCCCTTGGCCAATTTCAAGTCTTGCCACCAAATGTTGGCCTTCCCCTCTAGATTGTAGATGGCCATTCTGACCTTCATGTTGCTGAAATAGTTGTAGATCTGGAAGTATTTTTTGATGTCCAACAACCATGCCTCAGCTTCTTCTCCTGTCCTAGATTCTCCATCAAAGGTAGTTGGTTTAATCTTTTTAAATTCTCCTTCATGGTGCTCTACTTGTTTTCTTTTTTTGTTTGATATAGTTTTGTCCTTAGCTAAAGGTGTGCCTTCATATGAACTATCTCATTTTCTGTTTCCGGTCTAGAATTTTGGAGGCCCTCCGCTGACTTCTTCGTCATGGTTATCATCTTTTGGGATTTTCCTGGTTACTATACTATGCAATAGAACTTCCTTTATCTCTTGTTTTTCCTACTATACTTTCTTCAATTTTTCATTGTCGGCCTTGAAAACCTATAGTTCAACAATAAGATTCCTCATTGTTTCCAACACCTCCGTGGGTGAGCTTCCATCACTGTTCTGTCTTGGATATCCTGGAGGTCCTTGCTATGGATTTCCTTCCATCCTGATTTCTGCACCCTCCTGAGCTGCCATAATTTACAAAAAACAGAAAGGGATTTCTGTTTGAACCATAAGATTTATTAGTTTTTCATACGTAGGAATGTATACAAAGTAGCTAATGTGGCCTTGTTCAAGCCCAGTGTTGTATCTTTTGCTCTAATACCATATGTAATGTACCTCAAATTCACCACAAAAAAAAAATCTATGACATAATTCAATTTCGTTTAAGCTTAGAATTTAAGAGAAGGTAAGATTCATTTCTATCCATACTCACATTATTACACCATTCTAGTTTACTTCGAACATAAAAGCTTATGTGGATAAATTTTGTCCATAATTCTATCACTTCCCTTAACTCTCAAACTACTCCAACATACTTATATGTATATAGGAAATATCTAAACTTAGGTCGAAAGAACCTTTGAGGTTCAGAGAGTTAAAGCTCAGGGTTGTGCACAACTGTCGTTAGCTCAAAAGGGTTTGGGCGCACAGAGTTTAACCTCTGAGAGGTCATGCAGGAGAGAAGTTGAAATGAATGGTTGAGACAATTCGAGGAGAAGTACTGAAGTTGTGAGATTCATTGGATCTTGCAGAGTAGCAAGGAGATTAAGGACGAGCATCTTCCAACACTCTAAGGCATTGAATTTCGCTATTTCAGAGTTCAAGGTTTGGAGCAGTAGCTAATTATGGAGTCACTGCATCGTGAACTCCCAGTTCATGAAATCATGCTAGCCGTCGGATCTGGAGTGCAGTGGCCTAAGAGCTGCTGGATCAAGATACGTGCACGGGGTTCATTCCTTAGGAGGTGCACAGGAAAAATGATCTGGACCATCAAGTCTAGCACCAAGGTATCATGGTCGTTGGATCTGGAAGGAGGTATGAAGGGTTGAATCCCCGAAAATATGCATAGAAGGGTAGAATGGACGACAAAAACTTCGATGGAGAAGTGTCGATTTGTCGTGAGCCATCGTATCCAGAAAAGGTGCATGAGGTTTAAACCTTGTAACAATAGAAGGAAGAGGACTTGTCAAGTCCCAAAAGCATCAGGACCATCCATTTTGGAGGACAGGTGTCAAATATCCAAGCCCACCAGGGGTTTGGACACCGGGAGTTCGAGTAGAAGGAGTCATGAGACAAGAAGTCCCGGCTCACGAAATGGAGAAATGATCGACACCGTTCATCAATGAGGACACGTGGTGAGTGGTCAAGGTTCAGGGAAAATACCGAAAGGTTGTGGGTCGCGATCTAGTGGGATCATGGTTGTCGGTTCAAGAGTACTTTGGAATGTTGATCTCTCAAGGGGGAGATTTCGGCATTTCAGGGTCCGGGAATTTGAAGGACCTAGAATCGTTGTATCTGGAATCACAAAATCACTAATCGTGAAACCCCGAAAGAATTTGGAGGAATAACACTAGGTCACAGAGTGGTGGTGATGTGGATGGAGGATAATGGGTGATCCATAACCATTAAGCCCTTTTTGGCATTTCGACGACCGACAGTTGTAAGGACAAGAAGTCTGGGAGAGCTCGCAAGAAAGAGTCCTGAAACCCCGAAATGTGAATGGTGTGCGTTGGTTCATAACAGAGAAGAGCGTTGAAAAGGGGGCGCTCACGCAAATTTTCTCAAATGGAATTGAACCATCATCATGGATAGTTATTTTGACTCGATTCCTTCCTTGGATATTATTTTGATTTTGCATATTGCTTATCTTTTGAATTCTAGAAACTTTACTAAGGTTTAGTTAGGATGTTGTTCTCTACTGTATTTTCGTATTTTTTGTCTGTACAGTCTAAACTTTTATGCATTGCATAGAATTTATGTATTTCCAAAGGCCCACATCTTTTGAATCACATCTCAACAAAAAAAGGGGGGCTCCATAATATTAAACTGTTGTACAGGTATCAAGTAATATACAAATGTATGCATATAATCCTATTAAATGTGTATCCTGGTCATGCATCGATACTTTAGTAATGTTATTACTTTGTATACCTTATTACAGAGATACACGACTACTCGGTCATTGTCGTTCCTGGTTATACATCAACATTTGTTAGATCATTATCATCATCTAAGGGAACCTATGCAGAGAAAAAAAAAAAAAAAGGGAGTCTGAGATTGTCAAAGTAATGAGTTCTGCACATTTAATTATTCTTTTAATTGCAAGGATGGATCTTTATGACTACTAGAACAATAGGAATTTTGACTGTTTTCTATCTGCGCCTATAAAGGAATTATCATTCTTACTATAGGGAGTTCACTTTAACTCTCCATTACCATATGTACTTATTTCCACCTGTAAGTATGTATAGACCCATAGCTTTCTCTCTCTCTATATAGAACAATTCACTGTCATAGGTATAGTTTCATCTTGATTCTGGTTTAATAATTGGAAAACTCAGTTATGTGTTACGGTCCTGCATCTTTACCTACAGAAATATAAACATGCAAGTATATCTACCTAACTTAGGTCTCATTCTTACACACCAGTAGCTTACACATCAAAGCATAGTTAAACCGAAGGATCCCATTTTTTTCTCTACGGTTTATGCCATTAAACAATAGTCTAAATTATGAAATTTCGAATACTTAAAGGTGTATGACCTCATGGAAAGCAGAACTCTTAAAAAAAATCGCGCTAAAATCTGCTTAATTAGTTTTAATACTTTCATATACAATAATTTTTGTACTTGTCATGCCCTGTACATAGTGACTTGTACTATGATCTGCTATTTCTATTCTACCTCTATCCCGGATGAAGATCCTCCATCCCTCCTACCCGTCCATTCATTATAACATTAGAGAGTTGTTCCGATAACAAATAATTCCTACTATGTTCCTACAGTTTTCCTATTACAACAATGGATTATGACATGACAGATTTCTCCCATGGAAGTACTTCAATACAGAATTAACATTTACATATCACCAGTATAAATGATTATTTAAGATAGAAAAGGAGTAGATCAACATGTCTGAACCAGTTTGCGGGAAGGCAAAGGGAACAACCGCGTTCCTCCCAACTATAGAATAGGCAGCAAATATTTCTTGCCTGATTCACCCCCTAGCCTAACCATGAATCCATGAGGGAGAATTTGGAAGACTCCTCCTCAACAATGTCCACAATTCCAATAGTGCTCATAACAACAAGGAAAATCCATAGTCTCTTTTCTCTGCATACTTGGTAGCATCCTTCCTCCTCACATATGCTATTTATCAATTTTGCCCATGTCTTTTTCCCTCCCTTGGTAATTTTCATAGCTTTCTAAATCCATCATTTTCAAGAGATGCCAATGGCCAAATCACTGATTTTCCACTTGTAACAATCATCCTAGGGGTAGTTCCAACATGTTCCCCTCTCATGGAGTCATGGTCAGCTAAATTCAACATGGTTGTTCCATTTGTCCTCCTGTAATCAATATAAAATATTCTATTTTCATACAAGTGTCATAGTCAAATAGTTAGTTGGGACAAATCAGGTCTTTGCCCAACAGTCATGTTAATTAATTAGAATTATTAAATTCGAAATTTGGAATTGTCATAAATGGCAAAAATTTTCCAAATTCAAATTTACTAAAAACGGAATAAATTTCCAATGAATTTAAATTTCAAAAATATTTTATTTTTGGTAATATCAAAGATGTTCATCCCAAGTGCTTTCATTACCTGACCTACAACAACCCTTTGAGATCGAAACAAATTCTTGAGACTATGTTATGGGTGTAGCTCTCACTCAGTACGACCACCCCATGTCCTATCATAGTGAGACACTATGAGATTTTTTCCATATGTATCGTACTTACGATAAATACATGTACTCCATTGTGCAGGCCTGCCACCAGTGGAGGCATTACATTCTCTGGAAGGAGACATCGGTCCACACTATTCAGAAGTCACTGCAGTTCATGCTGACATAAGGGAAATTACAAAATGAATACTATCATAAATGGTCCACCTAATTGCATCATTTCCACCTCAACATCAAGTATGAGGAAGTACCAACCATGTCCTTGATTGCCTCAACCAAACTCAAGTCGCGACACTCACTACAGTGCTAGGCTCTTGCAACCACGAGACCAATGGGTGGTATGTCCATGCTTGGGAGGTGGGGTGCATCCTTCCCAAGCATGACCATACTCCCTATAAAACTCTATTTGAACCATGCTACTTCAATATTTTTAAAATAAGAAATAAAATANNNATTCCAACAAAGAAAATTAGTTTCAATGCTATTCATATTGAATCAAAAGAAACTTTCTAGTACATAAAGAGACATAAGGAGTCATACGATATAACTGCAACTATCAACCATACATTGTCCCAACAAAGAAATAAACTTTTCTATCATCTAAAGTTCCTGATCTTGAAAAACATGAGCTTTTTCATCATTTGACATAATAGGACCATACCATCATTTCATAGACTAAAATATGTTATTTAAAAACACCAAAATCAGTCTCGATACAAAAGGATTTATAATAGGAAACCAACTATCAAAATACTTCACAAAATGAAAAAAGAACCAAAGTTGATCATAGAGTCTTCAGTGACTTCTTCAAACAATAGTCAACTGAGTTTCTTTCCTAGATCTTTCTTTGAAAAAAAATCTTCCATTGAGTTGAACTGTCTATGAACATGAAAGAAGTTTAACCAACTAAAATGAAGCTTGAGATATATAATCTTATTCATCCAAAGTTATAAGTTTAGAGAAATCAGTTGTGACTTTCCAACAAACCAGTCGAGTACAACCTTGGAATATCCCACCACCACTAATTATTCAATATGGCATATCAACAAAAAATTTAAGAGACCCCACAATCCAAAAAAATCTTCTTTAATATTAGAACATTTACCAACAACAAGTTTCAGTCTATAGAAATGGATCCCACTTAGTTTTTAAAAAATTCCAACACCACACTCACCACCACCATTAACTCCAACAAAAAATCATAAATGCCTCTCCCAAAAATAAACAAGGATCATAAGAAAACCAGTATTATCACCCCTAGTAGCATAGGGAATATCCTTAATTGCCAACACAATCCTAGAACATAAACCAAAATCATTTTTGAAAAAATTCTCAAACAAAATCTTGTTCCTGTAATGTGAAATGCCACATACAACAAAGAGGGGAACCACCTTGTTCATCGAAAAGGTTAGAAATAGAGATTGCAAATTTTCATTCAAGGTTGATAAATCCCATTATCCATTGATCCTTAATTGAGCACAAAACTCCTTCCAGATACATTGAGTAACCTCATAGTGCATAAACAAATGCTTCATAGTCTCTTCTTATTTTAAACATAAAATGAAAATTCAAGGCCCAAGTCCACCGCTAAGCCTATAGTACTCCCCAATGAGGATACGATCATGAAGAAATAACCAAGAAAAAAGAACAATTTTGACTGAAGCTTGTAATTTCCATAAGGCTCTCTCCAACCACTCTTGATCCACCGCCACATTTTGTGTGACTAGAGATTCATATGCAAATATTACAATCACACCTCAATTAGATTGGTTCCAAGTCCAAACAAGAGAATCCTCCTTGCTATTAAGTGTAACCCCACTGCATCTCAACACCAACAAGAAACCATTCCATTCCATGTCCAGTTCACCTTGTAGATTGAGATCTTCAAAGAATAACCAATTATGTAACCCGATGCATTTAACAAATAGGATTGTCCAATATGAGCTAGACAGTATACCTATATAACCTTTAAATGTTGAATGAGAGTATTCGATAAATTATAGGAGGATCCACTTCCCATAGATGGATCTTGCCCAATCACAACCTGATCTCCATTTCCCACTAACCATACTAGCAATTTTTTCAACAAGGGCATTCTATCCATGAAATTCCTCCAAAATTTTGAAGGAGTAGTATATTTATACTGCTCAACAAATAGCAACAAGATCACATACTCTCCCTTTAAATACTTTTTAACCATCACTTTACTCCACGATCCTGAACCAAACAGAACCCACCATAGAGATTTAACTTCCAATGCTAGGGAAAACCAATGTATGTTCTGAAAACCACAAACACCCAAGACTTTTGGAATGGAAATCATATCCCAACTTACTAAATGAAATCATGAATTCTTCCTAGCTCCCTTCCAAAGGAACCTAGAAACAATTTGTTGAATATTATGTTTAACTTGAGCTGGAACTTGGAACCTTTGTTAAGGTGAGCCAAAAAACTGACAAGTTTGGAAGTACTGATTTAATTAGAACCATTCTACCACCCAAATAAATCCACTTGAATGTCCAATGTCCAATTCTCTTTTCAATCTTCTGAAGAATCCAAGTCCCATAAAAAATCATATTTAGTCATTTTGTTTCAATATAAACCCTAAAAATGTCATTATATATATATATATATATATATATATATATATATATATATTCAATTGTTTTCCATGTTTTTAATTTTTTTTTAATATTGTTTTTAAATTTTCTTTATTTTTTTTTAATGGATCATTTTCTTTTTTTCCTCCTAATTATATTAATTTTTTATTATTTTTCTTAAGGATTTTTTTTATTGTTATTTTAAAAGACAATTATTTATTTCCTAATATGGTGTTTTCTTCTTCTATTTTTTATCTTTTTTTGAAATATAGATTTCATTTTTAATGATTTTATTTAAAACAATGCTAGGATTTTCGACCATGGTTTCTAAAAATGATACAATTTTAAGTTTGAGCAAAAAAGAGGGTGTTGTTGATACCACTTCTTTTCTATTTCACTACAGATCTTAAAATTTTAGTTCCAATTGTCCGATTTGTGAAGACCACAATTTCAAAAGGATTGCAATTTTATCCCTAGAAAAAGGAGGGTTTCCACTTGGATCACAAATTTTCAATTTGGAAGTCAATTTTATGGTTTTGGTTTTAACGATAGTGATTGTTAATTCTAGAGGTTTTGAAGTGGTTGTAATTTTAACCTCGAAAACAAAAAAAATGGTGATGTTCTTTGCACCATGTTTTAATTTGGGGGCTAATTTTAAGGTTTTTGTCAACAAAATTAAGATATTGTTAAGATTATGGTTGAAAAAGTGGTTGAAATTCACAATTTTAACCACCTTGAAAACAATGGAGTGCTACCGGTAGCACTTGTTACGAGGAAAATATCTCTCTGGCATGGGGAAACCACAACAGATGGAATGACATGAAAAAATCAACTACAATCCCATGTATGATACCTAAATGAAATGCTAACAAGACAAGATCAATAACCTACCTTGTATGGATGTTTGATGAAGACCATTGTTGAGCACACAACTCAAATATTTATACCTACAACTTGTCCTCAAAAACCAATATACACAAGCATATGGTGATAATATATAATGATAACATATAAAATAGCATAATCCATTAACATTCATGACAAATACACTCATGGAATAATAATTCAAGTATTTTGAAGATATCAATTGGACGAGAAAATAGTATTTCTATTAAAATAATCAACATAAGTACATATGTGACAAACTCATGTATCGACACACATCGGAACCGAGAAACTAATTCCCTCTAGCTAGGCATCCACCACTTCAATCCTCCACCAAAGGCAAACTCATAAAAAGGAGACAATGAGGTTCTCCATCAAAGAAGGAAGTTATTGGGGGTTGAATAATGTGTTCAGAATTTCAAGGATAAGGGGATGCATACTCAATGTGAAGTGAAATTTCTCCAGAGTATCGTTTCTCTCAAAACTTCAATTCTCTCCTCCTCCACGGCTTGGATATGGCCCAATTTATAGCCTTCAAATGGAACTAAAGGACCTATTCAGAACATTTTGAGTATATGGAATGTCGAGGACCATGGATCACCTGACGTGACATAGAAACCCGACACAATTTTAAATTTTGAGCACCAAGCTCGATGTATGCGGGTTGTAATGGAGCAACCTGTGTATAAGCATGTTGTCTAACTAGTAGGGTGTGTATATGTGGAAAATATGATTTTTTGGCTCTGGAAGGTACAACAAGGGACTTGAAGTCTACACAGGGAAATGAAAATTCCATCCAATCAAGTTGCATGGGGAGAGGAAAATTTTTCTATAACATCAGCCAATAGTGTCGCTTGTCATATGACATCAATCCATTCAAACATGAGGTATTGTGTGATGTTTCTCCCCTTTCATTTTGTGATTCTCTTTTGGAATAACCTTATTTATGGAAGCATGAGGTTGTATATGAGTCTAGGCATCACAATTAATCATTCCGTCGATCTAAACCCTGATGCATTGCTACCCAATGGACCCATCTCATCACCTTGTGGAAGCCCAATCGTGCTTGTGTAGAAGAAATATGGGACATGGTGACTCTGCATTGATTACCATGCCCTAAATAAAATCATAGTCCTGAACTGGTACCCAATTCCCTGAATCAACAATCTCCTTGATGAACTCAAGGGGGCCAAATACTTCACTAAGATTTATCTGAAATATGACTACCATCAAGTTCCAATATAAAAGATAGATGTATGGAATAATGCCTTTGAGTCAAAAAAAGTTATTTTTGAATGGACGATCATGCCCTTTAGTTTGAAAAATGCCCCAACAACTTTCATGAGGGTGATGGACAATATCTTGTGGCTTTTCACCATTTATTTTTTAGTGGTGTATCCAACCAAGATCCAGGTCATATGTGACTTTCCATCCCCAACCACGCTCACTGAGTTTAGAGCTTCTTAGGCCTTGCTAACTTCTATCACATGTTCATGTTGGGATTATCCCATATTGCATGGGCCCTCATCCAAGTAACCTGGGGTGGTGGTAAGGAAATCTTTGTGTGGGTCCTGTACCAACAAAAAAAATTCGATGAATTGAAGCATCTCTTTTCCTCATCACTGGTGCTTTAATTACCTGACATACAACAACCCTCTGAGATCGAGACAAATTCTTCAAAATATGTTGTGGGTGTATTTCTCACTCGATATGGACACCCCATGGCCTATCATAGTGAGACACTGTGATATGTATTCCATAATTACCCTACTTATGACAAAGACATGTACTCCATTGTTCAATCCTACTGTCAGTGGAGGCATAACATTCTCGGGGAGGAGACACTTGTCCACATTGATCACAAGTTGTTGCAGTTCATGCAGACAGAAGGAAAATTACAGAATGACCACCATGAGAATTGGTCCACCTACTTGCAACAATTCCACCTCAACATCAAATTATTATAAAAAAGGAAGTACCAACCACGTCCTTGATTGCCTCAACCGAACTCTACTTGCGACACTCACCACGGTGCTAGGATCTTCCGACCATGAGACCTCTAGATGGGGAGTATGAAATCTCTTGGGAGGGGGGGATATTCCCTCCCAAGCATGGCCATACTCCCAATAAAAATATTTTTGAACCATGCTACTTCAATCTTTTTCCATATGATTTTTAAAAATTTATGCTTATTTTATGTATTTTTTTCAAGTTTTTATTTTTATATGGTTTTTTATATGTTTTTTAAATAAAGTTTTTAAAATAATATATATATATATATATATTCCAATGTAAAAAATATGTTTAAATGTTATGCATATTGAATCAAAAGAAACTATCTAGTACATAAGGAGTCATAAGACATGACTATATCTATCAACCATACATCATCCCAACAAAGACAAAAAAAATTCTATCCTCTAAAATACCTAAGCTCGAAAAACATGATCGTTTACATTAGTTGACATAATATGACCATACCACTATTACATAGACTAGAGTATGTTATTTCAAAACACCAAAATAAGTCTATATACAAAAGAAACTACAAACGAAACCAAGTATCAAAATACTTCAGAAAATGAAAAAAGAACGAGAGATGATCAACGAGTCTTCAATGAATTCTTCAAACAACATCCAACCAAGATTCTTCCCTATAGATTTATTTGACAAATAATCTTCCATTTAGTTGAACTTTATATGAACATGAAATCACTTTAACTAACTAAAATTATGCTTAAGATCTATGATCTTCTTCATCCAAAGCTGTAAGTTTAGAGCATTCAATTGTGACTTTCTAGAAAACTAGTGCAATACGACCTTGGAATATCCTACCACCATTAATTCTTCAATATGAAATATCAACAAAAATTTAAGAGACCCCACAATACAGAACAATATTCTTTAATATTTTAACCTGAACCAACAACAAGTTGTAGTCTATAGAAATCGATCCTACTCAATTTTAAAACAATTCCAACACCACACTCACCACCACCACCAACGCCATCAAAAAATCCTAAATGCCTCTCCCCAAAATAAAAAATTGTCATAAGAAAACCAAGATTATCACCCCTAGTAGCACAAGGAATGTCCTTAATTTCCAACATAATCCTCGAACATAAACCAAAATCATTTCTAAAAGAAATCTCAAATAAAATCTTGTTGCTGTAATGCCAAATTCCCCATAGAAAAAAGAGAGGAACCAACATTCTCATCAAAGGTCAGAAACAAAGACTGCAAATATTCATTCAAGGTCAATAAATCCTAGTTTCCATTGATCCTTAATTGAGCACAAACCCCCTTCGAGATACACTGAGTAACCTCCATGTGCACAAACAAATACTTTATAGTCTCTTCATCTTTTAAACAAACAATGAAGAATGAAGACCCAAGTCCACCCCTAAGCCTATATTACTCCCTAGGGAGGATACGGTCATGAAGAAATAACCAAGAAAATGGTATAATTTTGAAAAGAACCTATAATTCCCCTAAGGCTCTATGACACCACTCTTGATCCACCACCACATTTTGTGTGATCGGAGCTTCATACGCAAAATTAACATTCAAAACTCCCTTATATTGGTTATAAGTCCAAAAAAGAGAGTCCTCCTCACTATTAAGTGTAACCCAACTGAATCTCAACACTAATAAGAAAGCATTCCATTCCATGGCCAGTTCACCTTCTAGACTAAGATCTTCAGAGGATAACCAATTATGAGAATCTGATGCATTTAACAAAAAGGATTGTCCAATATGATATAGAGAGTATACCTATAGAGCCTTTAAATGTTGAATGAGATAATTCAATAACTTATAGGTGGGTCCACTTCCCAGAAATGGATCCTGACCAATTAGAACCCGAGCTCTATTTCCCACTAAAAATGTTAAATATTTCTTCAACAGGGGCATTGTATCCATGAAATTCCTCCAAAAGTTTCAAGGAGCAGTAAATTTATAGTTCTCTTCATGCAGCCACAAGATAACATCCTCTCCCTTTAAATACTTATTAACCATCACTTTACTCCATGATCCCAAACCAAACAAACCCCGCCATAGCGATTTAACTTCCAATGCTTGGGAAAACTAATGTATGTTTCAAAAACCACAACCACCCAAGACTTTTGTCTTGGAAATCATATCCCAACTTACTAAATGAAATTCTAAATTATTCCTAGGTCCCTTCCAAAGGAGCCTAGAAACAATATGTCAAACATTATTCTTAACTTCAACTGGAACCTTTGCTAAGGTGAGCCAAAAAACCAACAAGTTTTGAAGAAGTGATTTAATTAGAAACATTATATCGCCCAAACAAAGCCACTTGAATGTCCAATGTCCAATTGTCTTTTCAATCTTATGAAGAATCCAAGTCCAATGAGAAGCCCTATATTGTCATTTAGTTTCAATAGAAACCCTAAAAATTTCATTATAAATATATATGGAGTTTTAAATTTAATTTCTTTTAGATATATATTTTAGATCTCTTGTATATATAAATTATTAATTGTTTTCCATGCTTTTAATATTTTTTTAATATTATTTTTTAATTTTCTTTATTTTTTTTTTAAATGGATCATTTTCTTTTTTTCCTCCTAATTATATTGTGTTTTTATTGTTTTTCTTTTAATTTAAAAGACTTTTTCTTTTTTTTAAAGACAATTATTTCTTTTCTAATTTGGTGTTTCCTTGTTCTATTTTTTTTTTTTTTGAAATATAGATTTCAACTTTAATGATCTTCTTTATAACAATGCTAGGCTCTTCGGCCATGGTTTCTAAAAATGCTACAATTTTAAGTCTGAGAAAAAAATACGTTGTTCTTGATAACACTTATTTTATATTTTACTATGGGTCTTAAAATTTTAGTTCCAATTGTCTGAGTTGCGAAGGCCACAATTTAAAAAAAATCGCAATTTATCCCTAGAAAAAAAGGGTTGTGACTTCGATCACAACTTTTCAATTTCAAAGTCAATTTTATGTTTTTTGTTTCAACGATAGTGATTGTTAATTCTAGAGGTTTCAAAGAGGTTGTAGTTTTAACCTCAAAAACAAAAAAATGGTGATGTTCTTCGCACCACTTTTTAATTTAGGGGATAATTTTAAGGTTTTTGTCAACAACATTATGACATTGTTAAGACCATGGTTAAAAAAATGGTTGCAATTCACAATTTTAACCACCTTGAAAAAAAAGGAGTGCTAATAGTAGCACCATTTTTTGAAACGAGGGTGAAAATGTGACCTCTAAAAAATGAGAAAGATATAGAGTTCTCGTTAAGTTGGTAACTTTGTTAAGTATGAATTGAAGTAATTTGTTCTATATTTATTGATAGATCATTGATTTTCCTCCATGACATTTGCATTCAATTCATAAATTGTTAGATCCAATTCATCCTATTATAGATATGATTAGAGTTAAATTAGATAGGTAGAATGGTGGAAATGTTGCTTCTCTTTTGTATATAGAAAGAAGGTTGTGAAGATTGGATCTGTAATTTCATGGTTGCAACATCCATGAGATACGAAGGACAACCTCAATAAAGGTATGCAAATATTCACCACTTCATTCGATAATTTTGAATCTATGTTCTTGAATCTATATCTAGGAAAACCATAAGAAGTCTAGTCCTCTCTTTGTCTAGGATCAACGACACATCCTAGGGAGATATTGCTATCCAACCAATGATATTCCTCTCATATCATTCCCATAACACTCGGTACAAGTTGTAGTCGTGTCCTATCAACAATACATTTAATTACAACTAGTACTATAAATATTTATAAATAAATACACATATCATATAAGTTTGTTAGTGTTTATGTCGGATGATGGAATATTACAAAAATGTCATAATGTTGCAATGCCAACAATGCCCTCTACTACCTATGGAAGTTGTTAATGTTGATGTTGATGTATGATTATGTTATCAAGTTAAGGCATGATTGATTCATGTTATTAGGTAAATACATGGGATGGCATGGATGGTTATGTCAATTAAATATGTAACGAAGCAAGTGACAATATATTTTTTATATATGTGATTGTGAGATGATAGAAGAACATATAATGACAATTAAATATGTAACGAAGCAAGTGACAATATATTTTTTATATATGTGATTGTGAGATGATAGAAGAACATATAATGAGTAGACATGAGTAATAAATTCAATAATTCATGATGTAACAATTATCTAATAACTTTATGAGTAAACATTGGATGACAAAGTTATAATATAAAGGGTAAGTAAGTTACATGGTGTTTTCTATATTGTTTGATGATATGATGATTTTCTAATACATGTGAGGGTATTGAGCTATGAGATGGATAATTATTTACAAAAATGACATGATATGAAAAACATAATAACATAACCAATGGTTCCATTTAACTACATTATATGTTAAGGTCTATTTTCCATGGGATTCAGACACTCTCTTCTAGCTTTATTAATGTATCTTTTCATCATTTTTACATGGAAAAGAACAAAATGGAAAATGAATTTCCCAAGGCTATAATATTATTGGATATCAATCAATGGAATATCTAGGAATACATTTATAGGTAATAATTCAATTTTCATCATCCTTCCTTTTCCTAATAATTTTTCACTGAATTTTTGTTTTTTATTTAAAGATGCATATTTGTATTTTTTCTGAACTATTTTTTGAGAGTCATGTTGGAACTTTTGTTGGGGATTTTACAAGATAGCTATGGATCTTATTAGGAAAATTTGTATTTTATTTAATTAAGTTTATTTTAGATTGGTATATGGGATTATGATGTAAATTTTTAAGACTTTATAAGTTCTACAGTATGTGGGTAACCCTCTATCATTCACAGGCTTGTGAATTGGAGACTAGAACTACATTGAATAGATTCTAAGAGAAGAAGATGGAAATGAAATCTTCGCATCATAATGAAAAGATATGGAATCATTATCATTATCATCATAATCATCATTCATCAACATCAAATAAACAAACACTACAATTCATAAAACACATACCATGAAGTGTTTGTGTGTGTATTAAAAATCGTCTCAACTATACATTTTTTTTAAATGGCACATCATGCCCAATATACAAAATGACAGCAACTGCCCAAACATGGAAAAGTCACATATGGTTCCCTAGATACAAAATGGCACTCATTAACCACTCCCACCCTCCCAACTATCAGGTGTATATAAATACTCAATATTTCTTATCTTACTCGAAGTAGCACCTTCAGTGATTTTGCACCCATACATAGTTTGTCACTCTAGAGAATGGTCAAAGAAACAACATTATTATAATTGTTTCCACAATGAATTAACAGACTTACAAAATGATATTTTGTAATTCAAGGTAAAAATGCACCACCGATGATATTGACAAGAGGTTTTTACCCTCTTCCACAACCCTAATCTCTCAGCAATCAACAATTACAAGGATGAAAACATTAAATTTAAACAAAAATGCAAAAAAACAATTCAATTAATGATGCATAAAAATTTATCAAAAAGTAATCTTACCATGAATAATTATGGCAACGATGGAGATTTTTTAGTAGGTGTAGAACTTGTTTGTACAACCTTCTCCTTGACAACATCTCTAGTGGAAGCCTCAATGGATGGCATAGTCTGTTCTACAACATAAATGACTAGTGGGTTGTGTACATGTGAAGCCACCATGGATGTATCAAATGGAAAAGGTAGAGAGGTTACATTGTAGATGGATCCAATAGAAAAAGGTTGGGGGGGGTGGATGACATATGGGTGCAACTACTTTGGATGGATGTTATGATAATTATGGTGGTGGTGGGAAGTGATAAAACCCCATGGGTTATGCGAGGGATGGTAAAATACTTGGGGTGGGAAGAGGCATCACAAGAGATGGGGTAGTGTATTCAATGACTAGACTAGCCCTATATCTCAGAACAAAAAGTGGGTGGAATGTTGGCAGCGGTGGTTAAGGATAGGGTGGTGGTACATGAGACCTAATAGTGGATAAAGAAACTTGGATACATATTTATGATATTTTTATGAGTGCAAAAATTTGAATCTAAAACAATATAACATATTTCACATTTAAGCAATATTTAACTCAACAAATGATAGTTGTGAAGGGGTGAATTTTCCATCTTAGGTGGATATAGTTCATCACCATATGGTACCCCAACCTGTAGAAACACAAAAAATATATATTTGAGGATGCCAGAGAAAAATGAAATCACCACGGTGAATCCTCAAAGGTGACACATACCTGTGTTTGTGGTACATGAATGCGTAGCCTGCCTCTACTATTGGATTAGAAGTGAAAACTAGAAATGGTGCATCTATGGATATAGCAGGTCTCATATTGAAGCATAGAAATTGCAAAGTTCATCATATAATAAGATATATAAAAAAATACAAAGAAAACTATCTATCTATCTATCTATCTATATATATATATATTCAATTAAGAAAATAAATATGGTCAAGATACCAACCTCCTCCATGAAATTTTCATGTCCACTGGCCTCTATCGGCCCATAACAAATGTCTACAACTCGAGAATCTATCAGATTTAGATGAATTTTAACTCTATCCATATACCCTCTTCTAGCTACTCTCTACTATAGGGCTTGAAGGTCTATCCCCTCTAACAATTTCATTTATAGGTACCTCTTGTCAATATAGTGCTACAAAACTACCATGCTCGATAAGGTTTCTAGTCAAGGATGATATTAATAATTGTATATGAAAGATGCCTTCTATGAAGACATGATGTTGAGAAGGGGGTTATAAATTTTCCTAGAAGAATGAGGACCTAGGAATCGGTCATCCATGACCCACCCTGTTTAATTTACCAATGTCAAAGTAGTTGACATGGTGACCTAATATAAACTCAAACCATAATTTCCTAAGAAAATATAGAGGAAACTCCATATTATTGTAGGGAGGTTTTTCAAACACCATAAACCACCTATCCATCCAATTATCATTAAATTGTTGATGGATGCACCAATAGACACAAATGCATCTGTTTGTGGCTAATGGGTGTAGTATGCTTCTAGGATCAATGAACAATAACATCAATTCTTGTTTTTTAATGTTCAAGTTTATCACTTGGTTTTTATATATGTTTTTTCTGTGATACTCAAACATCCCATCCCTATAATAAAAAACAAATTTTAATTGCACTTGGACAATTGCAATGGAGAATACAATGGTGTTCAATGAAGTAGCTAATGACAATGAGGTGGGATTTCTAGTACTACTTCGACAATAGATCTAAGACACTTCAACCCTCATCATTTTTTGTGTCTACATTTGTTTATTGTAGGTTTGGGTTTTGTGTGTCTCACTACGGTTATGTTTCATTTTGGTTGTCTCTAGGTTACATGTTAACTATTGTGCTACAAAATCCCTAGGTTCCAATTGGCTTAATGACCTAGAAATTTTGTTACCAAATCCCTAAGTTTTATTTCGCTCAATAAACTTACAAAAACAGGTCATGAAATAAGGGTTATGAACCCTTTTAATCTCACCCAATAAGAATGCACACATATTCCTAAAAATGCATGTGCATTCTAGTCTCATAATAATTTTAATGAAAATCCGTTATTTAAACAAGTGTAATAGTAACTCCAATTAGAATTTTTGAAGAACACATAAGTTATGTTGATAAATTCATTTTAGAAATTTTGGGGAACACATATGTTATGTTGATAAATTCATTTTTAATAGATATTTATTTACTACACCCATTTTTTATATTTGAATAATAATGGTGATTAGGACCAATCATTATCTAAGGGTGGAATCCACTCTTTTAAATTAAAGCGTGTAATAGTCATTACAAAACTCTGTTACCAAATACTTATGTTTAATAGTCATTACAAAACTCTGTTACCAAACTCTGTTAAATTAAAGCGTGTAATAGTCCCTACAGTATATCATCCATTTGTCTTGTCTCTCGAGTTTAGCATTTTTTACCAACTAGGTACGAAGCATGATGTTGCTTGGCACGATACGGTGTTACTTCTAAGCAACTTGTGACTAGAGTGTGCTTTTGTGATCAATTATGAACACCACTATGGTCAACATGTTTTTCTCGGTGTTGATGTGCTGATCTAGACGTAGTCAAAATGAGAGGCATCTTTGTGGGTGCCAGAGACTCAAATCCAAGACAGGCCTCTAAACATAAGAAGTCATTGGAAGAGAGCATGGCCATGTTATAAGGGCGCCACTTATGAAAATCGGGAGGGTATCAGAGTGTTAAGTGACCGAGTGACCTCCCTATTTACCCATCGCTCCAATATAAAAGTAAGAGGCAATCTAGGTTAAGGAATAATGATATTTAATTGTGTCTTGGGTGAGGGAATGGAAAGAGGTAACTAGAGGATGTTCGATAATCTCTTGGAAAATTGGTCGAGATGGTGCATCATTGGGTAATGATGCGTCATGAATGAAATTGAGGGATGGAGAAAGGGATCGAGAGGGTGGGAGCCTTGAGGGATATTGAAAGACATTGGAAAATTATGGGAGGAGAGGGAGTATTGTGGAAGGTGTTGGATTAGTGAGGTTTTCGAGCTCAACATGGTGGGTCAAAAACAAAGAGACATTGTTGGTATTGATAACAAGGTGAATGGTTGTGGTATCGGTTTGTGGTAGTGGTGAAGTGATAGACTATGAATTAAGTACATATGTGCATCCATCCTATTTAAGGTGGTACTAATGAGTGTTGGCATGATACACCGCTTGTCGGTATTGTTGGTAAGGAGGATCGAGAAGGAGATCAACACAATCTAACGGTGACACATCGCAAATCAAAGTGTCACGAAAAGGACCAATGTCGAAAGTGACAACACAAAACTGAACAATAGTAATGCGAGAATCGCCCTTCTCTACCCATCCAAGATGATACGGATTGGGGTGTGGGGTGTTGGGGAGTTGCAAATGTTGCACTAAGTATTTTGATATCAGATTCTTTTGACTGCCATTGTCGAGAATGAGAGTGGTCAGTTCATTTTTAATTTGGAAGTTGTGAGTGAATAGGGGAATGTTAGTTGGACCTAGTTTTGGCATAGTCATGAGATTAAGGGATGGGTCGACTTTCGTGGCCTTAGTGAGAGATATGACTTATGGTTTCTTGGGAAAATTAGTGGGTGTGACCTCTATAAAAAAGGTCTGATGGGAGTCGATATTTTTAATAGCTCGTTAGTCAGGAGAGTTATGGGAGTTGGTCTTGTCAAAATTACACCAAACTGCAATTTTCGTCGCTGACGAGGAAGAAGGATAAGGTTGAGAATGAGAAGGAGGTGGGTTTTCATCCTGGTTTTGATGTGATGGATATCAGATGTGAGGGACTACCTTACATTCTAAGATGAAGACTCGTAAGAAATCCTTGTCCAAAGAAGCGTTGTCATAAAGATCTACCTCCCTCTCTAGAGGTAACAATAAACCAGAATTGAACTTTATTATTAATACCTCATGTGGTTCATTGACATGTAGTTGGATGTGCAGCCTAAAGAAGATGTAAATGTATCAATGAACTAACTAAGTGGAAAGTTGGTGGATTTGCAACCACTTGGCAATAATATTCGGAAGATATCCTAGAGGGTAGAATATTTCTCGCAATGCCTTATAGAACACATCCCAAGAATCAATACTTCCAATTGTCGGAGAAGGTGGGGTACCGATCTCTACGATCAATTCCGAGATTTCCAATTGTGTGTCCCACCAAACTTATGCAATTTGTTCGAGTTGAAGGTTGGCTACGTGTAATTTGGTGGCCTCTTCCATCTCGGTTGAAGTCTTGAAGTAAGTGGAGAGGCTATAGATCCACGAATTGACCATCTCTCCATTCATTTGGATGGCGAACTTAGGTAATTGAAAAATGGTGTCCAACTACATGGTCGCTGGAGGTTGTCACTGTTGTAGTTGATTCAGTTCTTGAAGAGATAGCTCCAAGTATTCAACTACAGTTGATGTGGCTGTGTTGGATTCCTCATTGGAGGCCTCTCATCAAGGAGACATGTTTGGAACACACTGAGTAGACCGTGATGAGGGTGTGAGAGGAACCCTGAGAAGGGTGAACTTATGCACCAATAAAAAGGCACATAAGACCCTAACAAATGGTTATTGAGACACTCTCAGAAAGAGCATGAGGATAGAGTGGAAGTCCCAAAAAAACACTTCTTCCTTTTTGAATTTGTCGAAAGAAGTTTTGTTTATCCTCCTTTGTGTGTGGAAAATTCCCCTAAGGAAAGAACTTGCCCTGATACTAATGGATAGGTAAGAGAGTGCCCTCAATAAGAAATAGGTTTTTTTTATGGAGGTTGCAACACTAGAACTGATGGAAGGGAGAATTGATATGAGGGAGAGGGCATAACACTTTTCGGAGAGAGAGACGCTTTCAATATGAATCGTTCTAAGAAGAAGGAGATATGTGCATATCATTCTCCAACTCATTCTCCTTTAAAAATGACACCCTCACCTCAGATTCATGCTACCAGGAAATAGAGGGCACATTAATTATCAACGCATAGTAGAATAGAGATGCACACCAGTTCCTTTGGTGCACACTCTCTCAATAATCACACAGAAGTAGTAAAATGAATCTACACGCACATGAAATAAAGAGACGAGATTCATCAAAAAATTCATCAATCAAGTTAGAGGATGATATCTCCTTTTAATCAATCAAGGAGACTTAATACACGAGTCATTGCCACTTTTATGTTTTTTCATTTTTGTGCACATTCAAACTGGCAAGAGAAATTTACAGCAAAAATTACCGACACAACCTCACTAATTATTATCTTAGAAATCGCCATTGTTTACGTAGAATGGAGAATGATTTATTACAAATAAGGGAATCACTGACGCTGAAAAATATGAGAAATTAATATAGTACATTCTTTTAGAATGCCTTGTTTATTGGACTGGCCATATCAAATTACAGTAGAAGTTTCTACTAGTTGGCCAAGGAAGGGGGACGCCCTTCCTAGAAGCCCAATTCCTCCTTGTTTAGATCCGAAAGCATCCCTGGTTCAACCACCGAGGGAAATTTCGTTGCATTGTTGCAACTGTCATCCACTTGTACTGTCTCTATAGTTTGGCATTGTTTACTAGCCAAGTATGAAACATGATGTTTCTTGGCATGATACAGTGTTACATGCAAGGAAGTTATGACTGGAGTGTGTTTCTTTGATAAATTATAAATGCCACTATGGTCAACCTGTTATTCTCTATGTTGATTTGTTCATATTGAAGTAGTCAAAATGAGAGGCATCTTTGTGGGCACGACAGAAGGAAATCCAAGACATAACTCAAAAGGTAAGAAGTCAGTGGAAGAGTGTGTGGCCTTTCTTTAAGGGCGCCGCTTCTGCAAATAGAACATCGGGAGGGTACCAGACTAGTAACTCACTGGGTGACCTCCTTGTTTACACATCGCTCCAATAGAAAAATGAGAGGCAATCCAGGGTAAGGGATATAGATATTTAATTGTGGCTTGGGTGAGGGAATGGTAAGCAGTAACTAGAGGACGTTCAATAGTGTCTTGGGTAACTGATTCAGATGATGGAGCATTGGGTAATGATGCATCATGAATGATATCAAGGGATGGAGAAAGGAGTCGAGAGGGTGGGAGCCTTGACGGAGACTTAAAGACATTGGAAAATTTTGGGAGGAGAGAGAGTATTGTGGGAGGCGTTGGATTAGTGAGGTTTTCGAACTCAACATGGCAGATCAAACACAGAGAGACATTATTGTTATTGATAACCTGGTGAGTGGTTGTGGTATTGATTTGCAACACTGGTGAAGTGATAGAATATGAAGTAAGTACATATGTGTGCCTATCCTCTTTAAGTTGGTACTGATGAGTCTTGGTGTGATACACCCCTTGTCGGTTTTGTTTGTAAGGAAGACCGAGAAGGAGATCAACACAATCTAACGGTAACACGTCGCAGATCAAAGTGTCACGAAAAGGACCAATGGTGAAAGTGACGATGCAACACACAAGAATAGTAATGTGAGGATAACCCTTCTGTACCCATCCAAGTTGATATGGATTAGGGTGTGGGGTGGTGGGGACCTGCAGATGTTGTATTAAGTCTTGTGATATCAGATTCTTTTGAGTTGCATTATCCAGAATGAGAGTGTTGAGTTCATTTTTAATTTGGCAAATGTGAGTGAATAGGGGAATATTAGGGCGACTTTCTTCTTCCGGCGTAGTCATGAGAATGAGGGATGGGTCAACTTCAATGGGGTTGGTGAGAGAGATGAATTTTGTTTACTCAGAAAATGAGTGGGTGTGACCTCTATAAACAAGGTCTAATGGGGGTGGATATTTTTAATGGCCCTACAGTGGGGAGAGTTATGGGAGTTGGTCTTGTGAAAATTACACCAAACGTCATTTTTCCTCACCGACTAGGAAGAAGGATAAGGTTGAGAATGAGAAGGAGGTGGGTTGTCATCCTATGTTCGATTTGTCAGATAAGGCCCGTAAGAAAGCCTTGTCGAGAGAAGATTTTTCAAAAAGATCTACCTCCCTTCGGAGTGGTAACAATAAACTAGAATTGAAATTAATTATTAATACCTCGTATGGTTTGCTGACATGTAGCTATATGCCCATCTTGAAGAAGACCTCAATGTATCCTTGAACTGAATGAGTGGCAAGTTGGTGGAGTTGCAACCACTTAGTGAGAAGATTCTGAATATAGCCTCGAGGTTAAAAGCGTTCTTGCAATGCATGACATAACACATCCCAAGAATCAATATTGTCATTTGTCGGAGAAGGCAGGGTACTTCGGTACTGATCTCTATGATCAATTCTGAGCTTTCCAATTGTGTCCCACCAAGTTTGTGTGATTCCTTCAAGTCGAAAGTTGAAGGTTGGTTATCTGCAATGGCCTCTTCCATCTCAGGTGAAGTCTTGAAGTAAGTGGAGAGGCTATCCATCAAGGAATTGACTGTCTCTCCATTCATTTGGCCGACGAACTTGGGTAATTGAAAATGGGTGTCAATGTGCATGGTCATTGGAGGTCATCACTATTGGAGTCAAATCGGTTCTTGGAGAGGGAACAACATGTCTTCAACTGCAGTTGATGTGATTGTGTTGGACTCCTCTATGGAGGCCTCTCGTGATGGGCACACTCATGGAGAAATAAAAAGGCACAGAGGACCCTAAGAAGGGTGATTGCGACGCTATGAGCAAGAGCATGAGGAGAGAGTGGAAAACCCAAAAACAAAATTCTTCTTTTTAGAATCTAAAGGATGAAGTTTTCTCTTCCCATCTTTGTGTGTGGAAAATTCCCCCAAAAAAATAACTTTCTCTTATACTAATGGGAGAATTGATCTGAGAGAGAGGGCGCAAAACCTTTTTGAGAGAGACGCCTTCAATAGGGATGAACACATTGTCACAAGTTTAAAAATTTTAAAAATTAGACAAATCAAATGAAGTTTAAAGAGTAATGTAAATTAAAAAAATTAGACAAAACTGAGCCATGTAAAGAGAATTCCTAAATGGAGAAAAATGTGAACTGTTAGAGTCATCTAAGTAGGAAAATTATTATGTGCAAAAAAAACGAAAAAATCGTCATAACAATCTATTGGCAAGGTTTACATATAAACTTATTAATGAGTGGTCACGACAATCAATCTATGGATAAGTCTTCAAAACAACCTAAATGGGAAATATTGGTAAATTTTCAACACCATGTACTAGAAGTTGAACTTACTTAATCGTTTTCCATTAAATGGCAAGCTTATGTATTTTGAAATTTAAGATGTTTTACAAAAAAAAATGTATTCAAAGGATGACATTTAATGAGCAAGAAGAATTTAGTTAGGTGTGTACATATTAGGGGGTGTAACAAAACTTTTCGGAGTGGGAGGGGCCATGTTTTTGAATTCATGAAAAATTTGAGATGGGAAACTTAGTGGAATAGATAAACACTAGCTCTAGAGCATAGAAAAGTCATTCAACATTAAACCTAAATATTTAAATTCTTCCCTAAAAAGGACAACTATCATGCTAGGTATTTCATGATATTTCAATTGAAGGACCTTGAATTTAAATTTTTGATTTGCATGTTGCTTGGAGATGCCATCATTTCTATAATCACTCAATTTGTACAAATTTTCAAATTATTTCTTGGGTTAATAAATTTTATATTCTTAATATATTCATGATATTGTGTAGAAAGTATCTTGTCTTATGCTTCTAAATGTGTATGGGCCTTCTCTAAGATATAACTCATCTTATTATTGAAATTATCAAGAGGTTGGAAATAAGTCTTGTTTCTAAAAGACCACATAACTTGAAAAGAATAATATCCAAATGTTGGTTTCTTTTATGATTAGAATCATCAAGAGATTGGAAGTGAAAGGTGATAAGCCTTGAGTTTACAATTTTAGGAGATATACATTTGTGATTTTTTCATTGGAGGTGAAGCATATCATGAAGGAACGTCACCATATATCTTTATTCCTTGTACTTTATAGAAAATGTCAATGAACCATGAAAGTCTCTAAGAAAGAAATGAAAACACATCAATTTTCATAGATGAAAAGAGAGATAAAATATATTTATTCTTTGTACTTTATAGAAAATGTCAATGAACCATGAAAGTCTCTAAGAAAGAAATGAAAACACATATATTTTCATAGATAGATGAAAAGAGAGATAAAATGATATTTTGATTCCTTAAATACAGGTTTGATCATTTTGACTCAAATCTTAAGTAGTATATTAAAAAAAAAAACATTTTCTAAATTAGTTGTGAAATGCATATGTCAAATATTGGGACGAGAATTAGTTGCGGTGACAGTGATTAGTTTCCAACGGTCTCAACGTTTCAAACCCTTCCTCAACTATATGGCATCTTATATATACATTGTAAATCTCATTAATCATTTGAACGGAGTGTAACTTTCCTTCCCAGTCTCAAGGTGTTGGGAGTCGGTTTTCTTTTCTCTGGTTTTAAGTTGTTATCGGAGTGAATTGCTTGAGTGAAGATCTCAGCGCTTGAATGGAAAGATAATTGCCTGGATTGTTGTTGTTGGATGGTCGCGCTCACTGTTGATGCTTCTCTTCGTTGTGTGGAGCATCGGCTAATGCCTGTTGGTTGCTGACATCTACTATGATCGCGTCTGAGGAGGATTTGAGCCTGCGTTGGAGGAGAGAGTCTGCGTGGAGAGGTTTTCTATGAAGTTGTCGCTCACACCTTTTTGTTCTTGTTTCAGGCCAAGAATAAGCACCAGACATAAATGTGCTATACTGAGAATGTAAATCTTGGCATCAACCTTTGGAGCCACCGTTGTCTTTGTCTGCGGGTGATTTAGGCCTTCAAATATACATGGAGCGTGGAGAGGCGTTTGTAAATTCCGAGCCTATATTAATGGGATTTTTCCGTGCATAGTTGGTATTTTTACTGAGATAGTGAGATCGCTGCCTGGTTGATAAAGGAGCAATAAGAAATAAAAACGGAGACTTCTTTCTCAACGAAGCTTGCAAGAATGGTGAATCCGCTGGAAGAAACGTACCTCAACGAAGGCAATAAATTGGATGGATCGAATTTCATCAATTGGAAATTCAAGATGCAAACCTTGATGGACGATCTTTGAAGGAAATGAATCGCAACCCGATGTGGGTGCAGGCGTGAAAGTGGAAGCAATCCTTGATTGGGATAAGTGGGAAAATAAAGCCAAGGTATTATTGAGAATGTCTGTAAAAGATAGTATAATTCAGACTTCTAGTGAAACGTGGCAATCACATGTATCAAACTAATAATACAAATCACATTATTTTCCTAAAGAGTAAATTGCTAAGTATCAGTAAGTTTCTCGGGAAAATTAGAGAAATGAAAGATAAATTGAGAGATATAGGAGAAAAAGTGTCAAACATTGATCTTGTCATAATTTCCTTAAATGGAATGCTAGAGGACTATCAAATATTTATAACAGGCCTTGTAGCGAGGGAGAAAGCTCCTATTGTTGAGGAAATGACAGGTTTATTGTTGCAAGAAGAGAGGTGCACAAATTTGAAGCCTCAGAATTCAAACCTAGCACTATGGACAAAGAAAAGATTCCCTAAATGGAAACCACGAGAAGGAGGTAGAGGAGGAATTTCATTTAAGAGGAAGTCAAATTCAAATCAAGGTACGCCATCAAATATAGATGAACCTAAGTGTTTTTATTGTGGTAGGACTGAACATGCTGCCAGAGAATGTTATAAGAAGAAAAATGATAATGAGGCTAGGCATAAAAATAGAAAACATTGCGGACATTTTGCAAAAGAAAACCCGAATATTGATCCAAAATATCTCAAATTGTTTGTGTCTAATGTTGCACTGTCTACTAAAATTGATGATGTTGATACATGGTTTGTTGATTCTGGTGCTTCAATTCATATGAAATGTAATAAGAACTGGTATATAAACTTTAAAGAAACATATAATGGTGCCCATATTTATCTTGGAGATGACCGCTCTTATCAAATCAAGGTACAGTAGCACTTCCTGTCAGACACATTCTTGATTTATGTGTCCACCATTACAAATCAGAATTTGAAGGTCAAATTCTTCAAGACACATTGTATAGTGAAGGACTTGTAGGATTATTACAGTATTGTTTCCCGAGGAGTCAGAGTTGGAGGCCTATACAAAATTGATGTCACTAGCAAGAATCATCAATCTTTGACTTCTACAGCTATGCTTAAGAAACTCTTTGGAACCAAAGCTATGGTCACATTAATTATCATGATTTGTTGTTATTACAAAAGAAAAGTATGTTTGAAGGACTACTTATGTTGAATAATGAGTATGTTTCTTGTGAAGGTTGTTCATTAGGAAAGATGCATAGAGATAAATTCCCTCTAATTTTGATAGGACAAAAAAGAGATCTATTATAACTTGTGCACACTGATGTTTGTGGACCAATGCATACAAGTTCACTAGGAGGTGCTTATTATTTCGTATTGTTTATTGATGATTGCACAAGATACACATGGGTTTATTTCGTGAGGAAAAAGAGTGATATTTTTTAATACTTCAAGGAATTTAAAAACATGGTGGAGAAGAAAACAAGAAAACCCATCAAAATCCTTCTTAAAAGGGGAGAGTACAAATTGGGGAACTTCATCAAGTATTACAAAGATTATGGAATAGTACAACAATTTACAATACCCCACACTCCACATCAGAATAGATTTGAGAAAGGAAAAATAGACCTCTAGTAGAATGTGCACAAAGTATGATGAAAGGTAAGAATCTCTCAAATGATTTTTGGGTTGAGGCCATTAGTAGTGTTGTTTACTTAAAGAATATAAGTCAAACAAGGTGTCTTGATCATAAAACTCCTTTCGAAGCCTTGTATAATTCTAAACCAATTGTTAATAATTTGAGGATATTTGGGTGTAAGTATTTTGCACACATTCCAAAAGAGAACACGATGAATCTTCATGCTAAAGCTATCAAATGTATTTTTATAGGGTACTGTTCATAATTTAAAGAATATAAATTATTTGATCCATCTAAGTAGAGATGTAATATTCCATGAAAAAGAAAAAGGAAATAATGAAGACAACAATCATGAAGGGTGGAAGGTACTTCTTGAGGATGAGGAGGTCAAAAAAGAGAAGAAACAACAGGTAAAGGAACCCAATGAAATGGATACATCTAGCAATGAAGAAGAATATTCACAAAATGAAGAAGAAGTCACCATCCAATTGAGAAGATCTCCATGACACGTTCGTCCACATGAAAAATATAAAGATTATGAGTAATATTTCAAATGTGATAGAACCCATGAGTTTTAATGAAGCTAATGAACATGAAGAGTGGAGAGAAGCAATGGAGGAAGAATATCACTCTATAATGAAAAACAAAACTTGGGAATTGACTGAATTCCCTAAAGATAAAAATCCCATAGGATGTAAATGGATATACAAACCTAAATTCAAATCATATGGTAGTATAGATAAATATAAAGCTAGATTGGTGGAAAAAGTGTATTCAACAAAAACATTTGCACTAGTAGCTAAATTAAACACTATAAGAATGTTAATTGCACTAGGTACAAAACACCATTGGAAGCTTCACCAATTAGATGGAAAGTCTTCTTTTCTGAATGGTTAGTTAAAGGAGGAGGTTTACCATACTCAACTAGAGGGGTTTGTGAAAAGTGGTCAGGAAAATTTAGTATGTAAATTAAAGAAAGAATTATATGGACTGAAACAGACACCTAGGTCATGGTATGAGAAGACACATTCCTTGTTTCTTCAACACGGTTTTATGAGGAGCAAAAGTGATCCAAATTTGTATACCAAGTTTGATGAGAAGGGGCATGTTGTATTGATTTCCTTATATGTTGATGATTTAATTATTACAATAAATTCAGAAAAAATGATTAGTGGAATTAAGAAGAAGATGTCATAGGTATTTGAAATGAAATATATTGGTAAGTTACATTACTTTATTAGTGTGTTAGTGTGTTAATTCAGTTTATGGAAAAACCTCTAGAAATCCATTGGAATGCAGCAAAAGGGGTACTCACGTATCTCAAAGGCACACTTTATTATGGTATTAAATATACTAATTCATTGAATGTTGAGTTGATAGGTCACTTAGATTCAGATTAGGTTGGAAATATGGATGATCAGAGATCTACTATAGGTTATGCTTTTGGCATTGGTTCTAGGACTATTTCATGGAGTAGTAAGATGCAACCTATTGTATCTTTGTCGTCCACTGAGGAAGAATATAAAGCATTGTTTTTGAAGTTGTTTGGTTGAGAAAACTACTTCAAGATGTTGGATAAGAACAAAAGAAATCTACAATAATCAAATGCGATAACCAGATCTCAATCAAGTTGGAAA
Organism: Picea engelmannii; assembly: GCA_009831015.1. Classification (NCBI taxonomy): domain Eukaryota; kingdom Viridiplantae; phylum Streptophyta; class Pinopsida; order Pinales; family Pinaceae; genus Picea; species Picea engelmannii. The sequence goes on along the minus strand of ML782964.1, from coordinate 415,372 downwards.
ATAATCGAGTTTATCATTCAAGGACAAAACATGTTGATGCTCAAATCCATTTTGCTAGAGAAAAGACGTACTCTAATGACATTGCTTTAATGTATTGTAATACTAGTGAAAATGTTGTTGATATTTTCAATAAGCCTCTTGGGAAGATCAAATTTGAATTGTTTAGGGTGATGTTAGGTATGGATGTCAATCATTTCTCCATTAAAGGGGAGACTTAGAATAATGGAGAATTAGTTGTCGTGATGGTGATTAGTTTTCAACCCTCTCAACGTTTCAACCCATTCATAAACCATTCCTAGACAATATGGCATCTTAGATATACATTGTAAATATCATTAATCATTTGAATGAAGTGTAACTTTGCTTCCCTCATGCAGGAACATCATTCCAAGCCAACGACGCGCCAACCATCTCAACAATGCACACATTCAATGGGATGAAGAGAGTCGCAACCCTCTCATTTCAAATTTTGAATTTGAAATTTGTTTTAAATGTTTGTAAGGGTGATAGAGCCAAAGTCGTTCCTTTGAGAAGGTTGTAGTTAAAGAAGAACTTTAATGGTTATAAGGCCGAATCTAGTTTCGATTTGGACTAGACAGCCCATTCAATGTAAAGTTAATGCAATTGAATAGAGTATGTAGCTTGGAGGGAAGAGCTCAAAGAGGCCCCTCATGTAAAAGATCCTTGGGATTTGTAGGATAGTCAATTAGCGCAAATAGAGAAGAGAGTCGAGACTCTGTTGCAGCCTGAGATCACATTGTAATTAGGCATTCTTGATTAATACAAACAAAGTAGTTTTTCCTTCATGTTGTTGTCCACATGTTTATGAGTTCGTGAATGAATGTCTTTATATGTTGATGATTTGTTGTAGATGTGTGTTAGTTTTCATTTGTAGGTTACAGACAAAAGTCGTTGTCTATTGGGTTCTTTGATTCTAGTTTTGGGTTCTTTGAGGATTCATGCAAGAGTGCATGACATAACGCTGCGGGTTTTGTAAGCCAGTGCATAAAGTGCACTTATGAATTCTGTGGAATTTCAGACAAAGACGTGCCAGGAGGGCACACCAGAGGAAATCATTAACTCAAGGAGAATCCTCAAGGTTGTTGAACACCTTGGAGGTAAGACTGTGTAGAGGAGGCCATAGAGGATAGGCAAAATTTCTGAGGATTTTGTGGAAGCTCTGCCAAAAGGGCATCGAGCGGATGCACATGATGCATTGAGGAGAACTCTATTTTGAGTTCGATAAGGAGACAGAGTCGCTAAGGATTCTGGATAACTTTTCCAGGAGGGCATTGAGTGGATGCAAAGGGTGCACATAAGGAACTCTATTTCGATTTCAGTGAGAAGACAGAGTCACTGAAGATTCTGTAGAATTTCTGCTAGGAGGGCATCGAGCGAGTGCAAGGACTACACCAAGAAGAACTCTCTTTAGAGTTTTGAAATAAGGGAAGTGTCTAAGAGAATACATTCATAGGGTTTCTCAATACCCTGTAGGCTCTGCAAGGGGTACATCGAGCAGAAGGACGCCAAGAGGGCATGAGGAATTTCTTTCCAAGAAACAGTCTTGAATCTAAGTTATTCGAAATCTCAGCAACACAAGGAGTGTGTGAGAGTGGACTTGTTCTAAGTCCATAAGCTCATAAGAGAAAGCGCAAGAAGAGCACGCACAGAGAAAACCTTTCGAGGTTTCTAAGTTGACAAAGCTCAGGAGGGGAAGCATTTCTATAACACAGGCGATATCCAAAGGAATCGAGCTCACAGAGGAAGCAAAGGTTTTAGCCTTTGAAGCTTTCAAAATCTTCGAAGGTTCGGAGAGAGCGAGTGCTTAGGAAGGATAAAAAGTAGTCATTGGATCGATACTGAGAGGAGAAGATCTGGACCGTTGGATCTACGTCCAGGTAGCAGTAGGAGAGCATGCAACGAGGATAGATCTGGGTTGTCAGATCTAGCACCAAGGATCGATAGCCATCGGATCCGGAGGAAGGCGCATGGAGTTTAACCTCGGGGAGGTCGCACAAGAAAGCAGCTGAAACGAACGGTGGAGACACTTCATGGATAAGTGTCGAGTTGTCGTGAGCCGTCGAATCCATGAAAGGTGCATGAGGTTTAAACCTCATAACAGTGAGAAGGAAGAGGGCTCGTCAAGTACCAAAAGCATCGGGACCGTCCATTTTGGAGGACAGGTGGCAAAGATCTGGATCATATTGTGAATTCAGGCATCACGAGTTGGAAGGCAGAGTTCTTTTCACTACAAAACTTCGAGTCGCGAGATCGCGATTCGACCTTGACCATCAGATCCAAGCTGCTGGAGAGCCGTTGGATCAGAACCTTTGTGGGGTATCACATATCGGGAGTTCGTGGTTTGAGAGGAACTCTTTTTTACTGTAGAAGCCATGAACTTGCGAGTTGTGAGAGCTCGTGAAACACATGGAACATCCTCTTGGTGGGGTCATGTAGCTGACAGGTGGCGTGAGAATAAAACACCCGGAGAAAGGTGCATGTAGTGATAGGAATCTAAGCACACGTCACCTGAGAAGGAGTCAACCCTTCGTAAATATTATGGCTTCTTGGGGATTCACAAAGGAGGAACACGAGAGCTCAACACTCCAACTTGCGAAGTTGCAACTTGTGAGTAGTGCTAAGTAGTTAGCCCTAGCTGGTGGTCATGTGCGGGAGGCGCTAACAAGGAGGAACCATACCCATATCGTCATCTCACGTATAGGGATTTTGGAAAAGAGGATTTGAGGGTCTTCGACCCACGAACTCGCGGGTTCTGAGTTGTGAATGGCGCTTGCACCAAGGCCCAGTTGTGGTTGCGTGAGGGTGAAGCTCGCACCTAGTGCTTGTTCACACACGTGGGGTTTTCGAAGGACCTATGGATCGGATTTTGTGAGGTTCCAATAGGGATCCGAGAGAGCCCCTTTGGCTCAGGGAGAGATTAGAACGATCCTGTGCAGATCTCGAACCAAGGTTCAGGGATCTATGTCATTCCCCATCTCTAGGTGTTGGGAGTCGGTTATCTTATCTCTCATTTAAAGTGGGACCAATACAATAAGGGTAGAAATAATAAAAGGTATAAAAAATGACTTGAAAAAAATGGTGCCTACAATATCTAATGAAAATAAGGGTTATTTTATTTGGAAATATGTAATGGGAAGGGGTATTAACAATAAAATTTTGGGAGATATAAAAAAATTAGGGATATTATACCATGAAAGGACATAATATGGCATAGGTTTATTGAGTGAAACACCCATGAGATCATCATATTTTAACTTAGACCATATCAATATTTATAAATATTTATATTTATAGCACATCATCATCCTCCAATGGGCCCCAACTGTAACATCAATGTTAACCTCTCAAATTACATTATTACACAAATGTTCAATCAGATTAGCCTTCACAAATGTGTAAGGTTTTGTCATCCTCATAAATGTTGTTCTCTTTCTCTTTAATATATATATATATATATATAACCAGATGACTCAAATATTTTTTTTGATCATTTCAAATGAGATAATCTTCACTACATCTATATAAAAGGTAAAATAATGTAATGACTCTTAATTATAAACCTTCTTGAAAATTGGTTGTTTAACACCCTCGCATCATTGATGAATTATATTAATTCAAGTGATTATGTAAGTTATATAAATTTTGTAGTATATATATTATTATATATATAATCAAAACTTTACTTGGAATGAGTCAATATAAGTTTACTCTAATTTTAATGAATATACGAACATTAATAATTGTAAATATAAAGTATGGTTTATTAATTATAAACATAAAGTATGGTTTATTAATGTAAGGTACCAAATATAAATATTTAGGGAAAGAGTATAAATATTATCTAGATGGATTGGAGAAAGAAATAGAATAGTGAATACAATGATAATATGAGTCAAAGTAAGAAACATTTATCAATATGGAAGAAATGTTCACTTTTTTCATCAAGGGGGAACCTCTAATAGAGTAGATCTCAAATTACAAATGATTCCCCAAGAGATATTTTACAATGGATTTATAGCTCTATATAATACTTCTATCCCCTAAGAACATTCTAGAGAATGAACTTTCGAGTCACTGGAACCTTCTAATATTTCCTCTTATAATAGTTCTGTTCACATGACTACATAGGCATTATTTACTGATGATGGGCTTCATTACATAGAAATGCATAATATTATTTCTAATTTTTTGGTTAGGGAGGTTAGGACCCTAACATTCCCTCACACTTAAAAAGAAACCTTTTCGAAGGCCTTTCTCGACAACCCTATCTCTGTATCGAATATCCAACGTAAAAAGTTACCATGTGAAAACTATGGAGAGATTTAATAAAAACATATTTTCATTGCAACTGATCATCCCAATTCCGACGATCATAGAATTTTCATTAATTTGACACATTAGGATGCCATGTGGAATTTTCTAGGAAACCATCATCATCCAAGTAATCATCATTTTATCGATGTCCTCACTCATTACTATGACATTAGCATGCCTAAATACTTCCAGAAAGTCAACATGGGCGTCATCAAAATTGTGAATTCATGGTTAACTGCCTCCATTGGAGGGGGAAAACTATAAGGGGAATAGTCTGTTGGAAATCCAATTATATGGCGTGGTAAGTCCATCAGAGTGATGAAATTAGTGTGAACAATGTACGTTTGATCGACGATATCGAGGCATGCAATGTACATTGGATCACTGATGCTAGGGTGGGAAAATTCTGTCAAAGTGGAAAAATTGAGAGATTAAAGTTTGTCGGTGTTGAGATGGATGAGAAGAAATATTTCGTCAGAATACCGACATTGATTCAACCATGAAACTACTCATCAAATATCCAATGCTTGTATAATAGAGTAAAAAAAAATTGAAATTGATGTTGAACACTAAAATCCATTCTTATGATGCATTGAACATAGGGAGTAGATAGATCTGTTAGATTACGAAGTTGAAGAGGTTGATCAAGATGTAGATGACAATGTTCTTGATATATAATGATATATAAAATTAGGATTAGGGTTTGTATCTTTTCCAATGGACCCCAACTATAACACCCCTCCCAATGTTAACCTCTCAAATTACATTATTAAACAACCGTGAAATCAAATTATCCTTCACAAATATGTAAGTTTCTATCAGCCACATAAATGTTGCTCTCTCTCTCTCTCTCTCTCTCTCTCTCTCTCTCTCTCTCTCTCTATATATATATATATATATATATATATATATATATATATATATATATATATATATATATATATATATATATATATATATATATAACCACATCACTCTAATATATTGTTTTTATCAATTCAAATGAGAGAATTTTCACCACATCTATATAAAAGTTAAAATAATGTAATGACTCTTGACTATAAACCTTGCTGAAAATTTGTTGTTTAACACCCTCTCATCATTGGTGAATTATATTAATTCAATTCATTCTGTAACTTATATGAATTTTGTTGTATATATCTTATTATATATAGAATCAAAAGTTTACTTAGAATGAGTCAATATAAGTTTACTACAATTTTAATGAATATATGAACATTAATAATTATAAATATAAAGTATGGTTTATTGATGTAAGGTGAAAACTAGAAATATTTAAGGAAAGAGTATAAATATTATCTAGAGGGATTGTAGAAAGAAACAAAATAATGAATACAATGATAATTTATGAGTCAAAGTAAGATATCTTTATCGATATGGAAGCAATGTTCACTTTCCTCTTTGAGGGAGAAACCTCCAATAGAGTAGATGTGAGATTACAAATGATTCCCCAAGAGATATTTTACAATGGTTCTATATATAGATATATATATATATATATATTACTTGTATCCCCTAAGCACATTCTAGAGAATGAACTTCTGAGTAGGTGGAACCTTCTATTAATACCTCTTACAATAGTCATGTTCACATTACTACATAGGCATTATTTAATGATCATGGGATTCATTACATAGCAATGCATAATATTATCTCTAATTTTTGGGTTAGGGAGGTTAGGACCCTCACATTCCCTCCTCCTTAAAGAGAAAACTTGTCAAAGGCCTTTCTGGATGACCCTATCTCTCTATCAAACATCCAATGTAAAACAATTCCATGTGAAAACAATGGAGATATTTAATAAAAACATATTTTTGTCGAAACGGATCGTCCAAATTGTGATGATCATAGACTTGTGATTAATTCAACACATTGGAGTGCCATGTGGAATTTTCTAGGAAAACATCATCAACCAATTCATCATCATTTTATCAATGTTGTCACTCATTACAATGACATTGGCATGCGTAAATATTGTTGGAAATCCAACATGGGCCCCATCAAAATTGTGAAATCATGGTTGACTAACTCCATTGGAGGGAACACACTCTAGACAGAATAGTCCATTGGAAATCCAATTATATAGCATGGTAAATATATCAGAGTGGTGAAACTAGTGTTAACAATGTACGTTAGATCGGTGAGACCATGATGTGCAATGTACATCGGATCGACGATGCTAGGGTGGGAAAATTTCGTCAAAGTGGCGACACATGAGAAATTGAAGTTATTTGGGGTTGAGATGGATGAGAAGAAAAATTTTGTTGGAATATCGATGTTGATTCGACCATGAAACTACTCGTCAAATATTCAAGGCATGTATAATAAAGTGAAAAAAAAAATGAAATTGTTGTTGAACACTAAAATCCATTCTTATGATGCATTGGACATAGGGAGTAGATAGATGTGTTAGATTAAGAAGTTGAAGATGTTGATCCAGATGTAGATGACAATGTTCTTAATATATAATGATAGATAAAACTAAGATTAGGGTTTGTATCATTTCTAATTCAATCTTATATGATTCTCGACTTTTAGAAATTCACACTCACACTTAAGAAATACATGTTTTTCTTTTAAAATGTAATTTTTGGCATTGTGGAAAATGCACGTCAAACTTCACAAAAATTCATGCCCAGGTCTTAAAACAACTCCAATTTGGGTGATTCATTTTTTTGAGGTGTCTTAGATAATATTACACCTTTATACATATTTAGTTTTGTGTTTACAAACATAAAAGTGGTTTTTTGTAAAAGAAGCAAAGTGTACCTTGTAAATTGAGAGACAAAAATAGTAGAAAGTGACCTAATGGAAATGCATGTCCATGATTCTATATAGCTCAAAATTTAGTGATATAAGTTTTTGGGTGAAGTTAATAATATTATAAATCGATATATATCATTCATGATCGATTTTAAAATGACTAAGGACTTGTACCTTCAACCAAGATTCAAAATATTTTGTAAAATGGAGGGTAAAATCGTCTTACTTTAAAATGCACACCTAAGAATCGTATGACCTCCAAATTGAGTGGTTAAAATTGTGGATTTTTTATTTTATCATTTTACATCTATTCATACTTTAGTTTTACATTTTGAAAACAAAACCACTATGTTGTGCATAAAGGCTAAAAGTTGTCTTGTAATGCAAAAAATTGCATAAAGAGAAAAATGTATGAAAATAGGGCATGATGAAAAATGTTCACCCTAGGTAGAAAAATCCATGTATGGTGTTGGTAATTTACAATTTATAGATTACACGAAGGTGGATTTATTGTAAACCCTATGGACTATATACTAGGGTGATTTGTGCACATAATTTAGTAAAGGGTTGAAATATACGTGAATATTTGGAAAATATGCTCTCAAACTAAATAAAATAGAAAAATGAGTAATAAATACATGCATCCACGAGATTAATGATGTACGATATTATACAACAACATCACACATAGGCTAGTTGTTAGTTGCATTTCCATTACAAAGACCTGCAAAAATCATTAGAGAATAAAAGTTTATGACTCAATAACGATTAAATAAATAAACATGTATATCAACATGTACAAGACTCTAGAAATACTAAAGTGGAATACATGAATGAGAAAAATACATTTTTTCTTTTAAATTGTAATTTCGTCATTTGTGCAAAATGCATGTGAGGCTTAAAAAAAAATGCATGCTCTGGTCCTAACACACCTGTAGTTTGAGTGATTCAATTTTTTGAGGTTCTCTTAGATACATTTACACATGTCTACATATTTGTATTTTCATTTGCAAACATAAAAGTGGTTGTTGTGTAAAAAAGACAAAATCTACCTTGTAAATTGAGAGACCAAAATTGTAGAAAGTGACCTAATGGAAATGCATGTTCATGATTCTATATAGATCTAAATTTAGTGATATAAGATTTGGGGTGAATCTAATAACATTATGAATCTATATATATCATCCGGACTACATTTTTAAATGACTAAGGAGTTCTACCTTGAACCAAGAATTGAGATTTTTTGTAAAATTTAGGGTAAAATTGTCTTACTGTAAAATGCATGCCTAGGACTCATATGACCTCCAAATTGAGTGATTCAAATTGGGGAGTTTGAATATTATAATTTTACATATATTTATACTTTTTTTGTTCATTTTGAAACATAAAATCTTGTACTGTGAATAAAGGATTAAATGTTCCTTGTAAATGCAAAAAATGCATAAAAATGCATGAAAACATGACATGATGAAAAATCACTCCCTTGAAAGAAAAGTAGATATATGGTGTTGGTAATTTACAACTTACAATATACATGACTAAATATTTGTTTTAAAACCTAAATATTGTATCATATGGTAATTTTTGTCCAGGGTTGAAATATACATGAATCTTTGGCAATTGTGCACACACACTAACCAAAGTGGAAAAATAAGTACTAACTACTTGTTTCCATGATCTCAATGAGGTAGTAACTTGTATAACTACATCAGACATAGGCTATTTTTTAGTTTCATTTCCATTGTGAAGACATGAAAAAATCATTAGAGAATAAAATGTTGTATGATTGAATAATAATTAAATAAACAAACAAACATATAAACATGTACAAGAATCTAAAAAGACTAAAGTTGAACGTGTGAATCATATTCTCTTGGTTTTGAGAATAATTTACTCTCTATTGAACATGGCCAACCACATTAAGGTGGAAGATCATTTGGCACCTCCCTAAATCATGCACTAGGAAGAAAAATCCATGTATGGTTTTGGTAACTTACAAGTTACAAGTTACATGACTACATATTTGTTGTAAAACCTAAATATTGTATATTAGGGTGATTTGTTCTTAGAATTTATTAGAGGGTTGAAATATACATGAATTTTTGGAAACTATGCACACACACTAACTAAAGTGTAAAACAAGTACTAATTATGTCTGTCGATGAGCTCGATAAGGTAAGAGCTTGTACAACCACATCACAGATAGGCTAGTTGTTAGTTGAATTTCAATTATGAATACCTCGATAAATCATCATAGAATAAAATGTTATATGATTGAATAATAATTAAACAAATAAACATACATATCAACATGTATGAGAATCTAGAAAGACTAAAGTGGAATACGTCAACAATCCTCTCTTGGTTTCAAGAGTAATTTACTCTATATTGAACAGGACTAACCACATGAGGGTGGAATTCCGCTTGAAACCGCCCGCCCTCACATCACTCTCAATTTCCTATACCCAATCTATTTAGTGAAACATAATTGAAAGTGGCATAGTATGATTCATGCATAGAAAATAACAAAAGAAATTTTAAAGGTAAATGAAAGAAATAATGTGCACGCAGATATATGGTCTTGTACATACAAAACATATAAATTTCATCCATAAGAAAGTAGAAATAAATTGTAGTGATAAAAAACCTTTTTAAAAGATGACACACACCCCATATCGTTGTAAATATTCTATCAAAAATCTACATCTTTATTTTATCTCCTCCACTTGTTCAGACCCACCCAATTTCATAAGTTCCATGTTTCCCTTTCTCATTTGCTTTTTTAATTGTCTCCATCGGTTCCATGGATTCAAACAAATCGTCATCATTTCCCACATTGTCAACATAAGTTGTTGATAACTACATATATCAAAAAAGAAAAAAAAATCAATTATAAAAAGAATAGTAGAGGTTGGTTGAAGATATGGTGTCAACATCCATCTTTTAAAATGTATCAACATCTATTTTCATTCAGCCTCCTATGGAACATCATTCATATGTGCATAATTTTTTTGAAGGCATACCTTTGCTGAAAAATCTCATTTATACCATATTTCATGAAAGAAAAATTGTTAGGATATTTAGAATCTTAGGAGTTAGTTAAGATCTACTTGGTCTAATGTGTCATCCGGTAAAAGTGTTTTTCTTAGTGTGTTTCTTTAGTATGCATTAGTTTACATTTGTAGTTAGGAAATCTGACGATCACGACATGTTCCCAACATAGAATGATCCGACGACTCATATTCTCCTAGATCTTAACGACCATTGATTTGTGGCTTAACACCCAATTGGTCCTTGAAATCTATTTAAAGAGAATGGAGGGTCATTTTTCGATGATTGATTGTGATAAAATCTCTTGTAAAATATCTCTCTAATCTTTTTCTTTTGCATTAATAAACTGCTCCAAGTGGTTGTGTTGGCTGGGGTCATGGATGTTTCCCGATAGGGGTCTTACCACGTCAAAAACATCAGTGTGTTGATATTTGATATGGTTGTGTGAGTGGTTATTGAAGGTTTTTTTTCCTATGTTGGAATACCTATGTTGTTGAACATGGTATCAGAGCTCATTTGAGGACCCGCTCCTGTTGTAGATTGAGATTGTGAAATCGATTTGTCTCATATCCATTTTTTCATATCTCTTTACATTTATGGGCTGAGAGGATTGTTCCATTATGTCAGGAGCACTTGTTTCAGCTAGGAACACATTTCGTTTCACTCAAAAAGGTTTCAGTTTGCCCAAGATACAACCATTTCAGTCAGATCTGGAAGTATAATGCCCCAATACGCCATTTTTAAATTTTTGCAGAGTATTATTTTGGTTTTATATTATTTGTTTCTAGGTTTTTACGCTTTTAGATCTATGTATGATATTTTCCCCATTCCCTATGTGATCTTGGAAAATCAGAAACATATTGGAAAAGGTGGATTTTCTGGGCAAGCTAACCGAGATCTAACCCTTGTTGTCATCGAGAAGCAAAAGTTTTTTCTTGTGTGAAAGAGTTTTTTTCTACCACACTCTCCAAGGTTGTCTTCCAAAAAAACAATAACAACAACAAAAACACCCCCAATCATCTTTATAAACAATACAATATGTTTTTCTAACCAATTTGGTTAAAAGTTTCCCTATTAAGTAAGAGGTCTTGAGTTCAAGTCTCTCTTTTCGTCACTTTTTTTAAAAACGTTCATGCTCAATTATAAAGTGTATTTAAATTCATGTCAAATGGGATAATAGGAGTGACATAGAACATGGAATAATTAGAATTTCCATCTCTCCTGATTTAAGTTTCCACCTTAAATAAATTGATGACCCCGATGAATCTTGGGAAAATATTGAATCTGTGTTTGGTAAACTCAATATTATTCGAGAACAATAGATAGAAAATCAAGTACTAAATTTAATTCCAAATGATTTTTCTTGCATTGGATACTATCTATCTAAGTTTAAAACACACGAAATGTTATGTGAAAAATGTGTGATAAAGATGGAGGAAGAGCGTTGCATCTATCGTATTCTTTCTAAGCTAGTTAATTGATCCGAAAAGTTCTTTTAATGAATGTGATTGAGTTATTTATGCATGCATGGTTTTTATAGATCTGAAGTTGGTTATCATTCCCCAAATTCCTCCCAAAATGTGGGCTCAAAAAGAGCCCAATATCCCCCAAAAATGGACCAAATCCCTTGAATCTGCATAAAAAAATCATATACTAAAGTTAAAAACCCACTCTGTAACTAAATTGTAGACTAGCCCACAAGTGATTGGCGCACACACCTAAATTTTAGTCATATGCACTGATATGGCCAAGTGCCATCCCAAAGTGTTGTGTGTTGGCCCCTTACCATGAAACATAGGGTCATGTGGTGGTTAACCATATAACCGTGCCCTTAAAATGAACCAACAATAAGTGGTTAAGGATCGAGTATATGGTAGAGGTGATAACCAAAATGTGCCCTTTGATTTGATGGTTGAGTGGTTATACAAACGAACTGCACCCATGTTCGTATTCCCTAACAAGAAACCTCAGGTTGGGGCTTTTCCTCAGCCCCCTTTTGCACCACTTTACACCATGAAAAACTTTAATTAAATTGATGTGGGTTTTGTACATTAAGAAATAAGGTGGCACATTGGAATTTGCTCATTTCTCAAAGATTTGTTCGACCAATAGGTCATGGGGTCGAAGCCCATGGACCTCCAAAATGTTTTAAGCTGGCCACTTTGATTCATGACTAGGTGCCACATGGCTGCCCATGCTTGGGCCATGTGGCACCACAACATTTGACCAACCACCTGCCACATGTCGGTACTGTATTGGTCCACCATGTGCCACTTGTCAATGTTGTATTGGTCCTGTCACTGCCCAGTCACCCTATTGTCATGCTGCTACATGTCACTTTGTTGATGTCAATAGGAAGTCATGCTGACACCATCATTGACTTTTTCCAGTTGACCTGTTGAATTTTTAGCTATTTGGGAAAACCATCATAGTGCGATAACTCTCTCATACAACGTTTGTTTGAGAAAGTAAATATATGTCCGGAATCAACACAACGAGCCGATCACAATGGAATTGGCTTCATTCGATTCTGGGAACTTTCATTTTTGAGTCTTTTCTAGACCTGGGAAGCATCCTAGACATGATTCTGGATCACACCTCCCCACTAAGGACCTTTTGGTCCCCAAAAGGTTACTGACCAGTCAACAAGCTCGGGATAGGCCACCTAACTTGTCCTCTGTCTTTGAACTCTATCCTTTCCACCTGTCTCATCAAGATCAACTTTAACAAAATCATGACAAATGAGAACATATTGTTAGCCATTTGAACCCTATTACATCTTACTGAAGCCACTATCATACATGTAGACAACTTTACTAATTAGAGCATCAAAACGACAACTACAAATGAGTTGATATACTTGTAATATTTTCACAACATGAGCTTATCTTGAAGCATCCTATGATTGATTTTCCATTCAAAAATCATTTCATGTTCTTTCTTAAGATCGATTACTACATTTGAAACAATTATTGGTTTGTTTCTTTCTTTCACTGCCTCCTTTAATTGTTCCAATGTTTGAAGTGTTTTATTTTTCTTAACATGATGAGAACGAACCACATAATCTTGACCTGCTTTGGTTAATTGATATTGATTCTTTGTCCTGTAGAAGATTTCCTTTTGATCATATAAATATGGACTACCTAAGACCATTCCACATTCTCTTAATGGCACTACATCACATGTTACCTCGTCCACATACTTATATTAAATTGAAAATTTGATTGTGCACTTCTTTGCTATGTGAATTTGATGATGATTTCTTATCCATTTAAGTGTGTAAGGCTTATGATGCACTTGTGTTTTTAACCCCATTTGCTTAACCAATTATTCTGAGATTAGATTAGATTGAGATCCATTGTTGATTAATTTTTCTATCTTAGTGTGTCTAATGATTACCCTTATATGAAACAAGTTACTTCTACAATCAATGCCTTCACCAATTTTACCTGGCATACCAACCAATGAGACCTTAAATTCATCACCCAAATCTGATCCCAAGTCTGTGGGTCTTTTTGTTTCTCCCATTGTTTTACTTCCTTTCTTTTCCTTGAACCACTTTGGCCTCTTCTCAGGATGCAACTACCAACATCTGTCCTCATCATGTCCCTCTTTCTTGCAATTCTTACAAAAGGGCTTCTCGTCCTTTCTTTCCACTGCATTTGAATTCTTTCCATGCCATCTCATCTTTTCCTCTTTCCTTGAAGACGATGATTCCCCTAATACACCTTCTTTTCCTACTTCAATGTATGTCACTTGAACAAAAACCTCATCAAGGTTAGTGGGTCCAAACATGAATACAATGTTTCTAATATGTGCAGATAAACCTCCTATATACTTCATAAGAGTTTCCTATGTATGTAAACGGATATCTAACATCAATGCAATTTTTCGAAATCCATATGTATACTCTTGCATTGTCTGTCCTTTTCTTAGTTTTAAAGATTGCCATTCAATTAATGATTTTTCTTTATAACCCAAAGGACATAATTGTTTCCTAAGTGCAGAAATGAAGATTTTCCATGTTGGAAATACATTACCCACTTGTTGTGTTTCGTTTTGAAACTTGCTTTGCTACCAAATGAGAGTTGTACCTGCAAGTCACAAAGATGCCAGCTTGATTTGTGTGGCCTCATCCTTGTTTTGTTGCACACTGCAGTAAACCTCCATCTGCCTCACTCAATTGTCAAGTCTGTCTACATTAACTTCACCATCATATATGGGTAACTCAAATTTAACATCAAGTTTTAATAATGGCATTTCATTCTTATGTTTATGAACATGTCTCTTTGCATTAGATTTAGAGCTTGAACATGAAGAAGAAAGAGAAGAAGGAGGTGATGATGGAGTTGAAGGAGGAATCTGAGGATGATCCTCTCCTTATTCACTTTTTCACTTTGAATATTCACCCAAAACTGGTCTCTTTATTTCCAAGTAATCCTCGTACAAAACTTTACCCATCTCCAACATAGCAAGGAAAGTTTTTTGAAACTCTTTCTCATTAAGAGAAAGTCCCTCTTTTGATGCCATCTTCTCGTTGTGAGAATCTCTCTTTCTCAATCCAATTAATGGATTCTCTGGAACAATATCTCCTTCACCATGCTATAGATTTTCCCTGGTTAACATGCAAAACTGAAATCCAAATGTCAACTAGCTCTGATACCACTTGATCCGAAAAGATCTTTTAATGACTGTGGTTAAGTTATTTCTGCATGCGTTTATTAACCATTTAAGAAGCTATTGAAAGAGGATGAAGATAAGATAATTATATCATGGACATAAAATCATATATAGAAATGAACATAAGAAATAATAACAACAAGCCATAACAAGATAAGTGATAACAGAGTTTGGCACAAGTATGCCTACGTCTCCAGGCCTTTGTCTCAGTGGGGGAGGCTTCTTTATTAATTCTTCAATTATTGAAAAGTACATAAAAAGTACATCAAATGGATCTCATACTGGTCTCACTATGTTCTTCTCTACCTCATAAATCCATCACAACTGACGACACTGAAAAAGACTGAGTGTAGCTCCCAGAAATGGCCCGCAAGCGTGTGCTCCTCAACAACTTCCCTTCATAAAAATGGATTTGGCTTGGATTTTCTTCAGCATAAATCTGATCTGATTTTCCTCCATGGCCTCAAAAAGGCCTAGTTTTAATAGATCTGAATTTGGTTATCATTCCCCAACTTCCTCCCAAAATATGGGCTCAAAAAGAGCCCAATATCCCCCAAAAATGGGCAAAATCCCCCAAATCTGCATAAAAAAATCATATACTAATGATAAAAACCCACTCTGTAACTAAATTGTACACTATCCCCCAAGTGATTGGCGCGCACACCTAAATTTCAGTCATACACACTGATATGGCCAAGCATCAGCCCAAAGGGTTGTGCGTTGGCCCCTTAGTCCTAAACATAGGGTCATGTGGTGGTTAACCATATAACCACGCCCTTAAAACATGCCAAAAACCAGTGGTTAAGGCTCGATTATATGGTAGAGGTGATAAAAAAAATGATCCCTTTGAGTTGATGGTTGAGCAGTTATACAAACGTGCCACACTCCTGGTCGTATACCCTGACAAGAAACCTCGGGATGGTGCTTGTCCTCAACCCCCTTTTGCACCACTTTACACCATGAAACACTTTAATTAAATTAATGTGGGTTTGGTACATTAAGAAATAAGGTGGCACTTTTTCATTTCATCATTTCTCAAATATTTGTTCGTCCAATAGCTCATGGGATCAAAACCCATGGACCTCCAAAAATTTTTAAGCTGCCACTTCGAATAATGACTGGGTGCCACGTGGCTACCCATGCCTTGGCCATGTGGCACCACCACATTTGACCAACCACATGCCATGTGTCGGTACTATATTGGTCCACCATGTGTGACGCAAGCTGCCCTCGGTGACAACTCGCTCCCACCAGGACCTTCTCTATTCTCCTCAGGAAGAGCGTGAAATGCTCCTCTACCTCCCCTCGGGAATCCTTAACCCACAGGTATTTCTATTGGCGATCTCCCCTTCGCAAATTGGGAAATTGGAACTCGCGTGTTCGCGAGTTCGACGCTCACGATGTCGGCCCTACAATTTCCCGAGCCCGAACACCGATGGTCAAAGGTCAACGCCTCCACTCGTTGGGGATTTTCCTATCGGGAAATCGGCGATTGTGGTGTCGTGATTCACTCGCCTCGCAAATCACCGAACCCCGAACTCCGATCTGATGCCACCTATATCCCACTGACATATGTGGTCCCACACTACCATGACACTTCGAGATTTCACGGATCGCGGATCCACGATGCAATTGTTTCGTGGTATCGAAAACTCCGAACGCCGAACCCCGATATGATGGGATCTTACGCCACCTGTCCTCCTGACGATCGACGATTCTGGCCAAATCGGGGAATCGCTACTCGCAATTCCAAAGAGTATGAAACTCTTGTTCCCACAAACCCCGATATGCCAATACGCGACGGCTCTTGGGTCCTTTCGGTGCTCAAGGCTTAAACCCCTCGCTATTTTTCCCAGATCCGACGGTCTACGAGACTTCACGTTTCTCCTCTTCGAATCCTATCCATCTGTTCTCCTTCCTTTGGGAATTCTTCTGTTCCAAAGCTCTGACCTGTTTGGAACTTTTCCTGGGTCTATTCCCACAGCCTCGCGAAAGGAACTATCCCTCCTGAGCTTAATTCCTCTGACTCCTTCAGAGACCTTTCACGCAAACTGCTTGCGTTCGACCTTCAAACACTCTCGAGTGTTGAACTCACCTGGACTCTGTGCACTCGCAACCATAGAAATCTTTCACCTTCTGCTTAGACAACTACTGAGACCTCTATTCCAGCCTGCACTTTCCTTGTACAGCTTCGATGAACCAATTCAGCTTCTGGGCAGATGACAACGAGTGTTTAATGGTCTAGACTCCTCAACGCACTCTATGAGGAGGAATTCAACTGCACTCTATGCAGGAATATCCTGGCTTAGACCGAGAAACAATTGAACTAATTTTTTTACTCTCTCACAGACTTCCCATTTACCATGAAATCACATACACATCATATAGAACAAAAGCATAACAAGAAGCAAATATGCAACAGCATAATATCAACAACACACAGAGAATAATCACATCCATGATAATGAATCAAAGTCTTCTTATTAATTCAATATCTGTACATGGAGATTCTTCACATTTCTCTGCTCTGCTCTTCTTTCTCCTGTTTCTCATATGAATGCTCTGAATACTAATGTTACAATGATACAAAGGAGGGTGCCTATATTCTGTTTTCCCTCTCAAATTCTACAACTATCAAATCTACAATTAATTTCTATCTACAACATTAAAACCAATAAATGCCTCATCTACCTAAGGACGAGAGCTTAAAGGCTCAAGGTCCATTTACAATGTACAAGTGCGCTTCATGACATCAACGCATTAATGTTTGGCGCAACCATATCAAGGTGTTTCAAAATTCAAAAAGAAGTTTGCTGGCTTGTCCAGCTGTCTCTCCCTGCTCCACGTGCTGGCTCGCTTGATGAGTTGTAGATGCTCCTGCATCATACTCCTCCGCTCAAAATATTTCATGGGCTCCTGTCCATGAGCTCCTGCACAGTGTGCCCATGCTTTTGTATGACTGCCTATGTCTCCCAGCTGGCATCCTCCACTAGGTGGTTCTTCCATTTTACCAGGTACTCAAAATACTGTTTCCTCCTGGTCTTCCTGCCTACTCTTTTATCCAGTATGCACTCCATCTGAGGCTTCTGTGCAACTGGCAATTGTTTTTTCCATTGGACCACTGGTTCCTTAATTTCAGCTTCTACTTCATCAGCCCTATATGGGTATAGATTCGATAGATTGAAAATCGAAGATATCTCGATGCCCTCTGGCAACTCAAGCTCGTATGCATTCTCCCTGAATTTCTTCAGGACTTTGCATGGTCCAATCTTCTTCATCTTGAGCTTGTTATATGTTCCCCTTAGGAACCGTTCTTTCCTCAAGTGCACCAGAACCATATCCCCAACTTCAAACTGAAGCTGCCTCTTTCTCTGATCGGCTCTGCGCTTATATTCCTGATTGGACTTCTGCAGTCGCTGCTTCACCTCCGCGTGAAGTTCTTGCATTGCTTCAGCGAACTCTTCAGCACTCGCGCTGCTAGTTTCAGCCCTTCCTGACTCCCTGAGCTCAGAAACTCCCCTCGGCTATGTTCCATACAAAATTTGAAATGGGCTCTTACCTGTACTCCGATTCACCGAATCGTTGTACGCGAACTCTGCCTGTGGCAATATCTGGTCCCAACTGCTGTGGTGCTCCATTACCAAGCCTCTCAATAGATCTCCCAGACTTATGTTCACCACCATTGTTTGTCCATCTGTCTGTGGATGGTATGCTGAGCTAAAAGCCAAATTAGTTCCCAGCTTCTTCCATAGCGTCCTCCAAAAATGACCTATGAACTTCGTATCCCTATCTGAGACTATGCTTCTCGGAAATCCATGCAATCTAACAATTTCTTTGAAAAACAAATTTGTGATGTGCGTCGCATCGCTGGTCTTATGACACGAAATAAAATGTGCCATCTTCGAGAACCTATCTACCACCACGAATATGGAATCAACCCCTCGTTGTGTTCTCGGCAAACCCAACACAAAATCCATACTAATCACCTCCCATGGCCTCTCAGGTATGGGCAATGGCTGATAAAACCCCGTGTTTTTCTTTCGGCCCTTTGCATGCTGACATATCTTGCATCTGTCAACAAACCTCTTTACATCTATGTGCATGCCTGGCCAATAATACGATTCGCTCAGCTTTGCGAATGTTTTGTCATGTCCAAAATGACCTGCTAATCCCCCGCTGTGCTTTTCCTTCACCAAATTCTCCCTCATGCAGCAATTCGGAATACACAATTGATTTCCCTTGAACAACAATCCTTCCTGGATTATATATTCCATCCATGGACTCCAATCTCTGAGAACTGGATTCTCAGCTGCTTCGTATGCTTCCCCGAAGTCTGCATCATCTGCATACATATCTTTGAGGTTTTCAAAACCCAAGGTTTTGACACTGAATTCCTGCTGCAGCAAACATTTCCTGCTCAAAGCATCAACCACTTTGTTAGCATTTCCTGAAATGTGTTTTATCACAAACATACAATTTTGCATGTACTCTACCCATTTCGCATGCTTTTGATTCAGCTTCTCCTGCTGGCTTACAAACTGCAATGCATGATTGTCACTGTACAATACGAATTCCTTGGGTATCAAGTAATGCCTCCACTTATTCAATGCATGTATGATGGCATAGAACTCCTTGTCATATGTGGAGTATTTCAGCTTTGCATCATCCAGCTTTTCGCTGTAATATGCAACAGGTCTGTCATCTTGACTCACGACCCCTCCAACAGCATACCCACTGGCGTCACATTTCACCTGAAATGTCTTCTAAAAATCAGGCAACACCAGAATTGGTTGCTCTGTGATCTTTCGCTTCAACAGATTGAAGCTTCTTTCAGCCTCTGTTGTCCAGTGAAAAACTTTATGTCGTTTCTTCACTGTGTCCATCATTGCAGCGCTAATTCCACTAAAATTTCGTATGAATTTCCTATAGAAACTAGCCAAACCATGAAAGCTCCTTACCTCAAAAATATTCCTCGGTGATGGCCAATTCCTGATTACTTCTACCTTCTCAGGATCCATCTTCAATTCATTCGCCGAAATCACAAAACCCAAATAAGTGAGTTCTGTCTGCATGAAGGAACACTTCCTCAGATTGATCAGCAGCTTCTCCTACTTTAGCCTTTTCATCACAATAGCTAAATGTTTCAAGTGTTCTTCCCTGGTCTTACTGAAAATCAGTATATCGTCCAGATACACGACCACAAATTTGCCAATGAATTCCCTCAGGACTTCATTCATCAGCCTCATGAATGTGCTCGGCGCGTTTGTCAAGCCAAACAGCATGACCAACCATTCATACAAACCCTCGTTTGTTTTGAATGTTGTCTTCCATTCATCTCCCTCTCTCATCCGGATCTGATGATATCCGCTTTTGAGATCAATCTTCGAAAAATAATTTGCCCCACTCAGGCAATCCATCACATTATCCATTCTCGGCAGTGGAAATCTGTACCTGATGGTGATTTTATTTATCGCCCTAGAGTCTGTACACATCCTCCAGCCTCCATCCTTCTTTGGACTTAGTACTGTTGGAACAACACATGGACTGAGACTCTCCCTGACCAGTCCTTTGTCCAGCAGATCCTGTACCTGCCTTTTGACTTCCTCATTTTCCTGAGGTGTCAACCTGTACGCGGCCTTATTCGGCAAGCTGGCTCCGGGTATGGGATCTATGTGGTGACTCACACTCCACATCGGTGGCAATGAACGAGGTAGTTCGTCCACGATGATATCAGCGAACTCTCCCAACAGTTCCTGAATCTCCTCCGGCAAGTCGTCCACTCTTGTGCTTGTCAGAACTATTCTCGGCTTCCTGACAACAAAGAATTGTGGATCTTCATTCTTCTCCATCTCCGTGAGAAGCTCTTTCCCACTCATGAGAAGTATCGTGCTGCTTACTTCCGGCTTCACTTCCTTATCTTTTATCGGAAGCAACTTATGTAATCTCCCATCCTTCTCTAAGGTGTATGTGTTCATCCTCCCATCATGAACAACATTTCGGTCATACTGCCATGGTCTACCCAGTAAGATATGACATATGTCCATGGGAATGACATCACACAGAATCTCATCATGATAATTCCCAATTTTAAACTTAACTAAGCATTGTTTAGTGACACTTACCCGGTTCCCTTTCTGTAACCACGAGACTTTATATGGACTCGGGTGCTTGGTCGTTTCTAGTTCCAATTTCTCCACCATCTCGGTCGAAATGAGATTATCAGTGCTTCCGCTGTCAATTATGACTTTGCATTTCCTGTCCTTGGCTGTGCAAGCCATCCTG
The DNA here is from genome assembly GCA_009831015.1 of Picea engelmannii. NCBI lineage: Eukaryota > Viridiplantae > Streptophyta > Pinopsida > Pinales > Pinaceae > Picea > Picea engelmannii. The sequence goes on along the minus strand of ML782964.1, from coordinate 394,240 downwards.
AAAAATTTGCTTCTTTGCACTGCGTTGTCCACCTCTTTCTCAGGTGTCAAAAGAGTCTTATGCATTCCAAGCGACCTTCCGCTGTCTGCATCTTCTGACTCAGCATCATGCCTCTGCGCCTCAGTGATGTGAGTTCCTCCTCTGTCCACCTTCTGGTCTAGACAGTCAACGTCTTTGTGTCCATCCTTTCCACATGTAAAACACGTGATAACTCCTCCACGTCCTCTTCCTCTACCTCGGGTACGAGGAAATGCATTAGCATCAGCATATTCACCTCGTTGATCAGTCTGTTTCCTCCTCGGCTCAACATAAGGCTGCCTTTGTTCAGTTTGTGGCTGCCTCTACTGTGAGGTTCCACCTCTCTCCAACTTACCCTGAGGTCTCTTCCAGTCCTCCTTGGGCTTCTGAATTCTTTCTTGGGCAACCGCCTTGGCTCTTGGCTGGCTTCTGCCTCGCCCTCGCTGACCCTGCTTATGGCTCAGCTTCTCTTCGGCTTTCAGAGCCATCTGGTACGCATCCTCAATTGCTCAGATGGTAACCATACTCAATTCATCTTGAATGTCATACCTAATACCATTCAGGTATCTTGCCACCTTTTCGTCATCACTCTCCCGATGACCAGCTCGGATATTGAGTCTATAAAACTCCTCGGTGTACTCTTTCACCATCATCAACTTCTATCTCAGGTTCTGCATGCGCCTGAACAGAGTGATCTGGTAGTCTCTGGGGATGAACTTCACCTTCATCTTGGCGATCATCCGATCCCAGCTCTTGATCTTCTATTTTCCTTTGCAGCGCCTATCAGCCTGCAACTCATCCCACCATAAGGCTGCATGTCCTTTTAGCTTGGTAGCATCATGCCTTATTTTCTTGTCCTCTTCGATATCCTCATAATCGAAGTAGGTGTCAAGTGCTCAGATACAATCCAGCAACTCTTCTTCATTTAGACTCCCCTCATAGACGGGAATGTCCATCTTGGTCTTTGAGCTCATTCTGGAGATGGCTCTAATCAACCTCTCTGTCGAGGCATCCTCTGCTGTGACTTCACCTTCAACATCGTGTCCAGCTTCCTCTTCCACCTCGAAATCACTGAACTCTACTGCACTAGCTCTGCGCCTTTGGGTGGTCTCCATTTCTTTGAGTCTCGCCCTGAGATCTCGTATCTGTCGTTCCATCTCTGGGTTCCCTGCTGGTCTACCCCTTCTTCGGGCGTCCTTGTCTTCATGATCAGGTGACTGCCTCTCTCTTCTCGGCGGCATGGTGTAATTCGCTGTCCCTGCTCAGAAAGCAAAGACTCCAAGCTCTGATACCACTCTGACGCAAGCTTCCCTCGGTGACAACTCGCTCCCACAAGGACCTTCTCTATTCTCCTCGGGAAGAGCGTGAAATGCTCCTCTACTTCCCCTCGGGAATCCTTAACCCACAGGTATTTCTATCGGCGATCTCCCCTTCGCAAATCGGGAAATCGGAACTCGCGTGTTCGCGAGTTCGATGCTCACGATGTCGGCCCTACAATTTCCCGAGCCTGAACACCGATGGTCAAAGGTCAACGCCTCCACTCGTCGGGGATTTTCCTATCAGGAAATTGGCGATTGTGGTGTCGTGATTCACTCGCCTCGCAAATCACCGAACCCCGAACTCCGATCTGATGCCACCTGTATCCCACTGACATATGTGGTCCCACACTGCCACGACACTTTGGGATTTCGCGGATCACGGATCCACGATGCAAGTGTTTCGTGGTATCGAAAACTCCGAACGCCGAACCCTGATATGATGGGATCTTACGCCACCTGTCCTCCCGACGATCGACGGTTCTGGCCAAATCGGGGAATCGCTACTCGTGATTCCAAAGAGTATGAAACTCTTGTTCCCACAAACCCCGATATGCCGATACGCGACGGCTCTTGGGTCCTTTCGGCACTCAAGGCTTAAACCCCTCGCTATTTTTCCCAGATCCGACGGTCTGCGGGACTTCACGTTTCTCCTCTTTGAATCCTATCCGTCCATTCTCCTTCCTTTGGGAATTCTTCCGTTCCAAAGCTATGACCTGTTTGAAACGTTTCCTGGGTCTATTCCCACAGCCTCGTGAAAGGAACTATCCCTCATGAGCTTAATTCCTCTGACTCCTTCAGAGACCTTTCACGCAAACTCCTTGCGTTCGACCTTCAAACACTCTCGAGTGTTGAACTCACCTGGACTCTTTGCACTCGCAACCATAGAAATCCTTCGTCTTCTGCTCAGACAACTGCTAAGACTTCTATTCCAGCCTGCACTTTCCCTGTACAGCTTCGATGAACCAATTCAGCTTCTGGGCAGATGACAACGAGTGTTTAACGGTCTAGCCTCCTCAACGCACTCTATGCGGAGGAATTCAACTGCACTCTATGCAGGAATCTCCTGGCTCAGACAGAGAAACAATTGAACTAATTGTTTTACTCTCTCACAGACTTCCCATTTACCATGAAATCACATACACATCATATAGAAAAAAAGCATAACAAGAAGAAAATATGCAACAGCATAATATCAACAACACACAGAGAATAATCACATCCATGAGATTGAATCAAAGTCTTCTTATTAATTCAATATCTGTACATGGAGATTCTTCATAGTTCTCTGCTCTGCTCTTCTTTCTCCTGTTTCTCAATTGAATGCTCTGAATACTAATGTTACAATGATACAAAGGAGGGTGCCTATATTCTGTTTGCCCTCTCGAATTCTACAACTATCAAATCTACAATTAATTTCTATCTATAGCATTAAAACCATTAAATGCCTCATCTACCTAAGGACGAGAGCTTAAAGGCTCAAGGTCCATTTACAATGTACAAGTTCACTTCATCACATCAACGCATTAATGTTTGGCGCAACCATATCAAGGTGTTTCAAAATTCAAAAAGAATTTTGCTGGCTTGTCCAGCTGTCTCTCCCTGCTCCATGCGCTGGCTCGCTTGATGAGTTGTAGATGCTCCTGCATCAATGTGCCACTTGTCAATGTTGTATTGGTCTTGTCATTGCCCAGTCACCCTGCTATCGTGCTACCACATGTCACTTTGTTGATGTCAGCAAGATGTCATGCTAACATCATCATTGACTTTTTCCAGTTGACTTGTTGACTTTTTAGTTGTCTGGGAAAATGATCAGAGTGTTATAAATCTCGCATACAATGTTTGTTTGAGAAAGTAAATATATGTTCGAAATCAGTGCAACAATCTGGTCGCAATGGAATTGGTTTCATTTGATTCCATGAAATTTCATTTTTGAGTCGTTTCTAGACCTGGGAAGCCTCCTAGATCTGATTCAGGATCAAACCTCTCCACTAAGGACCTTTTGGTCCCCAAAAGTTTATTGTTCAATCAATAATCTTGGGATAGGCCACTCGGCTTGTCATTTGTCTCTAAACTCTGTCCTTTGCACCTTCCTCATCAAGATCATTTGTATCACAATCATGAAAACTAGCAACACATTGTTAGCCATTTGAACCCTGTTACATCTTACTAATGCCACTATCATCCATATAGACAACAATACTAATGATAGCATCAAAAAGACAACTACAAATGAGTTGATATACTTGTAATATTTTGCACGGCATGAGCTTATCTTGAAGCATCCTATGATTGATTTTCCATTCAACAATCATTTCATGTTCTTTCTTAAGATCGATTACTTCATTTGAAAAAATTATTGGTTTGTTTCTTTCTTGCACTGCCTTCTCTAATTGTTCCATTGTTTGAAGTGTTTTATTTTCCTTAACATGATCAACATGAACCACATAATATTGACATGCTTTGGTTAATTGATATTGATTCTTTGTCCTGTAGAAGATTGCCTTTCGATCATATAAATATGGACTACCTAAGACCATCCCACATTCTCTTAATGTCACTACATCAAATGTTACGTCGTCCACATACTTAGATGAAATTGCAAATTTGATTGTGCACTTCTTTGTTATGTGCATTTGATGATGATTTCTTATCCATTTAAGTGTGTAAGGCTTATTATGTACTTGGATTTTTAGCCCCAATTTCTTAACCAATTCTTCTGAGATTAGATTAGATTGAGATCCACTGTCGATTAATGTGTCTATCTTAGTGTGTCATATGATTACCCTTATATGAAACAAGTTACTTCTACAATCATTGCCTTCACCAATTTTAACTGTCATACCAACGAATGAGTCCTTAGATTCGTCACCCGAATCTGATCCCAATTATGTGGGTTTTGTGGTCGTTGCTAGTGTATGCCTTCCACTCGTTTCTTTAAACCACTTTGGCCTCTTCTTGGGATGAAACTTCCAACATTTGTCCTCATCATGTCCCTCTTTCTTGCGATGCTTGCAAGAGGGATTCTCGTCCTTTCTTGCCACTGCATTTGAATTCTTTCCATGCCATTTCCTCTTGTCCTCTTTCCTTGAAGACGATGATTCCCCTGATACACCTTATTTTCCTACTTCAATGTATGTCTCTTGAACAGAAACCTCATCAAGGTTAGTGGGTCCAAACATCAATACAATGTTTCTAATAAGTGCAGGTAAACCTCTGATATACTTCATAAGGGTTGTTTTTGTGTGTAAAGGGATATCTAACATGAATTCCATTTTTCAAAAGCCATCTGTATACTCTTGCACTATTTGTCCTTTTCTTACTTTTAAAGATTTCCATTCAATTAATGCTTTTTCTTTATAACCCAAAGGATAGAATTGTTTCCTAAGTGCATAAATGAATCTTTTCCATGATGGAAATACATTACCCACTTGTTGTGTTCTGTTTTGCAACTTGTTCTTCCACTACATGAGAGTTGTACCTGGAAGTCTCAAAGATACCAACTTGATTTATGTGGCCTCATCCTTGATCTATTTCACATTGCAGAAAACCTCCATCTGCCTGAACCAATTGTCAAGTCTCTCTACATTAACTTCACCATCATATATGGGTAACTCAAATTTAACATCATTTTTTAATAGTGGAATTTCATTCTTATGTTTATGAACATGTTTCTTTGCATTAGATTTAGAACTTGAAACTGAAGAAGAAGGAGAATAAGGAGGTGATGATGGAGGTGAAGGAGGAATCTGAGGATGATCCTCCTTCTTCACTTTTTCCCTTTTAAGGTTCACCCAAAACTGGTCTCTTTTGTTCCAAGTAATCCTCTTACAAAACTTTCACCATCTCCGACATAGCAAGGAAATTTTTTTGAAACTCTTTCTCATCAAGAGAAAGTCTTGGTTCTGATGCCATCTTCTCCCTATGAGAATCTCTCTTTATCAACCTAATTAATGGATTATATGCAACAAGCTCACCTTCACCACGTTGTAGCTTTTCCCTGGTTAGCATGCAAAACTCAAACCCAAACGTCAACTAGCTCTAATACCACTTGATCTGAAAAGATCTTTTAATGGTTGTGGTTGAGTTATTTTTGAATGCGTTTATTAACCATTGAAGAAGCTAATGAAAGAGGATGAATGATCTGAAAATAGTGGGTTGACTTTTTATGCTATGAAAGCACCCTCTACTTCATAAAAATAAAACTTTACAGGACCTTGCTCCATGTGTTAAAATATGCAAGATAAATTATGTGCCAAGTTTATGCATCTTCTTTTAAATGATTATGTGTGAGGTCTTTGCAAGATTAAATATGTTTTTTTCATAAATACAACAACCAAAATAACTTGCAGCAAATAATAACCAACAAACACTCACAACAAGAACAACATGATAAAGGATTTCACCCCTCTCTGGGCTACGTCTCCTTGAGCCTCCATCAATGGACTTGGTTGTCTGGGATTAATTTGTCAAAAAATATTTTACAAGTTGCTACTCAACTCCAATGGAAATTTTGACTGTACCATTGGGTTCAGAATACAAAAAAACCCCAAAAATGACTAATAAAACTCTGAAAATGGATCATGGCTCATCCAGGCATGACCTCTTCTACATGTGGCCTTAAGCTTCCCTGATATTCTTTGTGGAAAAAACACCTATAAAAGTCCTCAAATGGATCCGAAACCTATCCCAAAGTGTTCAGAGCATAATATTTAGCCAAAAATATTTATTCAATCACAGAAAACAAACATAGGCTCATCTGAGCATGACCTCAAACAATGAGGGCTTCAAGCTCCCTGGAGCTCTTTGAAACTTCAATGGTTAAAAAACTGTAAAATAAGTTTTCAAATGGCTTTGAAAATAGTTCCAATGGATTCAAAACATCCAAAAACCTCTAGATGGGCTTTTACGACACCTCATTTGGCCAAAAAATGAAGAAGATAGGCATCCTGCCATTCTCTTCCTTCAAGCTTGTTGTCTCTGGTTCGCCAAAACGCACCTCTGTGTGCTCAACCAAGAACACGCTCAAAAACTTGTGCTAAAACCTAGCACATGTTCATAACCGCAAAAAAATTTCATATTGTAGGATGGTTAGGGTGCACCCAGCCCCTAACCGCCAAGGCCGAGGTCGTGTGGTCCTCCATACGACCGCGCTCTCAAACAAAAAGGGATAAGTTTTTTTTCAAACCAATGGTTAAATGCCACTTTTCGGGTGCATGGTTAAACCATTTAAACCAAATCCAAACTCCCCCGCACGCAAATAGACATGGTCATATGTGCATACGACCGGGCTGTGGTGTTGTAACCATTAAAAATATCCAACCCCGCGCACAATCCGTGAAACCACCGGTCATATTATAACCGCGGGCTCCATTTGAAATACATATTCACACCTCTCTGTATATACAATGGTCATATGGTACACATTACAACCGTGGGTTGGGTCTAAGCCCCAGCCCGACCCCCCACCGAAATGTAAACCATTCAAACATAAATATATATTTAAACATATGATTGTTAAGAACCATAGTGTGGTGCGTTGGTTGGTCAGACTTTGTTAAAGATTTTGATAGTGGGAGGAGGTCTGGGGTTCGATCCCCATGGACTCCATTATATTTTAACCAAACAACCATTACCATGGTGCCACGTGGAAGCCCATGACTAGGCCACATGGCACCTCTCCATTTGCCCATTAAATGCCATGTGTCGAAACACCATTCGTCCAAAATATGCCAATAAATGAATTCCATGTCACTTGCCACATCAGTGGTCGTACCTCTGCCAATCCAACTCTGTCATGTCATCATACAGACATGCCACGTCATCATCCATACGGACTGTATAGTCAACCCATTTTTTTTTCTTGTTTGGCGATTCAAATAGATCATGATATCTCTCTCATACGACATCCGTTTGAACCCAAATGAGTTGCGTTGGGTTCGTGACGATGAGGGCTACGCACTTATTCGTTTTGAGGAAATTATGAGAACTTTGATTTTCAGCTAAATTTTGACCCCTGGTCTAGATTTTGATCAATGAAGATAAGAGAATTATATCACAGCCATAAACTCATATATAGAACTAAACATAAGAAATAATAACAACAAACCATAACAAGATAAGTTATAATGGAGTTTGGCACAAAATTGCCTACGTCTCTGGGCCTTTGTCTCAGTGGGGGAGGCTTTTTTATTAATTCTTCAATTATTTCAAAGTACATAAAAAGTACATCAAATGGATCTCATACTGGTCTCACTATTTTCTACTCAAACTCAAAAATCCAACACAACTGACGGCACTGAAAAAGACTGAGTGTGGCTCCCAGAAATGGCCCACAAGCGTCTTCTCCTCAACCGCTTGCCTCCATAAAAATGGCATTGTCTTGGATTTGCTTCAGCATAACTCTGATTTGAATGTCCTCCATGGCCTCAAATAGGCCTGGTTTTTATATATCTAAAGTTTTTTTATCATTCCCCAACTTCCTCCCAAAATCTGGGCTGAAAAAGAGCCCACTATCCCCCAAAAATGGGCAAAATCCCCCAAATTTGCATAAAAAATTCATATACTAAAGTTAAAAACCCACTCTGAAACTAAATTGTAGACTATCCCCCAAGTGATTGGCGGGAACACCTAGATTTTAGTCATATTCACTATATGGCCAAGTGCTAGCCCAAAGGGCTGTGCGCTGACCCCTTAGCTCGAAACATAGGGTCATGTGGTGGTTAACCATATAACTGCACCCTTAAAATGCACCAACAACAAGTGGTTAAGGATTGAGTATATGTCAGAGGTGCTAACCAAAATGCACCCTTTGAGTTGATGGTTGAGAATTTATACAAATGTGTCGCACCCCTGGTCATATGCCTTGACAAGAAACCTCGGGCTGGGGCTTGTCCTCAGACCCCTTTTGCGCCACTTTACACCATGAAACACTTTAATTAAATTAATGTGGGTTTGGTACATTAATAAATAAGGTGGTGTGATGGAATTTGGTCATTTCTCAAAGCTTTGTTCGACCAATAGGTCATGGGGGCGAAACCCATGGACCTCCAAAAATTTTTAAGCTTGCCACTTCGACTGATGACTGGGTGCCACGTGGTTGCGCATGCCTGGGCCACGTGGCACCACCACATTTAACCAACAACATGACATGTGTTGGTACTATATTGGTCCACCATGTGTTAGTTGTCAACACGGTATTGGTCCTATCACTATCTAGTGACCCTGTTGTTGTCCTGCCATATGTCATTTTGTTGTTGTCAACATGACGTCATGCTGACATCATCAATGACTTTTTTCAGTTGACCTGTTGACTTTTTAGCTATAATGGAAAACAATCACACTGCGATAATGCTTGCATACAACATCCATTTGAGAAAGTAAATATATGTCTGGAATTATCACAATGATCCGGTCGCAATGGAATTAGTTTCATTCGATTCCGAGAACTTTCATTTTTGAGCCTTTTTTGGACCTAGGAAGCCTCCTGGATCCGATTCTAGATCACACCTCCCCACTAAGGACCTTTTGGCTCCCAAAAGGTTACTGACCAGTCAACAAGATCGAGATAGGCCACCCAGCTTCTCCTCTGTCTCTGAACTCTGTCCTTTGCACCTTCCTCATTAAGATCAACTATAAGAAAATCGTGACAACTGACAACATATTGTTAGCCATTTGAACTATGTTACGTATTATTGAAGCCACTATCATCCATGTAGACAACATTACTAATTATAGCATAAAAAAGACGAATGCAAATGAGCTAATATACTTGTAATATTTGCACAACATGAGCTTATCTTGAAGCATCCTATGATTGATTTTCCATTCAACCATCACTTCATGTTCTTGCTTAAGATTGATTACTTCATTTGAAACAATTATTGGTTTTTTTCTTGCTTGCACTGCCTTCTTTAATTGTTCCATTGTTTGAAGTGTTTTATTTTCCTTAACATGATTAGCACGAACCACATAATCTTGACTTACTTTGGTTAATTTATATTGATTCTTTGTCCTGTAGAAGATTTCCTTTCGATCATATAAATATGGACTACCTAAGACTATTCTACATTGTCTTAATGGAACTACATCACATGTTACCTCATCCACACACTTAGATAAAATTGTAAATTTGATTGTGCACTTCTTTGTTATGTTCATTTGATGATGATTTCTTATCCATTTAAGTGTGTAAGGCTTATGATGTACTTGTGTTTTCAACCCTAATTGCTTAACCAATTCTTCTCAGATTATAGTAGATTGAGATCCATTGTCGATTAATGTGTCTATCTTAGTCTGTCACATGATTACCCTTATATGAAACAAGTTACTTCTACAATCAATTCCTTCACCAATTTTACTTGTCATACCAACCAATGAGACCTTATATTCGTCACCTGAATTTGATCCCAAGTCCGCGGGTCTTGTTTTCGTTGCCACTATTTGCCTTCCCTTATTTTCCTTGAACCACTTTGGCCTCTTCTTGGGATGTAATTGCCAACATTTGTCCTCATCGTGTCCCTCTTTCTTACAATGCTTGCAAGAAGGCTTCTCGTCCTTTCTTGCCACTGCATTTGAATTCTTTCCATTCCATTTCCTCTTGTCCTCTTTCCTTGAAGATGCTAATTCCCCTGATACACCTGCTTTTCCTTCTTCAATGTATGTCGCTTGAACATAAACCTCATAAAGGTTATTGTATTCAAACATGAATACAATTTTTCTAATATGTGTAGGTAAACCTCCTATATACTTCATAAGGGTTTCATGTGTATGTAAAGGGATATCTAACATCAATGCCATTTTTCGAAAGCCAATTGTATACTCTTGCACTGTTTGTCTTTTTCTTACTTTTAAATATTTCCATTCAATTAATGATTTTTCTTTATAACCCAAACAATAGAATTGTTTCTTAAGTGAAAAAATAAAGATTTTCCATGATCGAAATACATTACCCACTTGTTGCATTCCATTTTTCAACTTTCTTTGCCACCAGACGAGAGTTGTATCTTCAAGTCTCAAAGATGCCAATTTGATTTGTGTGGCCTCATCCTTGATCTGTTGCACACTACAGTAAACCTCCCTCTGCATGACCTAGTTGTCAAGTCTCTCTACATTAACTTCACCATCATATATGGGTAACTCAAATTTAACATAAAGTTTTAATAATGGAATTTCATTCTTATGTTTATGAACATGTTTCTTTGCATTAGATTTAGAACTTAAACTTGAAGAAGAAGGAGAAGAAGGAGATGATGATGGAGGTGAAGGTGGAATCTTAGGATGATCCTCTCCTTCTTTAAATTTTCCCTTTGAAGATTCACCCAAAAATGGTCTCTTTCGTTCCAAGTAATCATCGTACAAAACTTTCACTAGCTCCAACATAGCAAGGAAAGTTTTTTGAAACTCTTTCTCATCAAGAGAAAGTCCCTCTTATGATGCCATCCTCTCGCTATGAGAATATCTCTTTCTCAATCCAATTAATGGATTCTTTGCAAAAAAATCTCCTTCACCACACTGTATCTTTTCCCTGGTTAACATGAAAAAATCAAATCCAAATGTCAACTAGCTCTAATATCACTTGATCCGAAAAGATATTTTAATGTCTCTAGTTCAGTTATTGTTGCATGCATTTATTAACCATTTAAGGAGCTAATGAAAGAGGATGAAGATAAGAGAATTATCTCACATCCATAAACTCATATACATAACTGAACATAATCAATAATAACAACAAACCATAACAAGAGAAGTGATAATGCATTTCGGCACAAAATTGCCTATGTCTTCGTGCCTTTGTCTCAGTGGGGGAGGATTCTTTATTAATTATTCAATGCTTTCAAAGTATATAAAAATTACATCAAATGGATTCCATACATGTCTCATCGTTTTCTTCTTGACCTCAGAAATCCAACACAACTGACAACGCTGAAAAAGACTAAGTGTAGCTCCCAGAAATGGCCCGCAAGTGTTTGCTCTTCAACAACTTCCCTCCATAAAAATGGCTTTGGCTTGGATTTTCTTTAGCATAACTCTGATTTGAATATCCTCCATGGCCTCAAATAGGCCTTATTTTTATAGATCTTATGTTGGTTATCATTCCCCAACTTCCTCCCAAAATTTGGGCTCAAAAAGAGCCCAATATCCCCCAAAAATGGGCAAAATCCCCCAAATCTGCATAAAAAAATAATATACTAAAGTTAAAAACCCACTCTATAACTAAATTATAGACTATCCCCCAAGTTATTAGCATGCACACCTAAATTTCGGTCATATGCACTGATATGGCCAAGCGTCAGCCCAAAGGGCTGTGCGCTGGCCCCTTAGCCCACAACATAGGGTCATGTGGTGGTTAACCATATAATTGGGCCCTTAAAACGTGCCAACAACAAGAGGTTCTAACCAAATTGTTCCCTTTGAGTTGATGGTTGAGCGGTTATACAAATGCGTCCCACCCTTGGTCGTATGCCCTGAGAAGAAACCTCGTGTTGGGGCTTGTCCTCAACCCCCTTTTGTGCCCATTTACACCATGAAACAATTTAATTAAATTAATGTGGTTTGGTATATTAAGAAATAAGGTGGTGCATTGATATTTGGTCATTTCTCAAAGCTTTGTTCGGCCAATAAGTCATGGCGTCGAAACCCATGGACCTCCAAAAATTTTGAAGCTTGCCACTTTGACTAATGACTGGGTGCGACGTGGTTGCCCATGCCGGGGCCATGTGGCACCACCACATTTGACCAACCACATGCCACGTTTTGGTACTATATTGGTCCACCATGTGCCACTTTTCAACGTGGTATTGGTCCTGTCACTGCCCAGTCACCCTGTTATCGTGCAACCACATGTCACTTTTCTAATGTCAGCAAGATGTCATGCTGACATCATCATTGACTTTTCCCAGTTGACTAGTTGACTTTTTAGATGTTTGGGAAAATGATCAGAGTGCGATAAATCTCGCATACAATGTTCGTTTGAGAAAGTAAATATATGTTCGGAATCAACGTGAAGATATGATCACAATGGAATTGGTTTCAGCTGATTTAGAGAACTTTCATTTTTTATCCTTTTCTGGACCTGGGAAGCCTCTTGGATCTGATTCTAGATCTCTAGTGCATATTTTGTGTTTGTATATACCTTTTATGCCATGAGAGAGGCTCTAGGGAAATCTTATTAAAAAACCACTGTTGAGTCATTTTATGCTACTTTGATTAGGGGGGGAGAGAAGCTTGTACAACTTGGAGTGATCAACACTACAGGTACCTCCAACAAAGCCTTAGTCACCCAGTAAAAATATAAAACCAATAATCCAATGAAGAAACACCCTCGCTAAAAAAACAAACAACATAAGGGTCCCAAACCCACTCAGACAACTTCAGCTCCTAATGGTGACAAAGGAGAAAAATATAAAAATAATAAGACTTACAGACATTGCAACTTTTGTGACAAATATGGTCATAATGAGTCCAAATGTTTCAAGACAATGGCATCTTTAGAAGCAACAATGAAGAAGCACAACATCACTATTGATTCTACTTCTTCGTCTTCTTCTCATGGACATGCACTTTCTGCTTCTGGTTTCTCCTTCAACACAACTTCTACTTCTTCTTTTGATGAGTGGATTATTGATTCTGGAGCATCTTATCATATGGCTAAGGATAAAGACATATTTTCTTCTCTAAATGAATGTAACACCAAGAAATATTTGTTGGTGATTATAGATCTCTTAGCATTGTGAAATCGTGAACAATTCAAGTAGATAATGGTCATTTGAATGATGTATTATGTGTTCCAATTCTTTCTTGCAACCTTCTATCAATATATCAAATCACTCATTCAAGTGAAGATAAAATCATAGAGTTTTCACCTCACCAAGTTGTAATCAAGGATCTAAAATATCCTAAGCATGTTCTTGCAATTGGAATTCTTGTTAATATTACCAAGTTGTACAAGTTTGAAAACTTTAGGTCATCATATTTTTCATCAATTTTTGTTGCTCATAGAGATGACTTCAGAAAAATTTGGCATGAGCGGTTTGATCATCTCAACTATCTCTCATTTCAGCAACTATGTAATCAACATATGGTGACTGGACTTCCTCCTGTTTCATGCAGAGATGGTGTTTGTTCCGGTTGTGTTCTCGACAAACATCATTAGGACAGTTTTTACAAACGTGCCTCTTGGCATGCGCCAGGTCCTTTGCAACTTGTTCACGGTGATTTGTGTGGTCCAATTTCTACTCATTTTTTTGGGTGCAAGTATTTCTTAACTTTCATTGATGACTTTTCCAGACTGTTGACGGGCGAAATTGACCGTCCGTCAACTGGGAGAGTGGAACCGGTCCGGGGTTGTCTAAATAACCCAAGCTGTTTGGAATGGACCACCTTGACGAGTTTAACGGCTCCGTTGGCCGCTGTAAGGTCTTTTAAGAAAACCAAAGAGAAACTAATCTAAACTAACTAAAAAAAAAAACTAACTAAACTAAATAAACAAACTAAAACTAACTAAACTAACTAACAAACTAAACAAACTAAACTAATTAAACTAAACAAAGGAAACTAAACTAATCTATCTAAAACAAACTACTAAATTAAACTAACTATTCTAACTATTATATACAATCTACTAATTACTATTATAATAACTCAAATCAACTATTTAATTACTAGCTGCAATATTACTTATTCACAAATGTACATTATAAACAATCTACAAATTTAATTAAAACTTGCAAAACTCATGTATTTTCTGCCCTAAGATAGCCAGGAATCTCTTTTTGATTTTTTATATTTTATGAAAAAGAAATAAACATTACTGAAATTAAACAATCTAATATATTTACTGAAATTAAACAATCTAATATAAATCTATTTAAACTTAAATCTAAACTGAACTACTTAATGAAAACAACAAAGAAAAGATTAGTTGACCTGGAAGCGCTCCTAATTTGTCCCGTGTGTGATGACTCTGAAGCTGGTCGAAGGAAGTAAACTCACATCGAATTGGTTCAATAGCTTCTCGTAAATGATCAGCTGAGCTGCTCTTCAAGTTGGTTTGCAGGACAAACAAGACATAAAAATTACCATAACAACTATAAGATGTATAAATCTCTGCAATAAGGGAAACCTGTTATGCAAGAAATTTATATTTGATAATTCAATCAATGAAGAAGATAAACCTGTCATTCACAAACTGAACTAACAATTGTTATGTCTTTTATATATTTGGAAGAGACAAGATGATGGATTACAGTGATTAAAATTATATCATTTGCACGTGATCTAGATAGCTAAAGTAGTCATAAATCAGAGACAAAGTGATATACAAAACATGAAACAAAATGTTGATATATTGAAAAGCTAAAGCTGTGACAAAACATCAATTCTGCTCCAGTCTGCATTAGAATTCCATATCCTTGTTCTCCCACGAATGAGGATCTCATTATTACAAAAATCATAAGTATATATAAGTTTCTCCACAGGGTAAAACATCCATGTGGATAATATCAAAAGATTTTACATAATCTGGGAAAAATCCCCAAAATCACCTAAACTAGGAAATGAAATGCAAGTGAAATCTTGGAAAAATCCCCTAACTGCTCATAAACTCAATTGCAATTTTGAATTTACCTGCAATAGAACACAAATATCAAATTAGAAAGATATTTCAGTAACAAAATAATAAAAAATTGATTCTACAGACTTAGCTACAGAATCATCTGATTCTGTAGCTAGTCTAAAATAACATATAAAATCAGATAGAAATCAAATGAAATCTTTTTAAAACAATCCAATTTAATTTGCTTTTAATAAACATTAAAATCGAATTACTAATGGTTCAAGCAAATTTATCACTCAAATCAAACCAAATCGAAAAGAATGCAATCAAAACAGGATAAGAATGTTTATGTTTTTAAATTGCCATTAAATCGGGTCAAATAATAACCACACTGTTTCATATCAAAATGCAATTACAAGTAAATCGCATTGTATTCAAAATCGATTCGTTATAATCGAACATAATCACAATCGATTGGTTACGGCTGTGCATAAAATTCACATTGGGTTAATCAAAAACCAAACTGTTACGACTATGGTCAAAACAAAACATGCATAACAATATCCACAATTTTTGCCAATGTTTTTGGTCGCTGAGTGTCATACAGTTAACCGATAGGACCAAATAGCAATCACAACCGTCACTGACTCGTTATAGTCATAGCAATAAATTGATATCATTCAATCATGTGTAAAAATAGGTAACTATTTCAGTTGTAAAATTAAATCATACTTAATGAGTATAGACCCAACGAATCTTGTTATCGATCATCACTCAATCAACATACAAGAGCGCGATTGAATCAACAGAATTCATAACATAAAATGGGTGAATAATCGAAACGAATGTGGCTGAGTTTAATTATAGAAACAAATCGTAAGACTCGATACAGTTAATTTCATTCCTCAAATCGAATTCAAACCATATATTTGTTGCAATCTGACAACATGATCAAAACAAAGCAATCCGAATCGATTTGGTTGGGTATAACAGCTACGATTCATATCTATTCGCAATTTGGTCATGTAATACGAGGATGGTATTCGAATTGGTCAAAAATACAGGATATACAATCACAACAATTAGCCATAATTGCTAACCATATCGCAAAGAATATAACCAATTCGAAATGAGATATTGAATGTGTTTAAAATTGGAATACCAAAACATCTTGTGTTTAGAAAACATTAACAACTGAGATTATCAACAGAGCATTCGATTGAAGCCAGTTTAAAACAAATCAAATCTATCTCAAGATCACTCGAATCAAAACCAAATCCAATGAAAATTGATTTATCAAAACTAAATTATATACAATAGTGCATGCTTGTGTGACAGAGAAAATCCACGGTGTGAACAGAGTTCATGATTATGTCATATAAATAGGTGAAAGTCATACCAATGAAGTTGTTCGAGCTACGCCAATCTTGAATTGACGAATGTTGTTGCCGACTCCACGTTCTTAAACAAAATCGAACCTGTTGTTCGCTGCTTCTTATCAGTGGATGTCATATTACCCTTTTGATTAGAGAGCTTGGCAACCTGATCCTCCAGAGCATGAATTCTAGATTGCAGCATTGGCACATCAATGTAATACCTTTCCAGCCATGTGCCACACTGATCACACGGTGGAGAAGCTAGTTGAGATAGAAAAGGAGGGGGTTTCGACGAGTCACCAGGGGTTTCACAGGGCATTTTGATGCCGGGATAATTTGGATCATTTAGCAAACAAGGTGGTAAGTTCTTCACAAAATCATATGCGGGTTTATCACACAGACCTTCAGAATAGGGATACTCGCTTGCTAGGTAGCGTTCAATCTCTGAGTCAGAATCTTCACTTATCATGACAGGGTCAGGGTTGATAGGAATTTTCGGTTTGTTTCTTGCCATGCGAGAGATTAATCAAGTGTTCTTCTTGCCTTTAGAATTGGCAATGGGTTTGGTCTTGGGATTTTTAGCCACGGGTTTAACATTCTCCACATCCTCGGTGACAGAATTGGGTAGGTCAGTAGGTTGCTCGGGCAGGGGTTTGGGTAGCAGGGCACTGTAAGGAATAGGGGGTACTGATTTGCACTCGCTCACCACAGGTTTGTCAACCTGTGGTGGGCTTGACTCATCAAAATTATTGCATTTAAGAAAATCATTCCAACAGTCCCGACATAACCCCAAATGAAAAACCACAAGCATTTTGATTAACCCAAAATGAAATAGGTTGTTCTCTGCCTGGTTTCGTTTGTACCTTTTGGACATTTTAAACAGACTCCTATGCAAGTAGTAAGGCATATTAAGTTCATAGCCTATGAAAACCATAAGTAGCCGAAGGTGATACAAGAAAACGAAACCATACCGGCCCTCGCATGTGATGAATTGCTTGGTTACCATCAGCAAGTCGTGCCATCGTTGCTTTAGCATGTTTGCGGGAAAACCTTTGTCACAGGAGTTCACTCTTCATGACTGAAAGAGTAATGTCCATGGGACATCCTCCACTTTACAATTTTTCGACCATCTCTGTCCAACAGCAGGCAGACCGGTGGCTAGACTGAGAAATTTCTCCTCAATTTCCAATTGCACATACCCAACTTTGGCTCGGCAGCCATCGAAGGTTAATGCAAATTGCCGAGCCACGCTAGGGTTATAAGCATCAAACTTTCATATGAATGAGAGCCATCTAAATTACTCAAGGTCACTGTAAGCACCATCAAACATTAACAATGCCTGGCAGCCATTGGGTTCAGCCCTCACGACTGGAGCCATGGTTCGGGCTCATGGTAGGGTTTGGATTGAACACAATCAACACACAGGAGCGAGGTCGTTTGGGATTAACAGCTGCAAGTGCTCAAAGGGAAATGAATCAATATGCACGTTCGAAGGTGGTGGGTTAGTTCACTGCCATGAAAAACATTAATGGCACAGTACCATCCCTGTTCAATAAATCATAACCAACATTAACATTATTCGGCCAACCCAAGGTTTAAACGGTGGACAATTATATCAATGTGCCAATGTATAGTTTGAAACCACGATCGTTCAACGTAAAATCAAACCCATAGTTTAAATATGCGCTTGTAATAATTCAAACCAATGTTATTGCAAAATCCAAAAGCTTAATCAATGCGCCATGTATATAAATCCAAACATTTCCATTCAACACGAAATAAAACTCATGCACTTGTTACATAATCCAATGTTTTGATCAAAGTTTTTCAAAACAAGGTGACAATAGACAAAATCGATTAAGCCAAAATCTTTAAAATCATAAGGATTACATTATATAAAAACCTTTAATCCACCATGACCCTTATATAATCAAGTATAAATCATAAATTTGCATGCTCAAAGCCTTATCAATTAAATCAAAGTCAAGTTGCGCAATCAGAGCGATAATAGGCAAATGGACATAGTTTTGAAAATAAACCAAAGGTAAGTACCAATCAGCATATCAATGAGTAGATCATGACAATTCAAATAACAATGGAGGATTTTTCACGCTTTCAGTCGTGAAAACTAAATTAAAACCAATTTGCAAATGTTGCTTGAAATGAAAACATCGTCTCTTTGCAAGATGCGACAGAAATTTGAAGTTCAAGAGACATAGGTGTAGGCAGCTTTTTAGGGCAATTGAAAAAATTGAATTGGCTGCCAACGATGGCGACACACTGGGAGAAGAAGTTATCTCTGTCGAAAGAAACAAATTCAGATTAGGACAGCAAAGAAAAATTCAACTCAAAAACAACAACTAGAAAATCGTACAAACATCATCATTTACTATCTTTTCCAGCGATGTTTTAAAGATGCAAACTAATAACAGTCTTAAGATCAACAAGTCACGATGTTAATGATAAAATATTCAATACTGTTGGCATGGCCACTGCTTCCAGTAGGCGTCCATATCCTCGACAGGGTTGCCATTTAACCCACTCAGACGTCTGTATCCTGTCAAGAAGTTCTAGATTAGAGTACAGGACTTTTTAAGAGGTTTCTTATAATTTTTTACAGATTTTCATTTACCCGACATTGCTTCGCTGCCAACAGGCCTTTTCAGTACCCTGGCGAAGTTGTCTTGGTGCCATGCTTGCATTTACCCGCTGCCAACGGACCTGTTCAGTATCCCGGCGGGTTTACAAGCACTTCCCACAGCTCTTATTAATAATTTTGTTTTTCTTTTGTGAATAGCTGAGTGGGGTGACGCTGAAAGTCTTGATATTTTAACATATTTTTTCAGACCTCATCAGAATTTTTTAACACTGTCCTTTATTCAATTCTAGAAATGTTTTATTTCTAAAACAACTTGCTATGATAGGGAGACATCCTTTTGAGTCATTCCTTTACGGAAAAGGGATAGCGTAAAAAGATAAAGATAATCATGACAAACTTCACTCAGAGATTGAAATCAGTAAACTTCTTTCAAACAACAAAATTTTCCAACATAAACATTATTTTTAGAAATATATCACTGATGTTCATACAATATTTCAGAAGTTATTTCAGCGAAGAATTTTTTTTATGATCTGAATTTGAATTGCTCAGTACATAGGCATGCATATCTTTCGAAAACACCAAAAAGAAATTAATCAATCCAAATCAAAATCAAAACAGGAAAGCCAAAAAATGCAAACCAAAGAAGTATTTACATAATATACAAGGGTAGTAATCAAGCAAAGTATCTTTTCAGGGCTTGGCCATTCACCAAGTAGGTGTCAAGCTGCCCTTCAAGATTCTGCAATCGAAAGGAACTAGGAACAAACTTTTCAGCAATCAAAAATGGTCGAAGCCACAAATTTTGAAACTTGGTATGCTCACCCTTTCCTTCGTGTGGTTTGTCCCACTTTAAGATGAGATTACCTACTTCAAAATTCCTATCAGAAGCAAAACTAGAATCGAACCAGCTTTTAATCAGTTGTTGATGTTGATCTAACTTACACTTAGCTTGGGTTCTTACTTCTTCTAACTTCATCAAAGCGTTAATACGGCTTTCTAAAGGGGGACAATCTTCTTCTTGAACTTTTTGTGACAATTGAAGCGAAGGAAGAAGAATGTGAGGTTGTAGAATGGATTCTCTGCCATAAACCAGAAAAAAGGGAGAGTTACCTATAGCAGCTTTGGGTGTTACCCTATCATCCCACAGTGCATTCAACAGTGCATTGTGCCAATTCTTGTGATTTTCAGCCACAGTTCTCTTGATAATTTTGATCAAGTTCTTGTTTGTTGATTCTGCTAAGCCATTACCCTGAGGGTAGTAACTAGCAGAATACTTCAACTTTATTCCTTTCTCTAAGGCGAACTCACTCATCTCAAGAGAAGAAAAGTATGAAGCATTAGCAAAGACTAGACAATCAGGGATACCAAAACGAGTGATGATATTCGAGTTTAGAAAAGTGATCACCTGAATTGTGTTAAAAGTTCTTAGCACAGCGGCTTCAGACCATCGAGTAAAGTAATCAGTGGCTGTCACAATATACTTGTGATGTTGTGAGGATGGAGGGTTAATAGGACCTATGATATCAAGGCCCCATTGCTGGAAAGGAGAATCGACTGTGACGGGTTACAAGGGGAAGACTTGTTTTTGCAATCGCCCTGATGCTTTCTGACAAATGATACATTTACGTCACAAGGCATGGGTGTCCCTAAAAAGTGTAGGCCAGTAATAACCGGCTCTTAAAACATTATGAGCAGTGGTGTCACCACTGAAGTGACCACCAGCTTCTCCTGCATGCAACTCAAGCAAGACTCTTTCTGCTTCGTCCTTTTCAAGACAACACATTAGTACGCCATCGAAATTCTGACGAAACAGTATACCATTGACTAGATGAAAGGAGGCGGACTTTAGTCTTAACGCTCTTCTTTTGGCGGGGTCAAGGTGACGGGGTGCTGACCCATGTTCAAGACAAAATCTAATATCGTCGTACCAAGGACTTACGAGGTTTTGTGCGCAACAAACCAAACTCTGATTGCGTTGTTCTAGGTATGACGTATCACTATCTTCTTGTTGTTTGGTTTCTGAATCAACAACCAACTTACACAATCCTTGGCCTCTCACAATTTGTGCTGGGGTAATCTCTAAGTCATACTCCTGCAAGGAGGTGACCCAGTTGGCTCTTTTCTCTCCTAACTCCTTTTGCACTAACAAGTTCCTTACGGCAGGGTAGGGGACAATGACCTTTGTTCTTGACTTTAAAAGATATGACTGGAAATGCTTAACTGCCTTGAAGATAGTGTAGGCTTGTTGATCAACCGCTGGGTAGTTAAGTTCAGCACCTTTGAAAGTAGAGCTCATAAAGGCGATAGGTACTTCATTGTTCTCAGAATTCTTCTGAGTTAGGACTGCGGCATAGGAACGATCAGAGGCAAAAGTATACAGTGTAAAGTCTTGAGAGAAATCAGGGCTCATGAGAGACGGAGCGTCAATTATGGCCTTCTTAATATCGTTAAAAGCTTGGTTTTCAGTAGGTCCCCAGTGATATTGGGTGTCTTTCTTAATCAGGTTCTGGAGAGGCCTGACCATTTCGGAGAAACTGGGGACAAATCTTCTCACGAAATTGATCTGGCCTAAGAAGGACTTAATGGATTTTTTGGAGGTAGGCGGGGGAAGTTTAGCAATGACTTGAGTCCTCTCAGGGTCAATAATCATTCCATCACTAGACACAATGAATCCTAGTAATTTACCCTATTCTACTGCAAAGATGGACTTCTTGGGGTTCAAGGAGATGCCGAATTTACGACATCGTAGCAGAACGGCTCGTAAGTGAGTTAGATGATCGTCTTTGTTTTTAGAATAAATGGTTACATAATCTAAGTAGACTACTATGGAGTGATTGATTAAGCCTATGAAAGCAATGTCCATTGCTCTCTGAAAGGTAGCACCGGCGTTAATCAATCCAAAAGTCATTTTGCGATAAGCATAAGTTCCCCACGGGGTACGAAAGGTAGTTTTTAATTGGTCTGGTGGAGACATCAAGACTTGGTTGTATCCAGAGAAACCATCCAGTAAGGACAACCTCTTGGAACCAAATACTTGTTGTAAGATCTGTTCCATGGGAGGGACAGGATAATTATCTTTGTCAGACGCTTTCTCGAGGTTTCGAAAATCGACACAAAGTCGAATTTCCCCGTTTTTCTTCTGCACTGGGATGAGGTTGGATACCCATTGAGTGTGTCTAACAGGAAAAATTATTTTAGCACTTAGGAGTTTATTCAATTATTTTTGAATGGTCGGTTCTAACTTAGGATGCATTTTCCTCAGTTTCTGTTGGAAGGGTAAGGTTTGGGACTTCATCGGGATGACATGCTGTATAATATGGGGATCAAATGTCTTAAGATCATTGTAAGTCCAAGCAAAGACATCCTTGAATTCTTTAAATAATTTAACAAACGAAGCTTTTTCTTGTCTAGAACAACCCAAGCCTAAGTTGATACACTAAGGATTTTCGCTAGTCCCTAAATTTACCTTCTCATAAGACAATGAGGAACTGTTGGTTTTGCAATTGACCGTCTTTTTAAACTTATCTTCAAAATCATAAAACTTTTCTAGTCTAACAACAAATTTGGGTATAAGATTTACCATGTCTGATAGAGCTTCAGGAGATTTCGGATTAGGTATTACCGTAAAGTCGTGCAAATTGTCATCGTGCGTTTGTTCATATATCACTACGCTTTGAAAGGTTTCTTCCATGTGCAGAAAGTTAATGATCTGTTGATCATCGTCAAATACTCTCCAGTTTTTGATATTGTCAGGAACCGATGGTCGAAACAATAGCTCCATGGAGAAAGCGTTCGGGGATAAGCCATCTGCAGGAAGAATTTTATAGGCAACATTAGCTAATAGATTTGCTTCAGCATTATTTGATCTAGGAATGGAATTTATATTAAAAGTAGAAAATTTGTTCATTAAACTCCATACCTCAGACTGGTAACACTTGAGATGAGGGGAAAGACAGTGTATAGAATCTCTCACCTGTCTAACCACTATCTCAGAGTCGCCGAATACAATCAGATTTTGAATGTGCATATCCAAGGCTTTTCTGAGACCTTGCAATAAAGCCTCATATTCTGCGATATTATTAGTACATTCAAATTCTAGTCTACAAGCCAATAACGTCTTGTTACCTGCCGGATCGATAATGATGCAGCCTACACCAGCTCCTTCTTTAGACTTGGAACCGTTGAAATATAGAGACCAAATTTGATTTACATCAGGTTCACAGGACTGTTGCATAGAAGTTGTTGGTTGCGTACATGCTAGGATCTCGGACTGCTGTTCTGGATTGTTGATAGGTGAAACTTCAGCCATGAAATTTCCGAAGTAGGTGTCCATCCCTTTGACTTTAGGTGGATTAACAGGAGGTGTCTATGGTTCATTAGGATCGTTCAAGTCTGTGACCGTGAAATTGAGGTAACGCTCACGATTCACTCTGATCTTGTTGGGCTTACTGTTTTCTGGAAGCCATAAGTGAGACCAATCCGTTGCGAAGTAACCTTGTAGCTGCTCCGACCAGTCCCTGCTAAAAAATAGACCATATACTTCTGGAATATCCACCACAATTATATCAATAACTTGATGAACCTTTGGGTTAGACGATAATCTAATCAATGCATTTTTTAGTTCGCCTATAACTTTAATGTCTGATCGATCAAGTTGTATGATTTTCAAATAAGAGGGTTCTACTTCAGTGTTAATCTTTTGGCGGACTGACCAAGGCATCACATTGGACGATTCTCCTGAGTCAACCATACAATTATGCACATTTCTGTTGAAGATTTCGAAAGTTAAAAGAAAAGGAGGTGCATTCTTACGAGTATTCAAAATGGTAGCTTGCGTTTTATTACTCGCAGTTTCTAAGACTACTTTATCTGAATTATTTACACTATTTACATTGTTATTTACATTGTTATTTACATTATTTATAAGAGTTACAGGAAGGCTTCCTTTATCTTGAGGATCAGGATTGTTTTTAGTGGAAGTCTTCTGTGGCACTTTGCTTTGCACAACCTTATTGTTGTTTGAACTACCATTCTTGCCATTTTCTGAAATATTTTGCAACATCTTTTGTAACAAAAATGGAAACTTCAACAACTCATAAATAGAAATGTTAGCCCTTAATTTCTTAAGATCTTCAACAACATCATAATCTAATTTAGGGCTAGCATTACTTTGTTTAGTTTCTACTGACTTAGATGGCTTTGGAGGTAAAGTTGCAGTGTTCTCGACAGGAGGTTTATTTGTTGTCTTACTCCTAGTGTTGTAAGGGTGAACAGTCTCGAAGTTGGCTTGGAAGATGCTATCCGAGAGGTGTCCAAAAATATTTGGAGAAGACTCTTATTCTTGAATGGTTTCCTGCTCGACTTCCTCTTGAGGAATATCAAGAGGGATCAAGTCATCCTGGGCTCCTAGAATTGTCTGGAGAGAACATTGCAAACTTTCTAGGTTCAGGCCTTTGGGATTTGGATTAGGCCGGTTGGTTTGAAAAGGCTTTCAGAAAGGAGGTTTGTAGGTCCTTTACTCGAAGAGGCTTCTTCAGTTGACCTTTTTAAATCCATGACTTGATTAGACAATTTTTGTACAACTTTGGTTAAATTTTCCAAATCAGAGTTTTCAGGTTGTGTTTTGTTTTGTGTCGGTCTGGGGAGAATTTCAATCTTCTTTTTGGAAGAAGAAACGGTCTCGGTTTCATTGTTGGAAGAGTCCTTAAGGCTAAGTATGTCTTTTTCAATCTGATTAGCCTCTTCAAAAGCTTCTAACAACGTGGCCTTTTTAGAACGTTTAACCCAAATAGCTATACTTTGATGTAGAGCTTTAGTGTAGTAGGCTATTACAAGATTCTCACCATGCATAGACTCTGCAGGGATTCGATTTTTAAGTGTTAGAAATCTTTGATTAAAATCTTTAACTTTTTCTTTTGGGTTCATTTTTAAGCTTGAAAGATCCATGACCAAGACTTCCGGAGGTTTACCATCTCCAAATTTTTCCAAAAAGCATGACTCAAACTTTTCCCAAGATACTATGGTGTGAGGTTGTTGGGCAAAGTACCAAGTGGATGCATTACCCTCAAAGGTGTAAGGGAACAACCTACAGACAACATCTTCGTGTTCAACATTACAGAGTCTAATGGCTAACATAAATTTTTTGATATGATCTTCAGCTATTTGTTTTGAATCGGGATCAAACTTAGGCAGCCATTTCTCCTGGTGCTTAGGTAAAGGGTGTTGGGTTCCAGGTACAGCTACAACATCCTGGACCAACCATGGTCTAGCAGGGTTGTTCTGATTTGCCATTAGGGTAGTGGGTGTGGAAGGCTGAGAAGGTGGATTGCCTTCATCAGAAGAGGAATCTCCTCCAGAAGAGGAAGGAGATGAAGGAGGTATCCCAGATCCTCCTGCAGCAGGATTTGTGTTAGGATCTGTAGGATTCACAGTGAGGTCTATATCGCCTAACTGTTCTCTGATATCAAAAAAATCTAAAGGTTGACCCCACGGGCGGTTTGGTCGCCTAAGACTAGCTAAGGCACTATGTGTTTTGATAAGAGATTGACGAACGATCTCTTGGAGATCACCACCTATAGCATTAGGGGTTGCTGGTTCAACTGTGATCTGTGGATCTTCGGTTGAAGTAGTTGCTGTTTGAGGGGGGATATTAACTTGTGAACGACTTCTAGTCACTATAGGGGTGAGATTAGGTGGAGGAGGAGTCTTGCGACCACCTCGTGCCATTAATTAAGTTCAGGTCCTCCTTCTAGCACCATTTGTTGACGGGCGAAACTGACTGTCCGTCAATTGGGAGAGTGGAACCGGTCCGGGGTTGTCTAAATAACCCAAGCCGTTTGGAATGGACCACCCTGATGAGTTTAACGGCTCTGTTGGCCGCTCTAAGGTCTTTTAAGAAAACCAAAGAGAAACTAATCTAAACTAACTAAAAAAACAAACTAAATAAACTAAATAAACAAACTAAAACTAACTAAACTAACTAACAAACTAAACAAACTAAACTAATTAAACTAAACAAAGGAAACTAAACTAATCTATCTAAAACAAACTACTAAATTAAACTAACTATTGTAACTATTATATACAATCTACTAATTACTATTATAATAACTCAAATCAACTATTTAATTACTAGCTGCAATATTACTTATTCACAAATGTACATTATAAACAATCTATAGATTTAATTAAAACTTGCAAAACTCATGTATTTTCTGCCCTAAGACAACCAGGAATCTCTTTTTGATTTTTTATATTTTATGAAAAAGAAATAAACATTACTGAAATTAAACAATCTAATATATTTACTGAAATTAAACAATCTAATATAAATCTAATTAAACTTAAATCTAAACTGAACTACTTAATGAAAACAACAAAGAAAAGATTAGTTGACCTCGAAGCGCTCCTAATTTGTCCCGTGTGTGATGACTCTGAAGCTGGTCGGAGGAAGTAAACTCACACCGAATTGGTTCAATAGCTTCTCGTAAACGATCAACTGAGCTGCTCTTCGAGTTAGTTTGCACGACAAACAAGACATAAAAATTACCATAACAACTATAAGATGTATAAATCTCTGCAATAAGGGAAACCTGTTATGCAAGAAATTTATATTTGATAATTCAATCAATGAAGAAGATAAACCTGTCATTCACAAACTGAACTAACAATTGTTATGTCTTTTATATATTTGGAAGAGACAAGATGATGGATTACAATGATTAAAATTATATCATTTGCACATGATCTAGATAGCTAAAGTAGTCATAAATCATAGACAAAGTGATATACAAAACATGAAACAAAATGTTGATATATTGAAAAGCTAAAGCTGTGACAAAACATCAATTCTGCTCCAGTCTGCATTAGAATTCCATATCCTTGTTCTCCCACGAATGAGGATCTCATTATTACAAAAATCATAAGTATATATAAGTTTCTCCATAGGGTAAAACATCCCTGTGGATAATATCAAAAGGTTTTACATAATCTGGGAAAAATCCCCAAAATCACCTAAACTAGGAAATGAAATGCAAGTGAAATCTTGGAAAAATCCCCTAACTGCTCATAAACTCAATTGCAATTTCGAATTTACCTGCAATAGAACACAAATATCAAATTAGAAAGATATTTGAGTAACAAAATAATAAAAAATTGATTCTACAGACTTAGCTACAGAATCATCTGATTCTGTAGCTAGTCTAAAATAGCATATAAAATCAGATAGAAATCAAATGAAATCTTTTTAAAACAATCCAATTTAATTTTCTTTTAATAAACATTAAAATCGAATTACTAATGGTTCAAGCAAATTTATCACTCAAATCAAACCAAATCGAAAAGAATGCAATCGAAATAGGATAAGAATGCTTCTGTTTTTAAATTGCCATTAAATCGGGTCAAATAATAACCACACTGTTTCATATCCAAATGCAATTACAATTAAATTGCATTGTATTCAAAATCGATTCGTTATAATCGAACACAATCAAAATCGATTGGTTACGACTGTGGATAAAATTCACATTGGGTTAATCAAAAACCAAACTGTTACGACTATGGTCAAAACGAAACATGCATAACAGTATCCACAATTTTTGCCAATGTTTTTGGTCGCTGAGTGTCATATAGTTAACTGATAGGACCAAATAGAAATCACAACCGTCACTGACTCGTTATAGTCATAGCAATAAATTGATATCATTCAATCATGTGTAAAAATAGGTAACTGTTTCAGTTGTAAAATGAAATCATACTTAATGAGTATAGACCCAACGAATCTCGTTATCAATCATCACTCAATCAACATATAAGAGCGCGATTGAATCAACAGAATTCATAACATAAACTGGGTGAATAATCAAAACAAATGTGGCTGAGTTTAATTATAGAAACAAATCGTAAGACTGGATACAGTTAATTTCATTCCTCAAATCGAATTCAAACCATATATTTGTTGCAATCTGACAACATGATCAAAACAAAGCAATCCGAATTGATTTGGTTGGGTATAACAGCTACGATTCATATCTATTCGCAATTCGGTCATGTAATACCAGGATGGTATTCGAATTGGTCAAAAATACAGGATATACAATCACAACAATTAACCATAATTGCTAACCATATCGCAAAGAATATAACCAATTCGAAATGAGATATTGAATGTGTTTAAAATTGGAATACCAAAACATCCTGTGTTTAGAAAACATTAACAACTGAGATTATCAACAGAGAATTCGATTGAATCCAGTTTAAAACAAATCAAATCTATCTCGAGATCACTCGAATCAAAACCAAATCCAATGAAAATTGATTTATCAAAACTAAATTATATACAACAGTGCATGCTTGTGTGATAGAGCAAATCCACAGTGTGAACAAAGTTCATGAGTATGTCATATAAATAGGTGAAAGTCATACCAATGAAGCTGTTCGAGCTATGCCAATCTTGAATTGATGAATGTTGTTGCCGACTCCATGTTCTTAAACAAAATCGAACCTGTTGTTCGCTGCTTCTTATCAGTGGATGTCATCTTACCCTTTTGATTAGAGAGCTTGGCAACCTGATCCTCCAGAGCATGAATTCTGGATTGCAGCATTGGCACATCAATGTAATACCTTTCCAGCCATGCGCCACACTGATCACATGGTGGAGCAGCTAGTTGAGATAGAACAGGAGGGGGTTTCGACGAGTCATGAGGGGTTTCACAGGGCATTTTGATGCTGAGATAATTTGGATCATTTAGCAAACAAGGTGGTAAGTTCTTCACAAAATCATATGCGGGTTTATCACACAGACCTTCGGAATAGGGATACTCGCTTGCTAGGTAGCGTTCAATCTCTGAGTCAGAATCTTCACTTATCATGACAGGGTCAGGGTTGACAGGAATTTTTGGTTTGTTTTTTGCCATGCGAGAGATTAATCGAGCGTTCTTCTTGCCTTTAGAATTGGCAATGGGTTTGGTCTTGGGATTTTTAGCCACGGGTTTAACATTCTCCACATCCTCAGTGACAAAATTGGGTAGGTCAATAGGTGTCTCGGGCAGGGGTTTGGGTAGCAGGGCACTGTAAGGAACAGGGGGTACTAATTTGCACTCACTCACCACAGGTTTGTCAACCTATGGTGGGCTTGACTCATCAAAATTATAGGTTGTTCTCGGCCTGGTTTCGTTTGTACCTTTTGGACATTTTAAACAGACTCCTATGCAAGTAGTAAGGCATATTAAGTTCATAGCCTATGAAAACCATAAGTAGCCGAAGGTGATACATTCTTGGTTACCATCAACAAGTCGTGCCATCGTTGCTTTAACATGTTTGCAGGAAAACCTTTGTCACAGGAGTTCACTCTTCGTGACTGAAAGAGTAATGTCCACGGGACATCCTCCACTTTACAATTTTTCGACCATCTCTGTCCGACAGCAGGCACACCAGTGGCTAGAATGAGAAATTTCTCATCAATTTCCAATTGCACATCCCCAACTTTGGCTCGACAGCCATCGAAGGTTAATGAAAATTGCCGAGCCACGCTAGGGTTATAACCATCAAACTTTCGTATGAATGAGAGCCATCCGAATTCCTCAAGGTCACTGTAAGCACCATCAAACATTAACAATGTCTGGCAGCCATTGGGTTCAACCCTCACGACTGGAGCCATGGTTCAGGCTCATGGTAGGGTTTGGATTGAACACAATCAACACACAGGAGCGAGGTCGTTTGGGATTAATAGCTGCAAGTGCTCAAAGGGGAATGAATCAATATGCGCGTGCGAAGGTGGTGGGTTAGTTCACCGCCATGCAAAACATTAATGGCATAGTACCATCCCTATTCAATCAATCATAACCAACATTAACATTATTCGGCCAACCCAAGGTTTAAACGGTGGACAATTATATCAATGTGCCAATGTATAGTTTGAAACCACGACCATTCAACGTAAAATCAAACCCATAGTTTAAATATGCGCCTGTAATAATTCAAACCAATGTTATTGCAAAATCCAAAAGTTTAATCAATGCGCCATGTATATAACTCCAAACATTTCCATTCAACACAAAATAAAACTCATGCGCTTGTTACATAATCCAATGTTTTGATCAAAGTTTTTCAAAACAAGGTGACAATAGACAAAATCGATTAAGCCAAAAGATTTAAAATCATAAGGATCACATTATATAAAAACCTTTAATCCACCATGACCCTTATATAATCAAGTATAAATCATAAATTTGCATGCTCAAAGCCTTATCAATTAAATCAAAGTCAAGTTGCGCAATCAGAGCGATAATAGGCAAATGGACATAGTTTTGAAAATAAACCAAAGGTAAGTACCAATCAGCATATCAATGAGTAGATCATGACAATTCAAATAACAATGGAGGAGTTTTCATGCTTTCAGTCGTGAAAACTAAATTAAAACCAATTTGCAAATGTCGCTTGAAATGAAAACATCGTCTCTTTGCAAGATGCGGCAGAAGTTTGAAGTTCAAGAGACATAGCTGTAGGCAGCTTTTTAGGGCAATTGAAAAAATTGAATTTCCTGCCAACACAGACTTACTTGGGTTTACTTCTTAAAACATAAGAAATAATTTTTTGACATGTTTTTGGCCTACAAGGCCCTTGTAGAAAATAAATCTAGACATCAATTTAAAAGTTTAAGTATAGATAATGGAGGTGAATATGTGAAAATTAATTTTACAAGTTACTACTACACAAGGCATACAAATGCAACACATTGTTCCATATACACCACAACAAAATGGTGTTGCTGAGAGAAAGAACCACACATTAAAATAAATGGATAATTCTATGATCCAATCTAAGGGATTAAATCTAAAGTATTTGGCGGAATCCATCAACTATGAAAATTACATAGTAAATCACACTCACACATATGATCTTAAAAGTATAACAAGGGAAAAATATTGGACCAAAATTAAACTAGATCTAATTCACTTTCGTGTATTTGGCAGTATAACATGGACTCACATTCCCAATGAGAAAATGAAAGGATTGCAACATAAAAGTGAGAAGTGTATATTTGTTGGTTATTCTGAAGATATCAAAGGTTATATACTTCTTCAACCACATTGTAATGTAATTATTATTAGAAGAGATGTTAAATTTGATGAAATTATCTTGGCCTACAAGCATAATTCAATGATTGTTTCTTCTTCGACCTACGAGCCATCTTCGACGTTTGTTCCTTCTTCGGCCTGCACACCTTCTTTGGCATTTTTCCCTCTTTTATTCATATTATAGTTTCTTCTTCAGATGACGAAAGTGAGGATGAAAATTCACCTTCGCCTACTCACCTTCCTCTAGATGAGTTGTTTGAACCTAAACTAACACCAACTACATCACTTCCTAGTTGGGTTCATTGAACACGATAAGCAACTCGTGATCTTGTAAGTGATCCTTCATATCAGCATCAGACACGTTCACAATTCTAGCAAGCCTCTTCTCTTTTGGCTCAAGTTTCAGAGACTCATGATCCACATAGATTTTCAGAAGCTTCAGGTCATCTATATTGGGATATAGCAATGAATGAAGAGTATCATTCCTTAATGGAAAATGATACTTGGGATCTTGAAAATTTTCAGATGTAAATGGGTCTACAGAACTAATTATGCATTAGATAGAAGTGTTGAAAGACACAAGCATCGGTTAATTTACAAAAGATTTTCCCAAGTTGAAGGAATTAAATATAATGAAACATTTTCTCCTATAGCCAAAATGAATTCCATCTTCCTTGTTATTCCCTTGGTGCCTCACATAAATGGGAGGTCCATTAAATGGATGTTAAATCTTTCTTCTTGCACGAAGATTTTCAAGAAGAAGTATACATGGAATGACCTCATGTCTATTTCTAGAATGACTCTAGCCTTGTTTGTTGCCTTAAAAAATCTCTTTATGGTATTAAGAAATCTCCTCGAGCTTGGTATGCCAAAATGGACAGCTTTCTTATTGACTCTGGATTCTCTATATTCCATTCTTATACTAATGTCTATACCAATAAAGTAGGAAGCCATCTCATAATAATTGTCCTTTATGTTGATGACCTTATCCTTACTCATAGTGACTCAAAACTTTTAAACCATGTGAAAACCAACCTTAATAAGAAATTTGAAATGACAGCTTAGGATTTTCGCACTATTTCCTTGGCCTCCAAATTTTGCAAACCAATGAAGGAATTTTTCTTTCCTAGTCTAAGTATGATTGTCACCTTCTTTGTCACTTTCACATGGATGATTGTAAGCCATCCCCTTCTCCCTTCCATTATGGATTCAATCTTAGTGGCACCTATACTTCTCCTAATGTTGATGCCACCCTGGATCGTCAACTACTTGGTAGTATCTTATACTTGAATCATACCCGTCCTGATCTTTCATTTGTTGTTGGTCTTGTTGCCCAGCATATGAAAACACCCCATGAAATCCATTGGAAATCAACTAAAAGGATAATTCCTTATGTCCATGGTATAGTTTAGTTCAGGATACATTACATTTTAGGGGGGAATCCTTTATTGGTTTGTTTCACTGAATTAGATTGGGTCGGTGACCCTAATGATCCGAAGTCTACTGCAATTTATGTTTTCAGCCTTGGTTCAGGACCTGTCACTTGGGCCTGTAAGAAACAACAACATATTTCACTTTATTCAACAAAAGAAGAGGAGGGATCAACGGTAAATACAAGTTAGGAATCCATATGTCTTCGACATATTATTTTAGAGTTTGGATTCTAGTAGCAACATTCGACCATCCTTTGGTGTGACAATCAGAGTGCCATCAATCTCGCCAAATACCCAATTCAACATCATCGTAGAAAACACATAGAGCTACACATGCACCTCATCAGAAAGCTCATTCATGATTAAGTTATTGAAGTTCTATTTTTCCTTACATAAGATCAAGTTGCAGACATTTTCACAAGGTCTCTGACAGAAGCGAAGTTTTCCAAACTTTGATCTATGTTGCGAGTTCAAGAAGTTTCCATTAATGGGGGATAGGCTCTAATGCCTCATTCATTCTTCTATTGTTGTAAAGCCTTTAGTCCTATCCCAAATTGTTCTTAAGGAGGGATGTTAGGATATATAGACACTTAGGAGTTAGTTAATATCTACTTGGTCTAATGTGTCGTGAAGTAAAAGTTTGTTTATTAGTGTGTTTCTTAATTATGCATTAGTTTTCATTTGTAGTTAGCAAATTTGATGGTCACGATATGTTCCCGTCATAGAGTGATACGAAGGTTCATATTATCCTCAATATTATCGATCATTGATTTGTGTCTTAACACCCTATTGGTCAATGATCTCTATTTAAAGAGCATGGAGGGTTATTTTCTGATGATCGATTGTGAGAAACTCTCTTGTAAAATATCTTTGTAATCTTTTTATTTTGCATTAATAAATTTCTCCAAGTGGTCGCGTTGGTTGGGGTCGTGGATGTTTCCCCGTAGGGGTTTTACCACGTCAAAACATTAGTGTGTTGATCTTTGATCAGGTTGTGTGAGTGGTTATTGAAGGTGTTTGTCCTCTATTGGAATACCTTTTTTTTCGAACAAAAACAATGCCATTATTTATTCTATAAACATCCTAATATGTCATTCTTTATTCCATAAAAATGTGATTATTTATTCTGTAAATTATTTGTATTCCATTATAACGATGAACCATTAATCCAATAAGGAAAATTTATGATGAAATACCCAACAACTTAATATTTGTTTTTAAAACCGAGACACTGTTTGTATTTCACTTATAGAACATAGTATAGGAATGTATAGAAAAATGTATAGAAGAGAGTACATGCATGTATAGAATAGAGTATAGAACACAATACATTTGACACAATTTCCTAACAAGGTATGAGCTTGTCTAGTTCCATGTATTTTTTCTTCATGATTTAACCATTTTTATGGAAGCTATATCAAGCTCCGTATATCTTCTATATGATGGAATATTAGGAGATACAGTTTTGATTTTCCATAATAAATGAAAATGATATATTATCTCGTGAACAATAGTTTGACATTTCAAACATCATCCATATCTTGAAATTTAGTTATATCATCCCCTATTTTTATTAACATATATTTTTATGCTTTTTGTTCAATTAAATTTCCATTTATCCCAAAATGAAGGTATTCTTATTTCAACTAATTTCTTGTATATTTTCATGAAGGTTTCAATACTTCTCTAAATTGAACTACATTTATTTTGAGGCTTTTGAACTAAATTCTTATTTTTAATGCCTTTGTAGAATCCATAGTTAGAGAAGTACGATAATTAACAGCCAAAGCCTTTAACTCATTCTAAGTCTTAGAGTTAAGCTTTTTGGGAAGATATATCATTTTTGTAATGGACTTAGCATTCATATATAATATAATGGATCCATTTCCGGACACCATGTCCGTTTTGTCCTAAATATAGTTCTTTTCACAATAAGAGACAAAATCGAGAAAATATTAGGTTCGGGGAATTATGAATTTACCCAAGTTTTACTCCCAAATATGTAAATAATCATGCAAATCCCTAAATATATCACATGATAACTTTATTAAATCATAAGGATCAAACAGTGACACAAGAATTTCAAATTTTTCACAATCACGGTTGGC
The DNA here is from genome assembly GCA_009831015.1 of Picea engelmannii. Classification (NCBI taxonomy): domain Eukaryota; kingdom Viridiplantae; phylum Streptophyta; class Pinopsida; order Pinales; family Pinaceae; genus Picea; species Picea engelmannii. Next base: position 359,755 of record ML782964.1, on the reverse strand, counting down.
TAGGAATTTTTCATCATAAGATAATGGATGAACAAACAATATGAATAGATTTTAAATAAGGAAATGATAACACAAACTATAATTGTTTGTCGAATAATAATTTCTCTACATTTGTTGGAGTTTGTTGTACTCATAATAGTTTTTACCATGTGCATTTCCCATAGGGGTTTATTGTTATTATTATTTTCAATCATTTGAATTGCATCAATAATGAACCCTTTTTATTTGTCTTACATCACTGTGCCACTTGTCACCCGTTCATGCATTTTGAGGGTGAGCTAAAGTGGTTTGATAATGCCACCCCTACGTACCAAAGAGAATAAGGCTATGGCATGTTATCTATCATATATTAATACAATGGTTTATAATATAGGCCTCTGAACCCCTTTTATCTACCATGCACTTTCATCGGCTGAAATAAACTAACATTTCCGATCTTGGATCTATATTTTTAGTCCAACCATATTTGTTGAATTTTAATTTCAAACCTTGTTTGTTCTCTATTGCATGTACAAAAATATGGAAACAATATGTAGTATATAGGGTATCGAACCTAAATTAAGGAGTGAATGAGAAGGAAAACTTGAAGTGAATGGAACTCAAAGTATAACAATCCCTCTGTTACATCATATAATTACTTGTGGAACAGTAAGAGATATCTTTTTTTTGACATCCATAGCACATCACTGAACTAGTAAAACATGATACTAATGTACATCAACAATACTCATTCTATTTCTTTCATTCCATTTCACTACTAGATTTAGATACCACTTAATGCATGAAGGATCTACCAATTCACATATAATAACATACAAGCTACCCACACAACCTATCATGTAAGGTTAGGACCTCCAAGAAACATAATCAATGCTCAAGTATAGGATTTGTTTGATTGATCTTGACCATTTAAGGTCTCAATAATGGTGACTGTTCAGAGGAACAAGGAAGTGTCTAATTCCCATACCTTCAATCTACTCCATAAATCAAATAATTTCTAGCATTCTTATGTACACATTTTATTCAAAATGACACAACAAAATTTGGTATCTTATTCATCGCCTCATACACAATGTATACTATTTCAATAATTCATCATCTTATTTATTAAAGAACAGGAAGAAATCCTAATAAAATCAAGGCATAAACTTAATTACTAACAAAGACCTTCAACATGCAACCTAACAAGATGACAACTCTACCTCACTCCAGTTTACTTAGAAAAGTGACCACCTTTACAGAGTACATCCAAGTAGAAAGCCACTCATCTATATCACAATTTAAATGAGGAAAAGAACAACAGAGAAGAGCTCTCGACACAAAGTAGAAATCATCATCTTACTCTGTAATATTTTGAACCAACTGATATTTTGAAGAAATAAACCTACAACCGAGTGAAAGTTAATAAGTTTCAATAAGGAACCTGGAAATCCTCTTCCAGGTGTCATAGTACAACACTTATAGAGCCAACTCTAGAAGTGCATGGATAGGCTCCTTGAAATCCCAAATTGAAGTGCATGGCCCCTTTACTCATGTGATTCTGATTAGAAAGCATTCACCAGCCTGCATTCATTAACAAAACACTGTAAATGATCCATATACAACATCATAATATAATCAATCATATGTTAGATATGAATAAATAAAATATTCAAACCAATGCAATCCACTCCTTGACTCAATCTGAAGTCCTATGAGGTCTAGTGATGCCATCAACATACACAATCTATCAAGTAACATGCACACTCAGGGGAAACTCGTAAATAACATTTGTCAATACATAAATATCAAATAACATAATATCATAATCCATCAACATCATCGCAAAATTCCATAAGTGAAACCATAACCATGTACTATAACCGGATCACTTGCATGCAAGTATTCTCAAAGAATAAGTCAATAACATGTGCTCTTAAAAGAGAGATGTTACAATATTGTTTAATGATATGATGATTTGCTAATACATGTCAGGGTATTCAGATATGAAATGGATAATTATTTACAAAAATGAAATGATATTTAAAACCTAATACCAAAACCAATGGTTCCATTTAACTCCATTACATGTTAAGGTCTATTTCCCATGGGATTCAGACACTCTATTCTAGGTTTATTCATGTATCTTTTCATCATTTTTACAAGAAAAATAATGGAATGGAAAATGGATTACCCAAGGATATAATATTATTGGATATTAGTCAATGGAACATCTAGGAAGGAATTTATATGCAATAATTTAAGTTTCATCATCCTTCCTTTTCCTAATAGGTGTTCATTGAAATGTTTTTTTATTTTATTTAGAGATGCATATTTGTGTTTTTTCTGAACTATTTTTTGAGATTCATGTTGGAACGTTTTGTGTTTTTTCTGAACTATTTTTTGAGATTCATGTTGGAACTTTTGTTTGGGATTTTGCAACATAGTTATGGCTTCTACTCGAACAATTTCTATGTTTTTTATTATGTTTATTTTAGATTGTTATATGGTATTGTGATATGAATTTTTAATACATTATAAGTTCTACAATATTTGGGTGTCCCTCCATCATTCACAGGCTTGGGAATTGGAGACTAGAACTACTTTGAATATATTCTAAGATAATAATATAGAACTGGAAGCTTCACATCAAAATTCAAAGATATGGATTTTTTATCATTATCATTATAATCATCAGTCATCAACATCTAATAAACAAACACTGCAATTCATAAAACACATCCCATGACATGTTTGTGTGTGTATTCAAAATCATCTCAACTATACATTTTTTTTAAAATGGCACATCATGCCCAATATACAAAATGACAACAAGTTACCAAACATGGAAAAGACACATATGCTTCCCTAGATACAAAATGGCACTCATTAACCACTCCCACCCTCACAACTATCAGGTGCATATCAATACTCAATATTTCTTATCTTACTCGAGGTATCAACTCAAGTGATTTTGCACCTAGACATAGTTTGTCACTCTAGAGAATGGATAAAGCAACAACATTCTTATAATTTATTTCACAATGAATTGACAAACTTAAAAATATGTTATGTTCTAATTCAAGGTAATAAAATGCACCAACAATGATATCGAAAAGAGGGTGTTACCCTCCTCCATGACCCTAATCTCTCAGGCATCAACAATTACAAGGATCAAAACATTAAATTTAAACAAAAATGCAAAAAAACAATTCCATTAATGATATATAAAAATTTATCAAAAAATAATCTTACCGTGAATAATTATGACAATGGTAGAGAGTTGTTAGTAAGTGTAGCACTCGTTTGTACAACATTCTCCTTCACAACATCTCTAATGGAAGCGTCAATGGATGGCATAGTTCGATCTGCAACATAAACGACTAGTGGGTTGTGTACATTTGAAGCCACTGTGGATGTATTAGATGGAAAATCTAGTCGGGGTACATTGCAGATGGATCCAATGGAAAACGTTGGTGGGGGTGGATGACATATGGGTCCAATGACTTTGGATGGATGGGATGATAATGATGGTCGTGGAGGGAAGTGATAAAATCCCATGGGTTGTGAGAGGGATGGTAAAACCCTTGGGGCTAGAAGAGGTATCCCAAGAGATGGGGTAGTGTAGCCAATGACTAGAATAGCCCTATAAATAGGAACAAAAAGTGGGTGGAATATTGGTAGTGGTGGTTAATGAAAGGGTGGTGGTACATGAGACCTAACAGTGGATAAAGAAATGTGCATACATATTTATGATATTTTTATCAGTACAAAAATGTAAATCCAAAACAATATAACACATTTCACATTTAAGCAAGATTTAACTCAATAGATGATAGATTTGAAGGGGTGACTTGTCCATCCTTGGTGGACACAGTTCATTACTATATGGTACCCCAACCTATAGAAACACAACAAAATTGTATTTGAGAATTCTAGAGAAAACCGAAATCACCATGGTGAATCCTCAAAGGTGACACATACATGTGTATGTACTATATGAATGAGTATCCTTCCTCTACAATTGCATTAGGAGTGAAAACTAGTAATGATGCATCTATGGACATAGCAAGTCTTCCATCAAAGCATAGAAACTGTAAATTTCATCATATATTAAGCTACAGAAAAAAAAATACAAATAT